>OZ024750.1:33119989-33124989 GCA_964016885.1 Eledone cirrhosa | reverse complement strand
TATATATATATATATATATAGTAATAATAATAAATTTGAAGACTAAAATCCAAAGAGGGCTCGATAAGGATAAATATATATCTAATATATAAGAACCGTAGAGCAAATATTTATTAAAATAACAGATTAAAGTTTAAGCAAAGAATCGCTGCTATCACCCTTAACGGGATCTTCTGAAACTAACAAAGTCAATCAAAGTCAAGCAGCGATTCTTTGCTTAAACTTTAATCTGTTATTTTAATAAATATATATATATATATATATATATATATATATATATATATATATATATATATATATATATATATATATATATATATATATATATATATATATATGTATATATATATATTCCTAATTAAACTATTTTTCACTGGGAATAATTTGTCAGCATTTTCTTTTCCTTTTACCAATATATCATAACTCGTGTGTTACACCTCTATTCTTTTATATATATATATATATATATATATATAAATATATATATATATGTATATATATATATATATATATGTGTGTGTGTGTGTGTGTGTGTGTGTTTCTCGGTTTCAATGTAAGGTACTCAATATACAGTATAGTATATACAACATTTAACATAGAAATGGCTTCTACAGAACTAGAACTGTTTCCTTCGAATGAAACAGTTCTAATCCTTTAGATGCCATTTCTATTTTATGTATTATGTATTACATAAATATATATATATATATCTATGTATTTAGGGCGGGTAAAATTACCGAGGTCCATGGACGAGTTCTCTCCAGTGGTTTCTGTCACTGATCATCGCTGCCATGCCCTGCGTCTCCAAGAGACCGATGTCTGTCTTTACGGCATCAAAATATGTCAACCTCTATCTCCCTCTTCCAGTGTGTCCGTGCAGGGGCTCCCATAGGAACACTGAGTGCAGTATCAGCTCTGGATGCCGGTGAGCATGACCAGCTAACCTCAGTCTCCTCTGTGCTACTTTCTAGCTGACTTTTGGGAGGCTTCCGTACAGCTCTGAGTTCTTCATTCTCAGGGTATACTGATTAATGTTCAGAGCCATCCTCAGCATCCTTATGTAGCACCCTATCCACAATCTGAGTGAGTTTTCTGGTCAGTGTCCAAGTCTCAGACCCGTACAAGAGCACAAACTCCACTGTAGCCACGAAGAGACGGATCTTCAGATCTTTACGAAGGTCCGACTTCCACAAACTGTGGCACGCCGCCCAGGCTTTGCTCTTCCTCTCAACCACATCTTCCTCCGTGTTTCAAATCTTTGCTCCTAGTTACAGGAAATCCTCAACCAATTCTAGCAGCTTCCTGCCTACATTCATAATCTTCTCTGGCTTCTTAATATTCTCTACGAGATACTTCGTCTTAATCTCATTCATTCTCAGACCCACACTCATCAACATCAAATCCTCTGCCTCCTTCACTGTGTTTGTCACCAGAACTATGTCGTCAGCAAATTCAGCATCTGATATCTTTTTCGCTTTAATTCCCCTGCTCTGAGCCAGTGTTACAGTAAGGCCAGAGTCCTGGTGTTTCTACAGCGCAAGGTGCATACAAAGTCCACTACGATGATAAAAAAGTAGGGAGCTAATGTATCTTCCTGGAGCATTCCAGCCAGTATCTCAAAGAACTCCATCATCCCATCAGGTGGTGGGGTTTGGTATTGGTGTAGAGCAATAAGGTAATTATTTAACCCATAAATGGGGCCTTAACATGTACTACTACTACTCCGAGCCAGAGCACACCTGGGAGTGATAACAACTAAGGGTTAACTCCACATTCCCCACAGCTCCTGAACTCCCGAACTGGAGCCTTACCACTGGATGTAGTTTAATGTCATACCCAGTCACATCCTGATGCCGAGGAGGATATTAGAGGGAGCTCGAGCAAAGAGGCTCCCTGCTGTCATGGTTTTCATTGACTTTAGGAAGGCCTTTGATTCTGTGGACCGTCATTGCCTCATGAAGATCTTACAGGCTTATGAAATCCCCAAGAAGATAGTATGATTCTTAACAGGATCCAGCCCGAGATGGAAAAGAAGCTCAGGGACAACCAGAACGGCTTCAGAGAGTGGATATCAACCATACATATATATATATATATATATATATATTTATTTATTAAAATAACAGATTAAAGTTTAAGCAAAGAATCTACGGTTCTTATATATTTGATATATATTTATCCTTATCGAGCCCTCTTTGGATTTTAATCTTGAAATTTATTATTATTACTATATATATATATATATATATATATATATATATATATATATACATATATGTGTTTATGTATATGAATTCTTATGATTACGTCTGTGCGCACACTTGTCTGTAAGCGTGCGTGTGTGTGAGCATATGTATCTCTGTGTATACGTGCGTGTATATACACATATATATGTATGTATGCGCACATATACTTATGTGTGAATGTATGAGTTTACGTATATGCGTGAGTTTGTGTATGTATATGCGTTTGTATATTTACATATACATTTTATTTTTACCCCTTTATTTTATGTCCGTTATTTTATTTCATCCTCACTTTCATTTATCCTAAACTCTGTTTTCAAATCCATATCGCTCTTCCATTTTAATAAATTCTTTCTGATGATTGGAGACAGGTGTAAATATCAAGCTCGTCTGTCTTCGTGAAACCTTTGGTAAATGAATTAATTATCTCATGTTGTTTATTACATAACTATATATATATATATATATATATATATATATATATATATATATATATATAATTATATATATAATTATATATATATGAAAATGGAGTAAGGTTCTATACAAAACAAGAGTTAAAGAGAAAAAGTGGAATCGGAAATAGCACGGAAAATATATTTTAGGATATGTTTTTCTTTGTTTCTTTTATGATTCGTCAAAGTGACATTATTGAAAACATGAGAGGTCCAATTCTTGAAAAAAAAAGTTGTATAATGTATATAAAATATACAAAATATAACCGGTTTCGATGTATCAATGTAAATCATCTTATCAAATGTTGAATACTACAATTAAAAAGAATTAAAAATTAAAAATTTAAAATTAATTGTTGAAGAGGTTTTTTCATCTTTCTTGATGTGCGAAGACTGGGTCTAAAATGGAACCTTATATAGCGAGAGGTAGTCATAGCAGTAGTAGTAGAAGTAGTAGTGGTAGTGTCTATTTTCTGTGCTATTTCCAATTCCACTTTCTCTCTCTCTCTCTCTCTCTCTCTCTCTCTCTCTCTCTCTCTCTCTCTCTCTCTCTCTCTCTCTCTCTCTCTCTCTTTATATATATATATATATATATATATATAAAAGCTCTGCCTCTCTCTCTGTATATATATATATACCAGAAATAGCCGTCGAAACGGCTTGAGCTCTGCCGTCGGGGTCATACTTTTTCCTATATATATATATATATATATATATATATGCTCTCGATTAATCTCCGCAGTGATAACAAGTAAAATTACAATAGTGAATAACGTAGGATATTGTCAATGATGTACTTCAAAATCTTCTAGACATAGTATAGGTAGTTATTTTGCTACCTTCTATTTATTGAATCGATGAACCGCCATTTTGTCGTAATGAATAGTTGTGTGCAAATTAACAGACACGCGGGAGAATGATTTCATTAGAAATTCAAGGATGATTAATTGCTATACCATCTGTGATATATTTGACTAGACTACAGAAAAGACAAGGCGCCAACCAACCTATAATGGAACTTCATATTAATTCCTGCTAACCGTTCATAAATTGTTTCTTTATATGATTTAAATTTTCTATGATATATATATCTAGACTCCCACTATTTGATATGTCACATTTTGTTGTCAGTAATAGAGGCCTCTTAAATAAATTAATCCACAACTACATTACCTAGAAATAATTCCATATCGTTTCATAATCATTCGATTGTGTTACGGGAAATCATTCTATTAGTTGTATCAGTAAAATGGTTAGAAATATATAAAGATGTCTGAAGTGTTGTTTTAAACATATTCTAACACAAGGCGGCGAATTAGCAGAGGTTTTAGGACGTCGATTAGAATGCTTTGTGGTATTTTGTTCGACTCACTGCTTTCTGAATTCAAAGCCCACTGAGGCCAACTTTGACTTTCATCCATTCGAGGTTGATAAAAAATACCAGTCAAGTAGTGGGGTTGATTCTTCCACTATATCTCTTCTTAACTTCTATTCTCTCACTCTCTTTATCCTTCTCTGGAAGAATTTTGTTGTATGCAGACCTGGAGAGGAGATGGGCTTCACCAGGATTAAAAATATGCCCTAGAAACGCCGTATGTCAATATGGAGCCCCTTTCGTCTCCCCCATGGAATACATACACTAAAACAAGCATTGAAACCCATAGACACACACGCGCATGAAACTAAATCCATCTAAGTTTCTGTTAACGTATTTATAGTGATGTACGACTGCTTTTCAGATTATGTTCTTTGTTATTACCTCCGTCACTATAAAATACTCTAACTACTTAAGCTTGTCCTGATAAAGCCACCCAACATTCCTCTCTCTCTCTCTATATATATATATAGTTCCCTAGGCTCTTTCTGTCTATATCTACCTTCTATATTCATCTACACGCTACAACATATTGTGTAATTTTCTTTCTTTCTTCTGGGTACAGTTATGTCTCCACCCATTTCACTAGCATTACTCTTCTATTATAATTCTCTCTCTTGATCTATTTACCACCCTTTATTTAGTAACCTCATAGTTTCAACAATATATTATAGTAATTTTATAGTCATCTACACTCTAACTACTACAGTTCTCTCATTTCATCATTTCATTAGTTTTATTGTAGTCTGGAGAACAATAAATCTCGGGGAATCATTCAGAGACGCAATATTACATATTAAATTTAATTGAGAAAAACTGTTTATGGGAATACAGGCCAGATAGACAATGATGTCACTCATTGAGATGTTAAGTATTATAAACTAATTAACCTTTAATAAACTAATTCTTAATTTGTCGGGTTGT
>OZ024750.1:33109989-33117489 GCA_964016885.1 Eledone cirrhosa | reverse complement strand
TTATATATATATTTACATGATATATATTTAAATGTTATATATATATTTACATGATATATATATTTACATGATATATATATTTACCTGGTATATATATATTTACCTGGTATATATATATTGGCATGTTATATATATATATATATGTTTACATGGTATATATATATATTAACATGGTAAAAATAATTTTCATGAGATGTTTATCAATTGATGTCGAGCATCTCAAAGTGTGAAAAGGAAAGTTTTTCAGTTCATCTTGTGGTTATATGTCTTCATTCTATCTCTTTTCACCTCTCTTTATTTCCCCTTCTCTCTCTAATCACATATGCATGCTCACACAGTCATTCACACACTCACACATACAAACACAAACACTCTCTCTGTCTCTTTCACTCACACATACATACATACATAACATTATGGATTGAAGGAGGAGAGGCTGTGTGGTTACTGAGATAACGAGTGTTAGAAGGTAAGGCAACACAAACAAGACATGGGCAGTTTCCCTTCGTCAGTTGCTTACTACGGGTCACGGATGTTTCGGCGCATTATAAATAATACATCTATCCGTAGCGTGCCCATAGCCTTGTCACCCCAGCCCTATATATATATATCTCTCTATACACACGCATAAATATTTATGTATATGTTGTGTGTATGTGTATTTCCGTTCTTCGTTCTCTCTCTCCCCCTCTCTCTCTCTCTCTCTTTCTCTCTACTCACACACATAAACACAAACTCAGAGTATTTTCAAATGAGTTTTATACTATCATCTTAACAACAACGAAACGAATAGAATCGCTTCTTGTTTTCTGTTCGGCTTATCTCAATTTCTTCATGTGTACACATAATATGTATACAGTGTACCCTCGGCATTCGCGATCTCGACACTTGCGGTCCTGGTTATACGCGGAATTTTCCTTAGTACCTATCTAACAAGTGTTCGTGGAAACGACCGCATATTTGCGGAATTGTAGATATCTTCCGCGATTTTTTTTTGTGGCAATATATATATTTTTTAACACAAAATTATTATTAACAATATACCGTATTTGCCGGCCTATTCGACACCCCTTCATTAAGCCGCCCCTGTTCTTTATTATATTTTAGTAATATTTTGACGTTTATATCATTTTTATGGATCACGTCCAATATTCGCGGTTTTTCATTCTTCGCGCTTGCTCTAGGAACGTAGCCACCGCGAATACCGGGCACAACTATATATATTCGATAACCTTTGGTAACTAAAACAATACTACAGCCAACAGTATAATAAAAGATCAGCTACTTCATGGAATGTATAATACAGATGTTAACAAATTAAACAAATAATAACCCATAAAATAATTTTATTATTCAGTGGAAAAGGGTGTTTAAAGAGATTAGGTTTGGAAATTGATTATGCAAATATATTCATACAATCAATTCTAATTAAAATTCCACCATATGTAATTTGATGCCCGTCGGCGATTTAGTTCACGTTATACATGTAAATATATTATGTAAGTTTATGTTATAAAAGTCATAACCGCTTACATTATAGTTAATTCTTATTTAGAGTTTGTTGTTACCTACAGTTATCCAGAGAAACGGAGAGTGTGATACAAGACTGTATCAGAAACTGTTGGAGCAGGCTTTACGAGAGTAGTCTGAAACGTTCATAGGCTGACCGAGATACTCTCATGGAATGACCAAATGACGTTTATTTTTCAACATAGTCCTTGGAAACAACCAACTTATTAATAAGGCGGTGGATTGACAGTATCGGTAGAGGGTCGGACGCCATGCTTTACAGCAATGAGTTACAGTCCTTTATGGTCTGAGTTCAAATCCCACGAGGTTAACTTTGCCTTTCATCCTTATGGGGTCGATAAAATAAAGTACCAGTAATGCACTGGATAATTGCTGGCCTTGTGCCACAAGTAAAAACAATTATTAAGAAGAGTTGAAAATAATGCCTGCAAGATTTCATAGCTCTAGTATAACTACTTCATAGTGAGACTATGAACTTTTCTGTCAACCTTCGTATCTTTGTGGTGGAGTGATGATAAATTGATACTTAACCATGTGTGGATCCTCTTTGGTGCCATCACTAATCTGATTGGGTGGCGTACAAGACACGTTTTTCAATTGTTCTGGGGTCCTCAATTCAAATCTTTTTAAAATTCGTAATTTCACACACACACAGACACACGCACACACACACGCGCACACACACACACACACACACACACACACACACACACACACACACACACACACACACACACACACACACACACACACACACACACATATATATATATATATATATATATATATATATATATATATATATATATATATATATATATACGTAGATATGTGTGAGTGTGTGTGTGTGTGTAATTAAAAGCCGATGAGATGACAAAACGCATTGACTGAAACGCTTGTCCAATTAATTATGAGTTCTTTGTATTGTTTGTAGTGTAAATTGACTTTATTCACAAACACACACTATACATATTTATGTATGTATATATATATATGTGTGTGTGTCTGTGTGGAACTTTGTTTGTGTGTATATATGTCAATGTTTGTAAAAGGTAGATTTTATTCTTTAGAATCGTAATACCATTTCAATATATTTTACATCTTATAATAAGATAGGGCTGAATAGTACGACTTTCTAAAGAAGTAAACATATAGTCACGTTTTTTCATAGATTAGAATATTCTTTTTGGATATTGGAATCTGATATCTAATACAAAGTTATCGTATTTTATTTCGGAAATACAAAGTTATCGTATTTTATTTCGTAAATAGTTTTCTAAGTTAATTCTAAGTTTCATTCAATTTTATGAAGTAGTTTCCTGTAATTCAAGTCTACTTTTAAAATCTAATTTAATATCTTTAAACCTAATTTATCTTTTTCATATGATAACATAATAGAAAAGTCTTTATATTAGGAGAAAATGTAAAATATATTCATTAGTATAGTTTAAAACTAGAAAGGTATTACAGAAATATGAATCAGAACAGTAAAATTGGATATTGGTTTGGATTTTGTCGATAATATTAGAAAAAAGAAAACAGCTTTAGAAAATTGTAATTGAAGTAAAATCAAAACATATGACTAAACATGAAAGCCTTCAGTTCTCAAACATAGAGGGTTATTGATAAACAGAAAGTCAAAAACACATAAATTAAAAATAAATATATATCTTAATAGGTATTATTGATATAAAGATACAAACATATGGATTCCAAATTATATTAACTGATTATTTTATTTTGATAGATTTAAAGTTTATGTTAGTAATCTTGTAATACTTCGCCTATAGAATAACTGAGAAATATAAAATACTTGTAACAAGATGTCTTTTCTTCAAAGAATAACGAAATCTGTAACAAGGTTTCATTCAATCTAAGTGTTTCCGTAGACTGTATTAATTAACGAATTAATAAGAATTAAGAGATACTGAACGTATGAATTGTTTAATTTCTGACGACAATATGCATCGTGAAAGTCTTTTTTAGTCTTCACAGAGCGGGAGGAGGGATTTAGCCGTTTGTAGCGGTTTGTAAATTATCTACAATAAGAAACTATTTTGGAACTGATCATAGATTCTAATACCAACTCCAAAATAAGGGAGTTGGTAGTATTTCTCACTAACAGTACAGAACAAGTTTGGCAATTAGGAGTGAAGGAATCCCAGATAATATTACTGCGAAGATACTTGAAAGATCCAGTCCTTACACCAACAGTACCAAGAGATGCCGTCTTTCTCTTAATGAGAAATGTAGAATGTTACAAGGCTGGCCATCTCCTAATAATAATTATTTGAACTCAAAGAGCGAAATTTCAGATGATGCTTGCTTCGTGGAAATTCTCAATAAATTCGACTGATTTTCAACGGCCATAATTTATATAAGACGCAATGTTTAGATAAATCACAGAGGCAATAAACATAAATGAATTACAACCAAAATTAAATAGAAAACATGAGTGGAACAGCAACATCACAACTTACAATTAAGGACAAAATCAAAACACACACGCCCATAGAACAAACAACCAACCAGTAACATGTAAATAAACAAATAAATAAACGAATATAAACACACACAGACACCCGGATGTAACACATGCGCAAACTAAGCACACAACACACACACACAAACAAGATGGCGTAGAACAGAACAAAGGAGAGGCACAAAAAACAAAGAAAACAATCCCCAGTCACTGAAGAGGTCACAGTATGTGTGACGAAAGAACTTTGACAATATATAAACAACCATCTGGTTGTGGAACCAAACCAACCAACCGGAAATTTATAAATTCCTAAATTTATAAATTTATTATAATAAATTGAAGTGAAAGCAACTGGTGCGTGTGTTTCTTATTGGCAACATGACCCTCACAAAGTATAACAATATATATATATGTATATGTAGGAGGTGAGTTTTATTGTAGTACAATAAAGCAAAGCACTCTACAGCTTGTAGGACTGGAGTATACATAATATATAAGATCAAAAGATGGTTAAAGGAGTTCCATGTATTTTATTATGCGCATTTCAAAAACAAACATCATCATGCAATAATATTTGTGTTTTCATCAGATAAAACAGGAGAACATGATATGAAGGCTAAAAAACACTTGTGGATAGTGCAGTTTTAAATCAACATGTTGATTTAAAACTGCACTATCCACAAGTGTTTTTTAGCCTTCATATCATGTTCTCCTGTTTTATCTGATGAAAACACAAATATTATTGCATGATGATGTTTGTTTTTGAAATGCGCATAATAAAATACATGGAACTCCTTTAACCATCTTTTGATCTTATATATTATATATGTATATATATATATATATATATATATATATATATATATATATATAGTTGGGGAGGTTCATATTTGTGTAATAATATTGCCAGAATTAATAACAGAACACACCTCGCAAAAACCTCGCAAAACTATATATATATTCTTTTCAGATAAAGAATCTTGCTAAACAAATTCAGAAACGAAATATATATATATATATATGTGTGTGTGTGTGTGTGTGTGTGTGTGTGTGTGTTTGTTTATATATATATATAAACACAATTATAGTCTTGTATGTATGTAACAAAAGTGAAAATCATACCGATTTACATAAACACACCCATATTCGTACGAACGCTGAAATTTATTTTCATTTATTTTTTTATTATACATAGATATAAAAGGGTGGTGGATTGGCAGCATCGGTAGAGCGTCGGACAACATGATTAGTTACGTCCCTTTATGTTCTGATTTCAAATCCCTCCAAGGTTAGCTTTACCTTTACCTTTCACCCTTATGGAGTCGATAAAAGTAAGTAGCAGTAACATACTGATTTAGATTTAATCGACTTCCCCCTTCCCCAAAAATTGTTGGCTTTTTGCCTAAATGAGGAACCATAATGTTCTCTCTCTCTTCCTTTCATTCTGTATATATATATATATATATATATATGTGTGTGTGTATGTTTGTGTCTCTGTGTGTACATTTGTGTGCATTTTTGTGTGTGTGTGTGAGCGAAAGAGAGTGAGAATGTGGGCGTGAATATGTTTATGAGCGAGTGAGAGAGAGTAATAATGGCGGTGAACGTAAGTGTGTGTGTGTGAGAAACGAGAGAGAGAGAGAGAGGGTGTGTGTGTGTGTGTGTCTGTGGGCGTGATTGTGTATTTGTACACCCTCGTGTAAACATGTATTTGTTTGTAAATGTATGTCTATATGTTTGTACGTATGTGTGACAGTCACTATGAATGACTAATTATGTTATATTAATATATATGTATGTCTTTGCTCTAAACTTTCACATTTCACTTTTTTCATATTTACTACAACAGGAACTACGAATAGGTAAGTTTTCACTTTAGAATACTAAGTTAAACATTAGTAATTATTTAGAAATCAATATTTTTGTTCTTGATAGCATAATCTATTAAGGTGTTAAAATGTAGGTTTCTTCGTTATCGTAAAAGAAACTAGTAATTGAAATCAACTTCACATCACTTATATTTTCCCTGCTATGCTAAACAGCTAATGCAATAAATAATTGACTAGTAATACAATTCTCAATGATGTGTTCAAGACAACAGTTGAGGTTACATGATGTTATATATTTTATGCGGTGGATTGGCTGTATCGGTAGAGGGTCGGACGCCATGCTTTCCAGCATATTTACGTCCCTTTACGATCTGAGTTCAATTCCCGCCGAGGTTGACTTTGCCTTTCATCCTTACGGGGTCGATAAAATAAAGTACCAGTAATGCACTGGGTATTTGCTGGCCTTGTGCCTAAAGTAGAAACAGCTATATATTTTATGCAAGATGGTTTAAATGGTTTAGACATTCATGAGCTTGGTTTGTCTCGCTTGGGGAGGCAGTCGAATCAATTGGAGCAGGGTACTTCTGAATAGACCTGTTGGAAGGAGTGTTTGAGGATTCTGCCCTCAGACGACTCTTTCAGGAATTAGAAGAAGAAGTGTATTTGTGTATGTGAGTGATTCACGACATATGTTGGTCATTTTAAATCTGGCGTATTTCATATCTCTATATGATCGAACGTAACCAATATCTTCCAGAGTCAGACAGAACGAAAGCGTCTGAGAAAATTATAAGGAGAGATTAGAGGAAGAATTGACTTCAGTCATGGAGTGGTGGCTTTATTTATCGACCCTGAAAGGATGAATGGCAAAATTGACATCGACGGGATTTGAACTTTCAGTGTAACGAGACAGCTCAAATATCGAGGCATTTTTAATTCAATAGCCTAATGACTGACTCCGCCAATTTGACGCCTTTTAAAATATGTTTCTAATAAAATCATTTGACTTTTACATATTCATCACAAGTCAGCGAACATCTTATGGTGGGGAAAAAAAATGTAATTGCTAGTTATATATCTTTGGTATCTCTCAATCATTCTTTCTATTGACACCTCTCTCTCTCTCATTGTCCCCTCTCTCTTTCTCTCTTTCTCTCTCTCTGTCTCTCTCATTCTCACCTCTCTCTCTTTCTCTCTCTCTCCCTCTCTCTTCCTCTCTTTCTCTCTCTATTTGTATATATATATATATATATATATATATATATATATATATAAATACTATTTATAAAAAAACACCTAATGCATTGATTCTTTGGTGTTCTTTATAAATATTATATAACATATATAACACCTCTGCGTGAACCCCATTGCCTTGAGCTTATAACCCTCCGGTAAAATTTCTACACTTTACTTAATAATAATATTATTATTATCACTATTATATATATATCGAATGTTAAGTCTCTCATAGTATTATTCCCTTTATGATGGGTTTTTAAACCCCAAAATATTTGGAATCGTTAAATTTGGTAAGGTAAGATTCTTTTGTTATCTGGGAAATTTAACATTCTTCCTAACGCGTTGTTTTGGTTTTCAAAATTTAAATTTGTGTTTCCTATTCAACAATGCTTCAAGAGAGCTGCAAAACTCTCTCTCTCA
>OZ024750.1:33097489-33102489 GCA_964016885.1 Eledone cirrhosa | reverse complement strand
CATACAGTAGTATGTATATATATATATACATACATGCACACATATATATATGTATGTATGGATTCACCGAACATTTATTATAATGCTCGGTGTGTTTGTAAACAAACATCCCGAATTAAGCCGTAGTGTCGAGCAACCATCGTTTCTCGTTTGTTCAACCCTGACAAAGAAACGCTGTACTAGTTTCAAGCTTATTAGCTATCGTCAGCAACGTATACCTTCCTGCCAGATGATTCAACATCTGAAAGTATATACTTTCCTTATGCATATTAACGGCTGAGCAGCCTAATTTGCATATCGAGTGAGTTAATCGGCCGGGTGCACCGAAAACGATAAACGGAAAAAATGAAACGAAATTTCATTTCTCACTCTTAGTACGGCAGTTACTTAAATATAAGTATGTATACGTACATACATCTATGTATACAGACGTACAGTAGTATGTATATATATATACATACATGCATACATATATATATGTACGTATGGATTCACCGAACATTTATTATAATGCTCGGTGTGTTTGTAAACAATATATATATATATGTATGTATGCATGTATGCATGTATGCATGTATATATATATAATATATATATATATATGTATGCATGTATATATATATATATATATATATATATATATATTGTATATATATATATATATATTGTATATATATATATATATATATATATATATATATACATGATAATATACAGAAAGATGCTCGGTATCAAGTGTCAGATGCAGGTGAGTGATGTTGAGGTCCACCAACGGCGTTTGCGCCGGACCGGACCCCTCTGCAGACTGGAGGGTGATAGAATCCCAAAACAACTCTTGTATGACGAGCTTTGTGAGTGTAAGAGACCAAGGCTCCGATTCAAGGATTGTGTAAAGGACTCATTGAAAAAAACTGGTTTGATGATGGCTGACTGGAAGATAGGAGCTCTTGAAAGAGAAACTTGGCGTGGAATGGTGAAAGATGGGGCCCATAATTGTGAGGACAGACGCATAGAGCATGAGACGATCAAACGGGATGTGCGTAAGCAATGCCTTGGTGTAACTCTCGAAAGATCGATGTCTCCATTGAATTGCCCTGAGTGTGGAAAAATTTGGTCGAGCAAATCTGGTCTCAGGAGCCACAGTCGCAGCCACGTTCAAAGAGAACCAGTGAACTATGATCTCCACGGTGTTGTCAGGGTTCACGGGCAACCTGACGAAGGACCTAACACCAGGGAGATCCATAGTTGTTGTCAGTCTGTGAACGAGTGCAAGTCTCTAGCAGGCTTGACAAGCCAATCCTAGCGTCACACATCTGAATCTGACAAGCGATTGCAATACTCTTGGCAGAGTTTGCAGCCATCATATATACGAGGTGTGTCAGAAAAGTTCCAGGACTGATGTCACAAAAGATTTATTTCAAACCCAAACTTCACACTAAGAGTTTTTTCTCCTTCAAAGTAATCACCCTGGAGTCTAATGCACTTTTCCATCCTTTTCTGCCACGCTTGCATGCACTCCTGGAAGGATTCTTCCGGGATCCTCCGAAGTTCCGTCGTCACAGCCTTTTTGATGTCATCCACGTCCTCAAAACGGGTCCCCTCCGGGCCGTACTCGAAGATCACCGATGATGACTGTCCATAGCAAGTCTGGTTCGGTTTCAAGACGCTCGAGGATGTCCTGGAACACTTGCATGCGTCGACCCTTCTGGTCATCGTTCAACAGTTTTGGCACCATCTTCGCGCAGACGTTCCGCATGTCCAAATCTTCAGTGAGAATTTTCCAGACGCTGTCCCGATTCATGCCCAGCTCATTTGCCATCAGTCGAACAGTCAGCCGACGATCGCTACGCACCATCTGCCTGACGCGCTCAATGTTGACCTCAGTCCTGGTTGTTGTGGGCCTTCCGCTCCTGGGGTCATCTCGCACCACTCGTCTTATCTCCATACACTTGCTGCAGCAATCCCATTTAAGTAACAGCCGTACTATGAGTGAGAAATGGAATTTCGTTTCATTTTTTCCGTTTATATATCTATCTATATATATATATATATATATATATATATATATATATATATATATATATATATATATATAACAAAGATAGTGTTGTAAGAAACCAGGGGGATCATAATGCACCAGAATACTCGATAGTTAGTGTAGTAGAGTGGGGAATAGGAAAATAGTTAGAGACCCGACGGCCGAGCTCCGACAGTTTCGACAGCTAGATCCGAACTAACCTAGCAGTATACTGCTGTATACTCCATTCCTAGATATATATATATATATATAAACCAAGTACGTAAGTGCTAGATATGCATGCCACACCAAGTATAGGAACGTTTTTCACATCATAGACACACATACATAAATGCACACACTCACATCATACACATACATACAAACAAACACACATAAACATATATATTTCACATTTCACATTTTTGCAAATGCTTCTACAGTCAACAGCTTCGTTTACACTTCTAGCTACGAGCATAAAATCTTCTGAAACGATGAAATTTATTGCCAGTAGTGATTTAGCTTAATGATCAACGCACTCCATGCTAATTCGAGAAATATCGTTTGTGTTTGTTTGGCGCATCTATTTGTATTTTGGATTTATTAGGGTGGTGGATTAGCAGTATCGGTTGACAGGCAGCATACAATTACGTCCCTTTATATTCGTAATTCAAATTTCGGCGGGGTTAGTTTTACCTTTCATCCTTACATAAAGAAAGCATTAGTAACGTGCTGAGGTAAACTTAATCTTCTTATGAGAAACCCTTATCTCTCGGCTTTACTGACGGATGATAATAATAATTCACACACGGTTTTATATCTCATGGGGCCAAATATATAATGTTAAATTATATATAGGACTAACAATGGGCGAGTTAATAAAATCTCCTAAAACACTATAAAGAAAAAATGAAATTAACTTTAAACTAGATATTTAGGAGAAAATGTCTTACCTAAAATGAACTCTGACTAACAAATTTACTAACCAATCGGAAACAGAATCGGAACTGCTAGTCAATGCAGCTAAAGCTAGTTATATACACATCCTAATAATTTGATTATACCTAGGGTATTATCAGACAACATGGGACCCAAGGAGTGTAATTGCAGTCAATATATTCACAATAGATTTTCTGGATGTAAAGGTATACTACCAACACCAAGTGCAGCATATATGTTAATAAAACAAATATATATTGTACATATGTGAGACTGTACGTATATATATATATATATATATATATATATATATATATATATATATATATATATGTGTGTGTGTGTGTGTGTGTGTGTGTGTGTGTGTACTTGTGTGTGTTCACATCCTATGTGTGTATGTGTAAATAAGCTGAACCTAATAAACTAATGATTTTTTACGCAGGCTACTTCATAAATGCTATTTTTGATTCTGCCAAAGGCTGAAACTAGATAAAACAATTCTAACTAATATTGTGTTACGACCCAAACAGAATTTGGTAAAACGGTCAATTTCCTTGCCACAAATGCAGAGAACATTTATTTTCCAGACTATACACACGAAATGTTGTTATATAAATTAGATTGTCAGCTTGTTCTAAAAAAAGAACTATGTGAATATCGCTAAACGCGTACAAATCAATTGTTTCCGGAGGGGAACTAGTGTGCTGAAATAGAATATGTGACTTCATAGCTGCGTATTTTATATGAATAACCATAGTTCCTTTTTTAAACAAAAGATTTAATATATTTAGCTAAGTTAATTAAGATAGATAGCGACAAGTGTCAGAAAGATCGCAACGTATTTGGGTGGCGGCTTTTCAATATTTAGTGAAGTTGCTAAACTTTATAACATCAAACATGTCAGATTATATTTGGCTTTTCCTTTTCGAGACTGGTACATGTTTAATGAGCATCTCTCTTAGTGAGGACTGGATACAAGTGTACTGAGCAATACCCTGAGTGAGACGGGGACATAAGTAGATGTAGACTGAACAGGTAAAAAAAAGTTTCTAAATATATTTACACCAGTGATTCCCAACCTAGGGTGCACGGCCCACAGGTTCGCAATTTCAATATTTAAGTAGGATAATTTGAAAATGATGTTAATGGGAACACACTTCAGGTTTTACCTTATTACTTTTACACCAATGCAGCTTTGCTACACATTATTGTCAGAAACTCATTTCCCTTCCTCCAAACATATTATCGTGCATCTGGCATCATCTATAAGCCATGTGTTTACACTTTGCAGTTGATCATCGCTGTTATTATTTCAAAAGGAGGTATAAAAATGTTAGAGATGTTGAGGTGGGGCTTAGTGCACAAAAGTTTTGGGATCACTAATTTACACACATTTGTGAAGCACAGGCGAAATAAATAAATACAGAGAACGAACTTCCTAAAAAACAATGGGATGTATTATCCATCAAACATCTAAGTGAAATACACGTTTCTTACATAAAATAAAGCTATCCATTCTAGCTTCCTGTCACGAATGTTATTGAATTAGTCAAAATAGTCGAAGGGAAACATCTCCACGCAGAGACAGTTCTTTAAATAAGCCACCAATCTGTCCTTGTTGACTGTATTGAAATATCGACACCTTTCATGTATACAGTAAGAAATGTGAACAATTATTTTAACAATAAAATAAAAAGGATTATCGTTGACTGCATCCCAGAAATGATATTCAATCAATTGTCACCGCTAACGACACTAACTATAATCGAAATATAGAAATTTAATTCCCATAAAAGCTTCGAACACGAAATCCGAGAGTATCAACATTTTCTTTTGCCTCTGTAAAATCAATATGGTTTGTGCACGAATTGGTGACTGACTGCACTCAAAATAACCTATCATTCACATTGAGGTTATTACTAGCTTTTAGTTTCTGTTCCTTTAATATACGTTTGTTTACATTAGCATACATTCCGAAAAAGAAAGCACAAACAAAAAACCTCCCAACAAAAAGAAAAAAAAGATTCTAATCAATATTATGTTA
>OZ024750.1:33059989-33092489 GCA_964016885.1 Eledone cirrhosa | reverse complement strand
TATGGATGGATGGATGAATGTATATATGCATGTATATGCATGCATGCACACACACACCCACACCCGATCCCACACCCACAACACATATATAGATATAGATATATATCCTCCTTTATTTGCCACATGGGCCTACAAAAAATGGAACATTACAAAACGTGACGGTATGTGTGTGTATGTGTGTGTGTGTATATGTGTGTGTGTGCGTGTGTATGTGACGTGGATTTGATATTGAATCATATACGAAATGTTCATGTAAATGAACATTTTCATAGACTTTCTATGAATTTTAGAAGTGGTGGATGTCTTTAGCAATCAAAGGAAGAGGAGAGCACCCTAACAGCCATTTTTGGTTCGTTAACCGTCTTCAGAGGGGTTAACTCAGCTTGGATGCTAAGACGAAGGTAAGCTATAAATATTGAAACATTAATTTAATCATTATAATTATATATGCATATATGGAGGGATTTAAAGACTCATATAATGTTACTTGCTCAGATAATTATCTTTCAAGCATCCATAATATATTATTTTCCGTATAAAACTGGAATATTATTTACCATTGAAATGAATTTATTATTTTCTATGACATTTTAGAATATCTTTTTTTCAATAATGCATAAGCAGTATCCTTGATTTTAAAACATAATATACTTTCTCCCTTTTACTTTCTATGCAGGAAAGATTTCCCAGTTTTAATTTCCTGTCGAAAGTCGGCCGACATTTTCGTTCTGTAATTGTAAACCTAGTGATCAGCCAATATAAACATACAAGACGCCACAGCATTCATAAAAGTTTTCTATAGATTTCTTTAAACAATATGGCAGTGAAATACTGAACAATATGAAACAGTAAAGTAGTGTGCATTTGCGAAATATTTATAGTGTAGAAGCTATCCAGTTTATTAGAATTCTTCCGAAGTATTATTCTTTCCTTTTATATCTCATAAGTACAATTTAAAATATACAAATGCCAAAGCCAATAGCGTGAAAGATGCACTTTGATATTATTTTGCTATTATTTTCTGCGACGTTAACGGAAAGAGCATTTTCTCTTTGATCGTCATATCTTTTAAAATTATTTTAAAATTCTATTCTAGGTACTTGAGTTTCAAAATGAAAAATGAAATAGAAAAAGAATTTTTAAGGAAATATTTCACGCTATTTAACACAAATTTACTTTGTACATCTGAATTTATATATGTTCGTACCATATAAATGCTAACATTTTAACGATGTGATATTCTACATTTTTGATTCACTACAAGATGATATAATCAGTATTCAACGAGAAACTAAATTATTATTATTATTTTAATCTTGCTAAACATTTAATTATAAAGTTTGATAATTTTCCATTTAAAATAGTGAATTACTACTGAAAGCCAGTATAAATATTTATATATTAATCAAGTGAACTCTTTATTATATATGCAATGCATATTTTATGAAAACTGCCTGTTTACTATACACATATTTGAATTATGTAATACCAAATTTTGTACTTCTTTCTTTTTTTAGCAGTCATTCTCAACAAACTTTATTTCAAAATATTCAAATATTTTCCTAGCATATAGTTACATGAAAATAAAGAATTCAATATTTAATAAAAAAAAAAATTAACTGCCCCGTTCATTTCCGGGTACTATGTTAAAAAATAAACCTCATTTGGTCATTCCATGAGAATATAATGATCAACAAGCGAACTTTGTATAAAATCTGTAATAAAACAAGGGGGTAAGGAAGATGTACCACAAACTGAGTAATCAAACAAGGGGAGATAAGAAAGATGTATTACAAACTGTAATACAATACAATGGGAAATAAGAAAGATGTATCACAAACTGTAATACACAAACTGCAATATACAAACTGTAATACACAAACAAAGGGAGATAAGAAAGATGGTACCAACAACCAAGAGGGAGATAAGAAAGATGCATAATAAACTGTAATACAATACGAGAAAAAATCCCATTAGCAGCAATGTTGACAACTTGTTAAAGTAATATGAAGTAATCTTAGTAGAAATACATTTGATGACAATTGGAAGATAATTAATGGGAATATCATATCTTTAATTAATAATTGTATTAAGATGAAATCTGAGATTTATAGCGAAGGTAATGGTGGAGGAGGTGAATGCTGGGAGTAGAAGGTTGAGGGGAGGATGTGATGGTGGAGGAGGAGAAGGTTCAAAGGTAGACGAATGGAGGAGAAGAAGAAGAGGGAGAGCGAGAAGGGGGAAGGAGAAAGAGAAGGAGGAGAAGATGCAAGAAAAAGATGATACAAATTGTATCATCTTTCTGAAGCTTTGCAATAGTCGAAGAGAAGAAACACACGTAATAATTAAGTCTTTAACCCTTGTTTTACTATATTTTAATGAACTGATTGCATAAAACATTGTTTTAGACAACTGGTTTATTATGCTATCAATGGTGGTAGAAGAATACACATAATACCCAAGTCTTTAATCCATTTTAAACATATTTCTAATGAAACTCATTGCCTAAAACATTGTTTTAGACAACTGGTTTAGTATGCTATCAATGGTGGTAGAAGAATACACATAAAACCCAAGTCTTTAATCCATTTTAAACATATTTCTAATGAAACTCATTGCCTACAGTATTGATTTAAATAACTGGTTTAGAATGCTATCAATGGTAATACATTTCTAATGAATTCCATTACCTAAAATATTGTTTTAAACAACTGTTTTAGTATACGGTGGTAGACAAATACACGTAACAAGCAAACCTTTAATCTTTCTTTTGCTATACTTTGAATGAAAGGCATTGCCTAAAATATTGTTTTAGTCAACTGGTTTCGTATGTTATCAATGGCGGAAGGATGCACTATAATGTTCAGTGATTCCTAATGATTGATCGAAAGAATAGCAGTTGACAATATTTATAGATATTACTGGGTTAGTTAGGAGACAATGAATATGTAGAAATAACCAACCCATGTTTATTAAACTAACTTTAATTTAGAGCTCGTTTTTCTTTCTTTCAAAGTCGTAATTATATTCATTAATAGTTTCACTTCAATCCGTTGGTCCTTCCTGTAAGTCTGACGTTTCTACCCTGTAAAGAATTCCATAATTTATTAGTAGTGTAGAAATAGTTTTTCTTCAATTGAGCCTTAATTTAATAATATTCATGCTGACCGATTATTCTTCCCATATATATATATATATATATATATATATATTTGTGTGTGTGTGTGTGTGCGTGCGTGCGTGTGTGTGTATGTATGTGAGTGTGTGTGTGTGAGTGCGTGTGTGTGTATTAAACTTCCTGCATTTAATTATACTCAAAATATATCAATTCTTAGAGCATGATGTTCCGTGGTATCTCAAGCTGAAAAGCCAGTGTACCAATGTTTCCAGTACATAATAAAAATGAATGCAATAATCTGACGGCAAATCTTTCGACTGTTATTATTAAATGATTTTCATCGCTATAAATGTTCACGCATTTCAATTTACTAGGCGTCCATAGTCATATAATTGAAAAGCAATGATGCAGAAAGAGTTTGTATGTCAGAATCAAACATTGTCTATAAAATGCAAACATTGTAGGCAAGAAGCGCTACTGCAAATACAATTCAGGCAGTAAGGATATAAAAAAAAGCAAAATCTCATGAGTTTAAATCTTATCTTTCACGAATATTAGAAGCTGTCCGTACCAGTTGCAAAAATATAGAGAACCTACTAGATCAATACTCTCATGGGAAAGAGATAGTCTTTTATAGATAATTACCAGAGAACGTTATTATTTATTATTAAAAAGCACGTGAACTGAATCAATATAGAATAGTGTGCTATGTACATAATCAAATTGGAACACTGAATTGAACTCATATCGCATGAACTGACAGTTCAATATCTTTCAATATAATGATATGCCTGTGTATTTTGTATATCATGTTCTTGTCTGAAACTTTGCAATGTATTATACGCTAGAGAAATAAAGGGATGAACATGGAGATAACATATGTGAGAGCAAGAGGGTTGTGGTGGCGGTGGTGGTGGGGTAGTAGAATCTGGGTTGAATGAATATAAGACAAGGGAAAGAAAAACTCAAGTGAGGAAATTAAAATAAGGCAATATTTCAGCGTTGCCTTACTTAGAAGTTGACAAAATACTTATAAATGAATAATTGGATATATTTGGTTTAAGAAAGAGTGGAGAATGTTTCTATTTTTACCTGCGTATTCAATGAATATTGACAAAAATACACTTTAAATATAAGCACACAAAATGAAGTTAGGGGGTACTAAACTTCGTTTTCTGGGGCTCACGTTTAAGCTATAAATGAAGCGGTACGCGTTGGAGATTGTTTACATTAACCAGATCCATTTGGACTGGATCCAGACCCCAAAGTACAGATGATGGCTCAATCGACCTGTATTTGCGACATACGAACATGAATATCTATGGTATTCTTGAAAATTGCAAAGGAGAAACTCAACGTCATTACAATGAGAGTCAACCTCCAATCGATTGATCAGAGACCATTTTGACTCTAACCACAGCAAACGTCACTTCATGTAGTATTATACAGCAATAAATACAACTAGTCATCAGATGGACATAAATACCGTGAACCTTTGAGCACATGTCTCGTTATTATAGACTGGATCGTGCATTAGACTAAACAAGGTCAGTCTGATTCCATCCAGTGGATGATTTTCTCCCGCTTAGAGGAACATGAAGGAACATGATCATCAACAAGAGAAAATTGATAAGATGAAAAAAACTCTACAAAACAGACATTAATACAACAATGTAATGTGCATAAGCGCCAATAATTCATACATCTCTCAGTGTCAACGGTATGTCACGGACTTCTGGAGTCGAATTCACATGCTTAGAAATCTTTATCAGTAAAAGTAACGAGACAAACAATGACATGCAAACAGATTTTACCAAATTTTGTGTAATTTCAGTCGATCTGGAAGTCTAGAAAAAGTAGGACTAACATAGAAATATCAATTCAGTCATAATGTATCGCTAAGATTTCCGATGAATGGTAAAATAAAACATTAATAAGATCAATGCGTTCTAAAATCGATGACTAAAGAAAGTCTGCCACATATTCTAGCCCCCCAAAATATCAAATGAAGAACTGCATCATAAATCATTAATCACACCACAAGTTGATCTTTTAAAATGACCATACAGTTAAAGTACTGTTGGCGTAATAACTGATGTGATTAGTTTACGCAATTCTAGGTGGAGTTAAAGTTACTACTCATTTTCATTCCAGGTTTAAATTCCTATTTGTAATGATTCTACTTCGAATCCCGATATTTTCAATCTTTAGTCTGCCACAATATTAAAGCTACCTGAATAATAAAATGAAGATAGTTTGATAAAAATAATTTCTATTCAGGTTGTTTCAATTACTTGAGAATATCTTCAGAAACCACAATATATATTTCATTCATTAGATTAATTGTCTTCCGGGGAATTCGTTGGTTCACGTCGATGGTTAGTTGTTGATGTTTGGCTTCTCTCATGCCTCTAGAAAAATGGCATCTGAATGTTCAGCCTTCAGGGTGTTATTTCTCTGTTCTAACAATTAGAACAACAGCATATATTTATTCTATTCAAAACAGGGTAGAATTGTCGTTTCCACATCTTTGTAGAATATCTGTGTTGATACAAATTTTAATAAATATAACTTTTCAGTTTCTTTCGGCTAATAATTTTGTATTTGCTTTCTGTCCAACTGTAGATTATGCAACATATGTCTGACGTTATGAAACGTATTGTGTTGATAAATATATTCAAATCTATTCAGCTGTCAGTCTCCATACTTTGCTGTATATCAAGCAAAATTTGGTATGAAAATAACATTTCTTACAAGTGAATATTAAAGCGAATGGAATCTCTTTAAATACTTTACACCATTTCAGATTTATGATTAGTACAGAAGGAAATATCTACTCCGGTAAAAAATCATCGCCAGTGTTCTTTTTCAGACTTCAATAATCATGACCTCTTTAGGACTTATCTTCTATTCCTTCCCTTTGCTCTCTCGGTCGAGCGTCTTACGCAATTTTGAGCCACTCGTGTAAGCCTTGATGTACGTTTTTGTTTTGACTCATGGGCAAACAAATCTTGTATTAAGTGTGATAGAGTTTATAATCTTACTTACCTTATCTTTGGGATCCCAAATGCACAATGATCTCTCAGTGTCTGAGATAGCTGTCTCAGTAATCCCTGCTTTTGCTTCTAAGACTCAGTTGAAAACAAATTAAACTGTGTTTAAGAAAGCTGATTCTGGCTCCTGCCTTATTGCTTTGGAGTATCAGTGGCATGGCGATACATATTATTCTGTGCTTAGGAAAGCCTCTTCAGTCATACATTCCCAGTAGAATTAGGTGATTTGTGTTCTTTCATCTAAACACACACAAAAGCAAATATACCTTTTAATATGGCGAGAAGAATGAATCTGCTCAGTTTTGTCTATTTTCTAAAGTTGGGATAAATCCCTTCGTGAAGTAAAGAATATGTTGTTTGAACACCAATATCCAGTGACATTATTTAATAAAATAACAGAACAAATACTGAAAAGAAAGTGATATATATATTCAGGTATTTCGATACACAACAAACTTCCCAGATGACTTTATATTGTACTTTATATATCAACATCCAACACAAGAAGTATATACACGTAAATAAGACCGTTCCAAAAATATTTAGCAAAATCCCTTAAATGCCAACAGGCTCTCATGACTTCTATTAAACCGACACGTGGTGTCCCTCCAAATTCTGCAAACATAACGCGGACCGCCCATCGTCTTATACTCAGCGTACCGAACCAGATTACAACAGCCACCAAATGTGTATGACAGACGTTATCAAGTTACAACTGTTATACATTATCCAGCAGATTATTCTGTTATTGAGGAAATACCCAAGAATGAAAACGGATCTCAAATCACACGAAGTAATTGCAATTAAAAGACAAATAAAATTCTTTTTAAAACTTAACACCATATTACCCGTCCAATATACAACTCCTAAGTCAGAAACCTTGTATGCCGCAATGAAGGAATTTTAATTAAACTTATTGAAAACACATCATGTAAATTTATATCATGACAAATATTTATCTGAAAGAATTATGAGCATTAGGAAATTCAATTTATGGTATTAGATGTATCGTCTCTAATTAGGATTACCTAGGGAAAACCATGATTGACATTGGGGAACAAAATCACTATTGAATATCAAAAGAAACGGGACCACACTACCACATATGTATACCCGGTAGCGTACATCTGATTGAAAACCAACAAACTAATATAAAAAATACCATGTAACAAATATATTTGTTACGCTTTTAATATTATAGACTTTATATTGTGTTTGAGATACTTTAGTGCTAAAATATACTACCATATAGCTAATTTGATGTTTTTTGTAGGTGATGTATCTATATATAATGTTTTGATGAATCACCTTAAAAAGTGACATTTGAACTCCACTGTAAGAACAAATGTATTTAATATCATTTATATGTCTGAATTTAAGCAATTTCCTATTGATTTTCTTTAGAATTTTTTTTCAGAATAATTTCCGTCTCTCAAGATATGTTTAACTCAAATATTATTTTGGTTTTATTTCACAATAATTTTTCCGTGGCTGTATTCTCATTTCCCGATACTAATCTCTTTCTCAAACGTACAACTATTATTTATGAGTTCTCTGATAAGTAAGGGAAGATTTGTGGAATTTATATATTTTCTTTTGTAGCAATAAAAGCGCATGGATAGCTAACAGAGAACACGGATTATATTCCTATATATGAAGACTATTAAATTTATATAAGATTGATAAATGCTGTATTATTAAATAGGTTTAGTATATGGTTTATATAAGTTATTAAAATAGTCAGAACTATCGGTATGTCTAAAATGCAATAATTCTGAGAGATATTATTCCTATTCACCAAACTCAGTGTTGATCGCGAACAAAGACTTTTTGTAGGGTGAAGAACTGTAAATGATAAAAATACAAAACTCGTGCAGATATGTATGGATGCTAGAAATATGTGGTTCTGTAGCAGCCTATGATTTAATCGATTTTCTGAAAAAGTAAAGTTACCGAGCTACAAAAAAAGTGTTTTCTGTGAATGACATTTAGATGATTGAAACCCATACCCCGAAGAAAATCAATAAACTAATCAAACTAAAAATAGTCTAAACTATCAGAATCCCAGTTTTGTAAATAAAATGAAAATAAATTGTAAATACATTTTTCCTCTCATTGTATTGAGTTAACCCTAGGAAGGCGATCATTTCTCAAAGCTATTATAGATACACCTATACGTAGCTATTTAATACTACTCTGGATCAGTGTAACGCTTTATATATCAATGCTCAACAGAGTAGAAGTGAGCAATGTAATTGCACCACGAGAGAGCCTTTGTTTGTAGAACATATTTAATAAATGGAATATCTGATCTAGATGTGAGAGGGAAACGGAAATACATATAGAATGAAGCATGGACATAACCATCTATTTAACAGGTACTAAATATATTTAATACTAAACTATAAACCGAAATTAAAGCATGTTAAATTTACAATTTCCATCTGAGGTTTTAATCTTTACAACCAATGTTGAATGATATTTCAAATTGTGTAATATTGCCGAGGAAAGCGAGGTGAAGCCGAAGGATGCCGATGACATTCTAACTTCTTCTTTGGGGGTTGAACTCTCAACACTGTGGAATTATGCTGTTATCGGCGGGACTTGAGTTGGGGGTCAGAGATCCAGTATAAACTGACCCACGCTCTTACGACTCTACTAATTCCCCGAACATTATGTTTAACATTTTGTTTCAAATATTTCTCTTGTTATACAGGGTGGAGGGGGCTGCAAATGTAGGTTTATAGAAAAGATTATACTAATATTTTCAGTGTTATAATAGTTTCTACTTTTGGTACAAGGCCAGCAATTACCCCAGTACATTACTGGTGCTTTATTTTATCAACCCAATAAAGATGAAAGGCAAAGATGCTAGGATTCATTAAATACATTTTGTGCGAACATTTTGTTTTTCATTACTGTATACCTATTTTTGCAACCCACTTTATTTGAAAATCCTGAGTGTATTCTCACGATGTCAGTTTACATTCACCACGTTTGTTTTAAATTTGTGATTTATTACTTTCTGCTTCTATACAGGTTCTCACATTTTAAAATAACTTCTTGGGGGAATATTTGATAGTATGTAGATCAATAGATAGCTCATAATAACGAAATCTCTTTTACAAAATATCCGCATTCATACATTTCTAAATTATGACGCTAAACCTTTATATTAATTTCTTTTGTTTTCATGTATTGTGTTCCTATTCGGAAGGATTATTCACATTCACTGTGTTATATCTTAAATGACAACTGGCTCCTTCTCATACAATCTGACAAGTTTCATGCAATGCAGTTTCAATGAATATTTCGAGTTGACAACTTATATAAAATATTGTTGATAATGCTGTTATCACTTGGCGAAGTGAAGTATCGCACATTTAAAGACTAGCTAGAAAAATGCGTACAGCAAAAAAAAGTAATATTGTTGGAACAAACCTTTAAAAATACAGGACAAGGAAGTAAGATAAACCTTTAAAAATACAGGACAAAGAACTAAGATAAAACTTTAAAAGAATAGGACAAGGAATATAAATTTTTACAATAATATTAGTGGCAAAATTCAATTGGTAAAAAATTGAGTTTCCATCATTACACCAATTACAACTATGATGTTCCGCATGCATCCACTCCAACCATGATCACTTGTCTGTCATCTTTCCCGGTCCAACTCCTCGCGGATGACCCGGCGCAACTCGGACTGGGTCGGAGCAGGAACTGGAGGGGGAGAGGGAGGGGTACGGGTCTTGACTCTGGGACGATGACGGCGAGTGACCAAGGTGAATGGGCCCGTGTTCGACTCGGAATCCTGCTGGTCCTCGATGACACTTTGAGGCACGGTTGACGGTTCCGGACTGGCTTCATGGGCAGTGGTAGAAGGGCAGGTGGATAGGGCAGAGTGCTTCTTCCTGGGAGAGCACTTGAAGCAGGTGAAGCCGGCGCCGGACTCGTTGAACCACTTCCAGACAGCACTGGGCATGTTGGCGCAGCAATGATGAAAGTTGAAGCAGGCGACGAGGGGGGAGGAGGTGGAGGCGTTGGTGCAGGAGCAACAGACTGCTGATTTGGGAGTCATTGTAGCTGGGGGATGCAGGCGCTGAGGGGGCTCGAGTAGAAGGGAAGAACAGAAATGAACCATGATGACTTTTCCTACATTTTTCCTGGCCCACTTCCTCATGAACCAATGAACCAGTTGGTACAACTCGGACTTGGAGGAGGAACACAAGACAGGGATCAATTTCATTGTATTGATATTTCTCATTAAGTAATTTCATGTTACTCAAATAAATCACTTTTATTTGATCAATTATCTATTTTTCCAATAAAATTTTTGCCACTAATATTATTGTAAAAATTTATATTCCTTGTCCTATTCTTTTAAAGTTTTATCTTAGTTCTTTGTCCTGTATTTTTAAAGGTTTATCTTACTTCCTTGTCCTGTATTTTTAAAGGTTTGTTCCAACAATATTACTTTTTTTTGCTGTACGCATTTTTCTAGCTAGTTTCCTATTTTTCAAGGCAATGCAAACAACAACTACTTAATTAAATAGTTATTACTTTAGTTACTTCTATCAAAAAATCCCAAAAATGATGTTAATGAAAACTATAGGTGAAAGTGAAGCTATTCTTTTGTGACCTCTTAGTTACTTGTACCAATTTTGAATTTAATTCAAGCTACAGTGTCAGCCTGTGCATTGGAGTCACAGAAATAAGTTGAGATATTTTATCTAATTGGTACAAGCATCCACTCCACATGGCGGGGACATAGGTCAGATCGTGGAGCACTCACCTATCTTAAAAATATTAACTTATGATAAATAAGAGTCATTTAAGAAAATACAATTTTTTTAAATTAGTAGGTGAGCATTAACAACTGAATCTAAATGGAGCAAATTTGCACCATTTGCATTTAGTTGAAAATAACATTTTAATTAAACATGACAAATTCTAATGCAATAGAAGGCAAATATCAATTTTCACATGCAAATTTTTTTGGGATTTTTTTCACGCGCGCCATTTTTGGTCGATTTTTTGTCAATTTTTCACATGCAAATTTTTTGGGGTTTTTTTGATTTTTTTTCACGCGCGCCATTTTTGTCGATTTTTTGTCAATTTTTCACATGATAATTTTTTTTTGGATTTTTGGATTTTCTTCACGCACGCCATTTTTGTCGATTTTTTGTCAATTTTTCACATGATAATTTTTTTTGGATTTTTGTATTTTCTTCACGCGCGCCATTTTTTGTCGATTTTTCATATGCAAATTTTTTGATTTTCTTCTCACACGCCATTTTTGTCGATTTCATCATTTGAGTGTTCATAGTCCAAAAACAACTGCATTCATCCAAGTCGTGAACATAACTCCATTAGACATATATGCAAAAAAAATTAATATAAAATAGGAATGTGTCACATTTTGTCACACAACAGATACATTGGACAGACCTACTACATAATTCGGCACTATCCTCTGACACTGTAGCTTGACAAATGAAACAAATTTCCTGTAGTACATTTATATTTACAATACCATTTTGATGTCTAATGAAGTTCAATTGTGTGCATTTATTGTTGATCGTTTTGTTTCGTTTCATCATTTGCGTGTTCATAGTCCAAAAACAACTGCATTCATCCAAGTCATGGCCAAGAGATTTAATAGATTTAACGGTAAAGATTCATAACTCCATTAGACATATATGCCAAAAATTATATATAAAATAGGAATGACACATTTTGTCAGACAACAGATACATTGGACAGACCTACTACATCCTTCGGCACTGCCCTCTGACACTGTAGCTTGACAAATGTAACAAATTTCCTGTAGTACATTTAGTTTACAATACAATTTTGATGTCTAATGAAGTTCAATGAGGTGTGGTTGAGTACAACTCTATTAGACATATATACGTGCACCAATGTATTACATATAAATGAAAAATTGCTCATATTACAAAACAACAGATACATTGGACAGACCTACTACATCCTTCGGCACTGCCCTCTGACACTGTAGCTTGACAAATGAAACAAATTTTTCATAACACAATTTAGATTACTCTACATTTTCTAATAGTCTAATTTCTAATAGATGTCTAATAGAGTTCAATTGTGTGTATAGGACAAACCATGCTAGAGATATTGGATCTATATTTTTTTAAAGAAAAGTAAAACAATATTAGGTAATTTTGGTGGAAATTTTGAATGCCTTTTGGTTATTCTCGTGTCACTAATTTCATCCCATTTGTCACCATCATTGTGAATTAAACAAGTGTAATGACCTTGTGAGGTGGAACCTAATGTGTGAACAATTGCTGATCGAAGTTGGAAATTGGTACCAAAAATTTGCTGACGTTTTGAACTGAAATTCAATAAATGACAATGTATTTGAGTTTCTTGACCACTGGTTATGAGGAATCGGTTAATTGATACTACAAGGTAGTGCATTGTGGATGGAAATTCTCTCCTGGTGGTTGTTTTGTGTTCTGTATTGGTATTGCAGGTGTCACATTGTTTTATTATGGTGTCATTTGATACAAGTAAAGAGCGAAACTGTTGCTGGCCTTGAATAGGATGCAAAGTCAAGTCTGTTTGAATTTCTGGTGTTTTGTGAGTTTCAACTCCACATCCGGGAATATGTGTGCAAGTGCAAATTTGATCATTCAAACGTTGGCATTCATTTTCATGCCTTTTAATGCATTTGTGTGTTTCGTGCACTTTAAATTGGAATAATTGCTGTGCATTTGGTGGAATATGGGGGTAGATATTTTTCCAAAAATCATGGGCACATTGTTGATCACCATCATTAAATCTCCCTCCAATTACTTTTCGCAAAATTGAAACATCCCGATCCCCTGGTGTTACAATATTTGTTATTTCCTGGACAACTGGACTGAATAATGGGTTAGAGAACAAATATTCCGAAAGTTTGGTCAATTGGGCAATAGCTTGAATTGTTGAATTGGCAAAACAGGCATTTCTCTTATTTTGTAGTCTGATCATGGGAATGAGTGTGGGAATTGTAGATAATTTGGGTTTTTTGGTAGGAGGGGCATATTCAGAAGGTTTTTCATTCTCCACATTTAACATTCGCCTGGATCGTTTTTTTGGCATGCAATGTTCAGAAGCCATGCATGGTGGTTTAATTCTACATGGTGCAAGTGGAGGTAATTGTGTGGTGGAACGCAATTTGTTGTATTCTTGCCAGGCAGATTTGTCACACATGATCAGAGTGCGAGGTTCAAAATCAATCAGATGGACATTACAGAGTTTCCTAGCTCGTGAAAGTGCAACATAGGCCATTCCATCTGCAAACACCAGTGAACCAAGATCAACAATGACCCCATCAACACTTATTCCCTGCGATTTGTGGATGGTAATTGCATAGGCCAGACAGAGGGGAAACTGTTTTCGAGTCACATACACACCAGGAGAGATTTCATAGTCTGCAGTCACCTTTTCTATTGATGTGTTTTTGCCTATCATGTGATCAAATTCCACAATGATTTGTCCAATTTTTCCATCTTTTCCATTGACTATGCTTTGCACTGTTCCCATGACACCATTACATAACCCCTTTTCCAAATTAATGTTTCGTCTCAACATTACTCTTGCCCCAACCCCAATTTGCAATTGAGTCTCAAGGCCAGCAGTGTCTGATGTCTTTTTTTTTTATGCTTTGGAGAATTTGTTTGATTTTGACGTTGTTCTACGACCTTTCTGGCGCATTCCTGTGTCCTCAGCAATGATTACAACTGTATTGATGTTGGCATGTTTCAGCATTTCTTTGTTGAATTCATCTACAGATTCATTGACAGGCAAAATGCAGACAATTTTTTGATCAGGCACTGTGCAAAGTTGCAACATTTTCTCAGCCACCTCTGTCATTGTTGCTCTACGATCTGGGAATAGGCAGTGTTTTCTCAAAGTTTCAATGTCCGTGTCAGTAGGTGACCCTATTCTAATTCGACCCAACATTTCTGAATAATTTTCAACATCATCTTTTTGACGCATGTTGATAATGAGCTCATCATAGTCAAAGAATTGCCACAGAGACTGTCCACTTATTCCCAGACCAGTCCTTTTAGCATCATATGCAGAGATACTGGAAAAAACTGTTTTTTCATTTACTGGTGGAAGTTGAAGCAAATCGCCAAAAACCAAGACATTTATTTTTCCAAAAGGACTAGTCATTTGACTCTGGTCTCCAAAAATTTCGTCTAATCGCCTATGGACAAATGCCAACATCAGATGGCTAACCATACTGATTTCGTCAATGATGAGCAGACGGACACCTTCTAGAGTTGAGCGTAGAATTTTGAGTTCATCATTTTGCAATTCCCTATATGATGGTGACACTCCATGTTGAACTGGGAGTTTCAAGAGCCTGTGCAAAGTGGTCCCCTTGATTTGGAAAGCAGCCATACCAGTTGGAGCACAAATGACTACTGGGGCACCATTTTTCTGGCCACCTTTCTTTTTCATTATATCACTGAGGAAATTGACTATATCTGGGGCAACTGGGGTGGCATTTTTCTTGCAGCAAATTTGGGTCACTTTGTCTGAAATTATATCAATGAGGAAACTTTTTCCTGTACCTCCTACACCAGAGACAAATTTGAGTAATTGGGGGCAATCATCACATCTGCATCTAGGTAGTGGTTTTTCCGAATTCCAATGCAACTCTTGTTTCTCAATTGCTGAAATTACTTGTTCATAGATGTGTCTTTGATCTGTATTCAGCTGTGTTTCTTTTGTCTGTAGAGCAGTTTCATCAATGTCACGAATTTGTGGAACCTCAATAATTGGATCATTTGTTTCACCACCATTCTCTTTAGAAATCTGACCATCTTCTGCTTCCTTCTCTGCCTCCACATCCAATTTTTTTCCCATCTCAACTGCATCAGCTATTTTTTTCCGGACATTTTGAAACTTGACCATATCTGATAATGTATTTGCACACTGATGAAAGGACTCTTCAAATGTTTTGCAGCCTCCCAACAAATCTTGATCCTCATCACGCTAGGGTTTGAACAACATTAAAAGATTGTGGTAATAGCGGTCTTTTGTGTCATTTTTGAGTTGAATATTTGGTGTCTTCACTACCCGCTCTTTTACACTGCGAAAATACCCCTTGTCATTAAACAATTTCATTTTTGCAGCCTCGTCTTTGTCAACAGGTTCTCTTGATGTCCTCTCATATTTACTGGCAACTTCATATAGGGAGGAATTTTCCAGGAATTTTGGCCGGTTTTTATAAAATGTTTCCACCAAGTTCTCATAGAACAAATCCACTGAGTCTTTTTTCAGTTCATCAAGGTCACTTTGAGATTTCAGTCTGTGTCCACGCCTACTGGGAATGTCAGCACCCACCCAAATAACATGATCTGATGACCCGTAAAAATGATGCCCCAAAAGTTTGTCAGCAGCTTCATACCCACCTGTATCCCTTTTTCCAAGTAATTGCAGCCCAGCACTTTTGTATTTTCCATATTTGGTTTTGGAATGGTCCAGATTTGCCCAAACCCCCTCTGCCTCATTTTTTTCAGCCTTAGTTTGATAGCAGGTGACGTATCTATTCAAAATCATGCTATTCTCACCAATGTATTGCACATCTATATTTGCTTGCCAGGTTAGAAGTAAACATGGATTGTAGTCATTTATGTACTTTTCTGACTCTTTTCTCTCCAACTGGTACAGTTTTTTTGACCCACTGCCATTTTTTCGCGATTTGATACTTTCAGAAACTGAGAAAAATCGAAACCCTCCCACTGCACGTGGAAAACCAAAACGGCATTTTTTGCGCAAATTTATCCCCCTCCCCACTATTCTCCAGCATGTTTTGCCACAAGTATGAATTAGGAAGCGTTTTACCAGATTTGCCAAATTTGGACTAGCAACAGAGGAAGGGAGTCTGCAAGTGATACATTGTTCAATAAATGGTTTGATTTTTTCTTTTGGATCTTTGTCAAAAATTACTCCATCTCGGATCCAAATTTTCATATGAATGTGCGGAGCCCCACGTTGTTGATATTCGAGTCGCCAAAAGTAATGATTTACTTCCCCAAATGGACCGTTTTTGTTTAAAATCACATCTCGCAGAACAGCACTAAAACGATGGTGAAAGTACTCACTGACAGCCACTACATCATTGGCACAGAGATTCCCTATTTTCCTGGTTTCAATGTTTGTGATGTCTTTGTTCAATTTTTCCAAGAATTCCCTCAAGCCAGGCCAAAAATATTCAGCACATGAAAGAGTGACAAACAAATGGGCAGGACCAAACTTCTCATCTATTGCATTCAAGTCACTGCACTTGCGTTCCCAGAATGGCTTTGTTCCACGGACATTTGCCATCATCATTGACAGACCACCTTCCAACTGTTCATCATTGGCTTCGAGTCTTTTATAAAACTCAGAAAGTGTCAATTTTGGTGTTTTGAGTGACTTCATTACTGCATAAATGCCAGAATCAAGTGCCCTTTTGTCAGCTTTGTCCAAGTTGTAGAGAATGTACTGAATATCACGACGAAACCGTGGGTCTTCATGTCGGAGTCTGTTTCTCACAAACATATATGGCTTTACTCTGGCATAGGGTCTGTTCATGTGCATCATTCCAAATTTTCCTTTTGGGAATAAGTGGGGAAAGCACATGAGATCGAGATTTGGATCATTGTCCTGTATTAGGGTGCCTTCAACTCGTTTCATTCGAAACAGTTCAAGGTCCTTTTGGTTTGGGAGTGCAGGATGTATTTGTTGTACAGTATGGTGTTCATAAACTGTTTCTGCACCTGTTTGTGTGAGAATGTGTGAGAAATTGGTGGAAATATTCTCCCCAGTGCATGTAACAATTTCCTCTAGATTTGTGCTTCTGTCAATCAAAATGTCACTGTAGATTTCATTGTTGTTTTTCAGCCATTCCAAGGCATCAAAAACATTTTGCATATTTACCAGGGATCGCCAAATTGTGCCCTTTTTAGTTGGAAGGCTGTCAACAATGATTTCAAATGCATCATTTTGATTGGATGGTAGTGTTTTCATGACATGATTGATTGTGTTTTCTACAGGTAGTGGCATGTGAGTTGCTATTCCTTTAATTGCGGCCACTAGATCTGATGGTGCACCTTTGAAACGATAGGGTGACAGTTTAATAACATTGATGAAGCATTTGGCCCTTTGGATCAGAATCCGCTCATACATGTTCAACTTTGCCACCACATCTGGAACTTTGACAACTTCTAGACCATTGATAGAGGCCAATGATGGTAATTTCCTGTTTGCAAAGACTATTTCTACATGACAAGCAAATTGTGCATGGTAGCTGGTAGTGTTGTTGAATAATTTCCAGGAGATTGGGGTTTTTCAAAAGACTCCATTCCATCCAGACTTTTAGGTTCGAATCTAGTTCTCGTTGTTTACAAATGTCACAGGTGTTGATATTAAAGTGTTTGATAATTGATGCAAAAGTGGCCATGACTGTGGATTCAGAATGCAGTTGGTCATTTTCACCTTCCACTATTTCATTCAACCGACCTAATAGACCTTTGGACATGTTTTCTGGATCAATTAGATCGTGAAACATTGGCCAATTGCCTTGCAAAATGGAAATGTCATATGAGTCGAGCCAAATGCACACTGATCGCACTTTGTACACGCATCTCAGTAATGTCCGAATTCGAGGAGAATGAGGGGCCATACTTCGAATCAATTCAAGTCCATTTGTGCAGTCAGACTGTCCTATGCAATACATGTTGTCCCTATGGAATCCCTTACATTGCTCGAACATTTCCATTTTTTTCCGAATTTGGGAAACAGTCAAATCAGGGGAAAGTTCATGTATGGCCTTGTGCATGCGTTCAGCTAGTTTTAGACGTGTTGTGGAATCTGGGCAATTTGATGGAGGACATGATTTGCACAATCTACTCAAACATGGAGCTTTTTGAGGATTTTTTTCATCATCAAAAAGATCTTCCTGTTCCAATTTTTCACTTTGTTCACCTTCCTCAGATTCCTGTTCATTGACACCATCTTTGCACTTGCAATCATTTGTTGGGCAGTCATCAGTCAGAAATTTGTGATTTTTATGTTGTGATAGAGGAAAATAATCAACTTTACTTCTTGGGAATAGAAAGTGTTCATTTGTGAAAGTATGGTAAAATATTTCCCCCCAGTAGGCAGTCAATCCCTCCTTCTTAGCTAATTTGATGTGTGCATAAACTGAAGCTGTTGTTTTTTTCAATTCATTAAACATGAAATTTCGAATTCCCTGTGCTTCTCTGTATATTTTGGAAACTTTTTCAAGACCCTTTTTGAATGCCTTCCTATATTGTGTCCGATTTTTTGGTTTGTCTATTTCTGAGGCCAAATAAGATTTTGTGAATTTGTGTAAAATTATTTCCCTTTGCATGTGACTGTCTTTAAATCGTCGAATCCGTTTTTTTCTGTATAAAAATTTGTGGTTTTGTTGTATCAACTGTGCATTTGTAAAATAATATTTTGAAAAATATCTGCTCTCTTTCTGTTTTCCTTCTTCCCCTGTCCTCAATCTGTGCGCCTTTTGATGAAATGCATGCTGACTTTTGCCCTCATCTCCTGTCCTCAATCTGTGTGCCTTTTGATTCCATGCATTCTGACTTTTGCCCTCATCTCCTGTCCTCAATCTATGCGCCTTTTGATTCCATGCATGCTGACCTTTGCCATCATCTCCTGTCTTCAATCTGTGCGCCTTTTGATGTAATGCATGCTGACTTTTGCCCTCATCTCCTGTCCTCAATCTGTGCGCTTTTTGGTATGCATTATTCATATGTTTTGCTTGTTCTGATTGTCTTTTTTCTTTTATTTCAGCAGCTTTCCGTTTTTTATACTCCCTATTCCTAATGGCATTTTTTCTCCGTTTTTCATTCTCTTTATGAATTATTTGATCTTTGGGACATTCGGAAGCACTATCAGTCTCATTGAATTCAAATTCAGGTCCAGGATTTAATTCAACACAACCGATAATAAGCAATGATAAGATCAGTGCACGTGTTCTATATTTCTGATTGGAAATCGGGTAAATTCGTTTATTGGATTTGTAAAAAGCCGCCTGAATGTGAATTTCATCATTCGAATTGCCCGATTGTGGAATTGTTTCATTCGAAATGGAAATATTGCATTTTCGCGCCAGGCAAAAAAGTAATAAGCCGATCAAAAAGCCGCGAAACGTATATGGTGACTTTTTTCGAAAGCCGCGAAACGTATGAAGTGACCTTTTGCGATTTTTTTTGCGACCATTTTGGCGAGACTTTTGCAGGGAAACAAATTTTTCATTTGTAATAGTCAAAATAAATAAGCCGATAAAAAAGCCGAGAGACGTCATTTTCATATGTCAAATGAGCACACTATTCGCACCTATCGCAAATGAGTTCACTACTCGCACCTATCGGTACAAAAAATAGCACAACTATTCACAACTATTAGTACAAATCCAAATGATTTTCTGAATTTCTAGTATATCAATCAGCGACTGCTTTGAAAGAGAACAATGCAGTGAGTGATTACTCATTTGAATATAAATAGAAGACAACCTCAACTAGTTTGCAACGTGTGACCACTTATCGCGAGATAGGAGAACATAATAGCTCCTAATTAGCTCAATGATTAATGTTTACTGCCACATTGTATCAACATTTAAAATTCAAATTCAAAAAAATAACCGCAGTCACTGGGGGGGGGGGGTTCAAATAACCACCGCACCCCGAATAACCGCAGTCACTAGGGGGGGTTCGAATAAGACCCTCACCCCAAATAACAGCAGTCACTGGGGGAGGGTTCGAATAAGCGCCTCACCCCGAATAATCGCAGTCACTGTGGGGGGGGGGTTCGAATAAGCGCCGCACCCCGAATAACCGCAGTCACTGTGGGGGGGGGGGGGGGTTCGAATAAGCGCCTCACCCCGAATAATCGCAGTCACTGGGGGAGGGTTCGAATAAGCGCCGCACCCCGAATAACCGCAGTCACTGGGGGGAGGGTTCGAATAAGCGCCGCACCCCGAATAATCGCAGTCACTGGGGGGAGGGTTCGAATAAGCGCCGCACCCCGAATAACCGCAGTCACTGGGGGGAGGGTTCGAATAAGCGCCGCACCCCGAATAATCGCAGTCACTGGGGGGAGGGTTCGAATAAGCGGGGGGGGGGGGGGTTCGAATAAGCGTCTCACCCCGAATAATCGCAGTCACTGGGGGAGGGTTCGAATAAGCGCCGCACCCCGAATAACCCCTTATCCTCCTCTGACCGGTCCCAAGAGATGCATCAAATGCACAGAGCGTCACCCTTACTCACTCACTTACTCACTTGAACACAGTTTTTTTCAGCAAACTTTGATCATAACTTTTTTTGTGCTGAACGAAATTTCGAGATTTTTAGCTTAAGAGATGTGCAATGATTTACTCTCCATGCTCATATAACTTTCATGTGATTTTGATAATCGGAAGACATTCTAATAATGCTGTAAAGAGACGATTGCCAACGAAATCACTAAGACAACAATATTACTAAACCGACTACCGTCGGTTTAGGATAAAGAATACATTTAAAGATAAATATACTGGCATTACACATATAGTTATAGTTGTTCTCCTAAAAGAAGACTTAAACCATTAATCTTTTTGTTCACATATATCTAACTAAATACACTGTATTTCTATTATTTAATGGTAAATTTGGAAGCTTTTACTAACCTTTTAATAGTTAATAATGAAATAGTTAATTATTCATAACTATTTCATTATCAAGGTGGTATTTGCAATATGACTTAACATATAGCTTTTATTTCAAGGTGGTATTTGTAATATAACTTAACATATGGTTTTTATATCAAGGTGGTACTTGTAATATAATTTAACACATGTCTCTTATATCAAATTATGTTGGAAGATTTTAATATAGATATAAAACAATTGGTTGTGTGTCATAGAATAAGTGGCGGCTTTGGGAAGGTTGTTATCAATGTGGGTTAAAGAAAATAATTCATTGTAAATTAACTTCTGACTCTACAATGCTATATTCTAATATATTCCTGTTAGATATAATTGAAAATGAAACTTCTACAAAATGTAATCTGAGTAACAACATCAAATCTATTTCTACTGCTAGCATATAAAATATGAGAACCTTAAATACACACCGGCAACAAAGATAGACAAAGGCTTAGTATATTGTTTATATAAGTTATTAAAATGAAGAATTGAAATTAATGCATGAAAATTTCACACATCCTTCATAGTCAGCCTATGACCAAGATACTCTGATGGAATGCCCAAATGTGGTTTATTTTTCAACATATTCCTTGGAAAGAATCAATGCAGGTATTAACAAGAAGAGTTGAAATTAAATGCATGCAAGATTAATAGCCCTCACTCCCTCATAGTCAGTCGACCCTCGTATATTAACAAATTAACATATATCTCTCTAAATGGAGTTGATTCTTCATAAGTTATTACTTTATGATTTTTTACTAATAATTTCGAACAAAATAAATAGGGATTTTGTCAGGTTCATACTATTATTGCAGGCAGCTGAGGCCTGTAATGACTGTCCCTCCTGGGGTGTAATGACTGTCCCTCCACGTCTGCCTTTTGCCTCTTGATGCTTTTTTTGTCTTCCTTTTTTGTTCCCTTTAACAGTGTGTTTTGTTTTTATTGGATACTGCTCAAGTATTTTTGTTATATAATGTCAATGTCAATTGTTTGACATTATGAGACTTTGTATATTGAATAAATTGTATTTTGATTTCTATCTGTATGTGAAAAAATCTATTGATGCATTTTGCCTGTAAATATATTGGAAAAGAAGAGGAAGAATTACAACAGGAATACAACACATTTTAGTTAAACCCCCTCCTCCCTAAAGATAGTCCAAATATACAAAAACATCGTATAAAATAATGATTTCTATATTTGGCAGAAGGCCAGCCATTTGAAGGGAAGAGGAAAGTCGATTAAATCGACCCCAGTGTGTGGCTGGTCCTTTATTTTATCGACCCCATATGGATGAAAAGTAAAGCTAACCTCGGCGGGATTTGCACTCAGAATTCAGAATGTAAAGAACCATAACTCTGTGCCAGAAAGCATGGTGTTATTTTCTTATTCTTCCTAAAATAATAATTAATAATATTGATTATGAAATTGCGATAGATGTAATAAAACGTAGAATACCTCACCAACCTTTCTCTAGTATCTAATTACTACCTTTTATATTCTCAATTCAAAATATACTTGTGTCATCATAACATTTCCTCCTCCCAGGGTTGATACTTTTAAGGACTAGGTATGATCTAATAACATATACCCTCCCACAAATTGCGTGGCTCGTTTGTAACTGAGAAATCAATATAACCAATTAATTTTATACAGCCTTTTTATTTATATACACTAATTAACTGATATCGGTTTAACCGTTTAATTAAATTAATAAGAAAAATATAATTTTAGTTGTTATATATAACACAAAATTTACTTCAAATAATTTTTAGTGTGTTATGTAATTAATTGAATATTATAATTAAAAGGCAAACGATAGAATATACACCCTAGGTTTTCAGACTCATTTTACATTAGGTGAGTTTATTAAATGTTTGTTAACACTAATGAAACAAACTGCCATTTCATAAATCGCTAAAAATGATTTTGCGTTATATACACCGAACATCACTTAATACATTATTTAAATATTTATCTTCATATTTCATTTCCCTGATCCACGTTTTACATTGTTGTATATATATACTTGTTGAAAAGTTGATACAGCTAACATCTTATACTTCTAGATTGTTTCACATTCAAACTTCAAAACCTGATCATGGTCTACAAAATTACATAAAAATAGAGTTTAATATTTAGTCAAACATATAGAAAAAGAAAGTGGTATTGGAAATGTTTATAAATACTATAAGTGAGAGGAAATGAGAGGCAAAGAGCAAGGACTATTAGGCAAGAAGAGAAAGAAATGTGAAAAGGGAGAGAGTGACAGACTCTACACCTAAGTCAGAGCAAAGACATTTCCGCGGACAATGGCCAGCGACATCCACTGCAACAGCCACCCTACCTCGCAGGGCTCCTTTCTCAGAAGGGCTACTGTCATTCTGATTTTACTATGGAATTGAAATATTGGTGAAGACGAATACCAGAATATAACAGGCAGCCAACATTAGGAAAAATGTCAGCTTTGAAATCTGTATCTCAAATAACAATATACAATGCATAACAAATATTTAAATATTAATAGAAGACTGAATAAAAATAATTGTTTCCCAACTAAAAGGATATATAATTCAAATGGTAAAAATGAAGATAAATCATAGCGTTAGTATTAAGAAACATTCGGGAGAGTTTGATAGTAGGAGTTCTTCAGAGAAGAAGCCCCCCGCCCTCATATTGTATGTGTTTCGGACCTTCACCTTTTACACTTTAAGGGATTGGGACCGCATCCAGGTCATGTCTTCTGGAGGCTCTTCTGCCTCAAAACTAATTACCCATAAAAAATTGCCGATAACATAACCTTACTTTTAAGGTTCGATATGTATAAACACAGACTCTATAGCTAATTCTTATCACATGTATAAAAACATAGTTTAAAGTCTTTATGTATCACATGTGTGAACATATAGTCTAAACAATCTTACCACATGTGTGATCATATTGTCTAATGCCATGTCTTATCCCATGAATGAACATATAATCTAATGCCTCTAACCGCATGTATGAACATACAGTTTAAAGCCTTTTCTGTATCACATGTATAAACATAGTTTAAAGCCACTTCTGATTACATGTGCGAACATAAAATATGAAACTATATAAAACTATATGTGTGAATATAAAATCTAATGCCACTTCTTATCCCATGTTTGAACATATAGTGTAAAGCTTAACAACTCTTCTTACCACATGTCGGAACATACAGTATAATGCCTTTTCTTAACACATGTATAGTAGACATAAAGTCTAATTCCTCTTACCACATGTATGATCATAAAGTGTAATGCTTCTTCTTATCACACCATCTGAAGGAAAGAAAAGAATACATCATGTATTCTATAATCAATCTTGGAAGCTTACAACAGAAATGTCAAATATGGAATTTGTCAGATTGGATACTTCAAGACATAGTATTCAAATCTACTTTAACCTATATATTACTGGGATAAAAAGGACGAAAATATTACATAATGTAGTTATATGTATATTATGTCTCGATAAAACAAAGGGAATCATCACGGTTAGGATGCTTAAGTTTGCTCCATCATAGCTGATCTAAATAAACAAAAAAACAGCTAATTGGAAACAACCTGTAATGATGTTTAGTACAGGTACCTGAATGAAGTTTCGGATTAAAGAGAATGCAAGTGTATAAAAAACCCAAATGATAGCAGCTCAAACGAAAGTAAATGAAAGTTGTATATACGTATAATAGAGCGGTTGTAATCAATGAGATTAAGTACGCGGAATATTAAAAATATTTATGGATCGCAGTATACACAAAATGTCGTCTCATGAATACAGAAGATTAAGGCTTAGCCTCAGATGAACTGTAGAATACTGTACTTGAGACAGTCTATAAAATTATATAATGGAATAATGCCAAGCTGTTCCAATGATGATAACACGCTTTAGGTAGTTTTACAAGACATTAATTCTGATATCAAGTATCCATTGACCGACACCGCATGCTCTACGTCAATACTCTATAGTCAACAACAGAAACCTCCTAGCTTCTTTTACTTCCCATGTTTTAATGTTACTTTTAATGTTACTTTTGCCTCAATTTGGTCTTCCCTATTTAATTTGTTTTTTTTTTAATTTTAAATTTTATTTTTATATTCACTTATATTTGCATCACAATTTATTTTTGTTTCTTAACTGTAAGAAGTACAAGATTCTCCCCTTAGTCTTTCATGGCTTACTAGCTCTATACGAACGTTTATATTGATTACATAAATAAATAAATGCTATATGAAAGATGTGAAGAAACGACATCATTCTTTATCCTTTCAATTGTATCCAGTAAATAAGAGAAAAGAAGTTAATTAAAATGTTGCCATGTAGGAATTAACCAAGTGATGTGTCCACATAATGTTTCCATATATTAATTTACAATAAAGACACTACTTTGGTCATATCAGAAATGTATGGGAACAATAAAGGCACAACATTTATAAAACGTATTCATATCAGAAGCGTCTGGGAACGTTTTCTATAAAAACCATATATTTCTATTTAAAGAAAACTTTTATGAAGTTCTTAGCTATTTGCTCTGGGTATTCAATTTAACTGCACTAATATATAAAAAAAAATATTTTCTTATAATTGTTTCGACGTTAGGCACAAGGCCAGCAATTACCCAGTGCATTACTGGTACTTTATTTTATCGACCCCGTAAGGATGAAAGGCAAAGTTAACCTCGGCGGGATTTGAACTCAGAATGGCAAGGGCCGTAACTCTATACGCCAAAGCATGGCGTCCGACCCTCTACCAATACTGCCAATATAATAATTGTTTCTACTTTAGGCACAAGGCCAGCAATTACCCAGTGCATTACTGGTACTTTATTTTATCGACTCCGTAAGGATGATATAATAATGTAAATGTTTCATAAGCTGGTAGTTTCTTCAAAGACTATCACTTGTTAAAATCTTTTGTAGTTATGACAATGTTTTAAATTTCAATTGAAACATTTTCTTTGTAATTTTGAAAAATATGTTGTGCAAATGTAAAAACATTTAATTTTTTAATTAAGAAACAATAATTAATTTGAAAATTCCTTTTTTAAAACCTTACTTATTTAATATATGTAGGCACAGAAACACTTGCAATATCCAGCATGGTATGGTATGTATTTTAGTATTGAGCCTACAGCATGAAGTTTACATGTCTACTATACATGGATGTAATGAATTGAGTGCAATCATACACTGGTGCGCTAATGATCACCTAGGATATATCGAGTATATGTCCGTAGCAGAAATCTCATGTAGAGTCGGAAATATTGATTCGGCAAGTTACGTTATTCTCTTTGGACTTCTTGCTGTTTTGTCAACAGGACATCCTACTCATGAAATTAATGTATAAGTAGTCGCGCACTTCATAAACATGTGTATCCTTAACGTAATTCTCAGGGAGATTCAACGTGACAGTGTGTGACAATGACAAAGCTAGCACTTTGAATTACAAATACAGTTGTCCATCTTACTGCCCTCCGATCAGTTTCCGTCTAACCAATTTCACTCACAAGGCCTGAGATGATAAAAGGCTGGGGTGAATGGCACCGAAAATGTCACGCAGTGGGATCGAATATGGGACTTAATGATTCTAAGGAGATAATTCAAGGTAGAGGAGGATCGTGAGGGAGAATAGATAACACAGGGTGGAAAAGAGAGAGTGGGAACACCTTGAAACTATAAAACAAGAAAGATATTAATAGTGAAAGGAAAGAATTGAAACAATGAAAGAGAAGAAGAAAAATATGCGAGGATAATGAATGATATAAAATAAGGATGGATTGGGAAATGATGGCGGAGTGAATTGGTAGAAAAGATGAAGATATAATGGGAGGGGCGTGGCAAATACAGCGAGGAGCGTCGGAGAGGAATTGGTGAAGGGGTAAATGTTGAGGTGAGAGTGAGAGAAGGAAGAGTGAAGGATGGGAAAAGGAATAAGCTATATAAAAAAGGGTAAACCAGCAAAGAGTCATGAATGTAAAGAAGGAGGTCATGAGGCAAGAGACAAATGTTAGTAGTTGACAAGGTAAATAAGGTTTTTACTTTAGGCGCAAGGCCAGCAATTTGGGGTAATTAAATCGACTACAGTGTATTACTGGTACTTTATTTTATTGACCCCTTAATGATGAAAGGCAAAGCTAACCTCGGCAGATTTGAAATCAGAACGTAAAGGGTCATAACTTTATGCCACGAAGCATGGTGTCCAGCGCTCTACCGATACTGCAAATCCACCGCCCTATTGACAACGTAAATAGCAGAAAGCAAAAGATATCGGAATAATATTTTTCAGAAGAAGTATAGAAATAGTGAATGAATTAGTTAATTAATTAATGCAATTTAAATCCCTTTAAATGATTAAACAATTAAAATATATAATCTTGCTTCAAATTTCGCAGGTGATGATTTTGCCATCGGGTTTATAGAAAATTTCGAAGCATAAACACATAACTGAGATTAATTTTATATATTTTAATGGAAACCACATGACGGAATGAACAGAAAGAATAACGAAGAAATATTTTTTCATTTTATTTCAGTGAACAAAAGATTAACCATAATTACTTGACAATACGGTGCTGCTATTTTATTCACCCTATTTGGCAGTATATTACTAGATTGATACGATCAATTGCCTGAGAAAGTATTCTCTGACAAGTTCAAAAGATCCTTGACATAACCTGAAATAAATGTCTGAAATATTTTATTTGAGGAAGAGACATGAATAAAAATAAACACATCATGAAAATAAACTAAATAAACAACATGAAAATGTTAGCAACACGCAGTGTCTAACAATGATTTGGTAATAATTCACACTTACATTTCCGTATTATCTTGCAGGAAAAGTCTCTCACACGTATCCGCTAGATATTTGCCTGGTATTGATGACTGGCTCTATTTCAATATTACGTGTTGACTGTCAAGTTTGAAATTCTCCATAAATAAGAAGATAATTAATCCTCTTTATTCTGGTTAGCTTATGGCCATTTCTGCTTCGGCTTAGCGTGTTTGTGGGCGCCATCAAATCCATTATGAATATTAGCAACGATCAGCCTCCCTTCAGTCTACCTAACGGTCGTCCATTTTGCTTGGTTATTGATGCTTTTGCAACTTAAATGCTTGTCAAAATGTCTTCCTTTCTTCTACTTTACGTTCTCTTCTCATTTCTTCTCCTTCCTTCTATTAGCCCCACATCCTCTTATGACATATATTTCCCCAGACTACTTCTAAACATAATGAATATAGTGACAATTATGATTGCTAAAACCCGTCGTTTATCGCATTAGCATAAAATCATATATTTGTAAGATAGTCGGGTTTAGTTGATGAAATAACTGGTTCTCATTTTCACGATTGCAGTGATGAAAAGCAAAGTAGAATGTAGTGTATATTGAATCCATAAAACAGGGAGCCGTGAATTAATACAACACGATATTAATATTTAAATACAGAAAAGGAAGAGAAAGGTAATGACTCTAGGGTCACAGAAGAAAGGGAGGTTGATGGACTCAGGGCCTAGGGATGGGCGGCGTTGGGTCTGCGCCCCACGAACATGGCCGTAAAAGCATTTCCGTGGACAAATGCCAACGACACCCGTTGCAACATCCACCACACCACGCAGAGCTCTTCCCTCAGATGGGCTGCCGACGGTCCGATCTTGCGGAGGAGCTTGGCAGTATGGGGTCCAAATAGGCATGAGGTCTGGACGGTGACCCGTGCGAAAAGGAAGCGGCCGGACAATCCGAGGTATTTGTTTGTCTTCCTTTCCTCTGCATTGCGGGCCGTAATCCCGGGGTTTGTGGCCGAAGCAACTAAGTTGGAGACGGAGTCATGCCACATGTCTCGTCCCTGATGCGGGATGTACCAACATTTTTAATCCGGCATTGTACTCCTTCTGCCGTTCTAATTTTATTATTGTTCAGAAGATCACCGGTAGAGTAAAGGACGTGAATCCTAAACAGAACAATAAGGGTTTCTGATTTAGGCACAATGCCAGCAATTCGGCAGGAGGAGAAGTGTGATAACATACACTATTTGATAGTGGATGACAGTATCGGTAGAGCGTCGGATAACATGCTTTGCGGCATAGAGCTATCGATCTTAACGTTCTGAGTAGTTCAAATCCTGCTACGGTTAGTTTTGCCTTTCATCCTTACCGGGTCGATAAAATAAAGTACCAGTAATGCACTGAGGATGATTTAATCGACTTTCTCCTCTCCTAAAATTGTTGGCCTTGTGCCTAAATCAAAAACCATTATTTATTAGCTGTTATTAGCTGTCAGCTCCCACCAAGAAGGACATATCTCCTATTCAATGTATCAACTCCAAAAGCCAACAATATATATGCAAAATAGAATGGGAGGGTGGTGTATGTAAATATTAATATATGAAAATGGAAATATTCAGCATGTTGGGGGTTTAAAAAAAGCACTCTCCGTAAAATAACGGACTTATGAATACCTGAAGATGGAAATGAATGCATAAACAATGAAAACGTATTCGAACTAATCATCTATTCAAACTTAGTAATTAGAAAATTCAAACATCAGCCTTTAAGATTTATATATTCGTGTTTGATAAATAGCCCAGCTCTTATTTTCCGGAGAGAAATTTTATTAAAGGTAATCAAATTTCTCTAATGAATGACATTGCTTCTTAGTGCTGTGGAATGGTAGAATCGGTAGAGCGTCGGAAAAAATGCTTTGGGGTTACGACTTTCTACATTCTGAGTTCAAATCCCACCGAGGTTAAATTTGCCATTTATATTTCTGTAATCGATAGAATAGTTGTGACGCCGATATAATCGACATTCTCCTCCCCCGAAAACTACTACCAAAATTTGAAATAGATATTTCCTCTACGTTAAGAAGTTCTGCTGTTTAAGTTCACATAGATTTCCTTGTCTCTATCATGTTCTTAGATTTTGAAACGCTTCAACCTACAAATTATATCCAATTGTAAACAGATTCCAGAAAACAACTTTCCTCCGTGTATGGAAATAGTGGTCTCCTGCAACTAAAATATTATATTAAAATATACCTAGATCAAAATCCTTTATATTAATTTCCAATGTGAATCTCCGACCAATAACTGGGGTTTTACTTGGTTCTCTCTCCCTCTTCATCTACAGTGATTAGTATACAATTTACAGTTTCGATACGGAAGCTCTAACAATTTAGTAAATCATATATTATACATCAAATACCAAAAGCTGTATATTAGATATGAAAATAAACTACAGCGTTTCCTTTAAACAGCCCAACACCCTCTAGTGAGAAAATTTAGTGAATGTAATTTGACATTTAGAATTGTATGAAAGCGACTTTCAAATGTGTCAAATTTATTAGCCTCGTAGTTTGTTATTGGCATCAATTCCATTTTACTTTGATTGACCTTAATATAACATGACACATGTTATTATGGTGCCAATAATATTAGATGATTGTTCTATATATTATTGATGAAAGCCTATCATTATGTACATCATGTTAGAATTAGGACTTAGGCAGGCAGTTTGTTATATGTGCCTATGTTCCCATATTTTAAGATGTGTTAGTTTAGATCTAATATTTGTTTCTACTTTAGGCACAAGGCCAGCAATAACCCAGTTCATTACTGGTACTTTATTTTATCGACCCCGTAAGGATGAAAGGCAAAGTCAACCTCGGCAGGATTTGAACTCAGATCGTAAAGGGACGTAACTATGCTGGAAAGCATGGCGTCCGACCCTCTACCGATACTGCCAATCCACCACCTTTAGATGTTTAGATGTAATATTATGTTAAACTTTACAATAGATACACATAAGTTTTCTGACATCTTCATTGTGACATCTGTAACTAGCATCCCTTTAGTCCTACTTTTCATATAATAGCGTCAGCACCGATTATGCAATAATCTCTGCCACTAATGACTGAAGATATATCACTCCACACATCGACTAGAGTTAACTCCAGTTCTAGGTTCACATAACAAAGCAATTAACCACGTTGTTTCTATCTCCCCAGATCTCAAACATCGGTGGTCTCCTCATTCTTGTTTGCTATGTTGTTGAAAGATGTTAGCACCGAGGTGTGGAACTTAGTAGAAGTTATCCATCTGGAACATTTCTCTTTACATGGTATGCATAAGGTTTTTATTTGATAATCTATACTTTGGTTTGAGTCTGCCAATTCTTTGTCATTTACTCGTGGTTTGAATACTCTATCTGTTTCATGTCAACACTACCTAACTGGTGTCTAATATTTTCAGTAACAACGATGTCAAAAGCCTTCTGGTAGTCAATCCATGTAAAACGTTCAAACTTCTTTTCTCAGATGATAGATCTTTGACTGATAATTACACTATACCCGGATGTCGTTACAGCACCTTTTCTTCTCTGCAGAAAATTAGATTGTTTTATCATTTTCGGTCGTAGTTTATTAACTTTGGGATGGTTTGTATGTGTCTTTGGTGCTTATGACTTGTTGATATGACGTTGTTTTTTTTGTCATTATTATTTTCATCTCCTTCAGTATCTTATTAAACATCTGCTAGCTCCTTAAATAACCCTATTGCATGTTTTAAATAGAACTTTAGGCTCTCATCGTTTCTTGACACCCATCAAATATTTGTTATCTGTGACATGTGAAGTACTTCAGATATTAATATGGCCTCCCACGTTTACGTAGAAGATTGTTCGTTGTTTAAAGGATGTCTTTTGTTATTGTATGTTATTTTTTTTTCACTATCTACACACTACATAAAGCATCCATCTGTTTTGTTTTTTTACAGTTGGTGCTGCATTGAGTTTTATTTAAGTTTTACATGGTTGTTGATAAAACTATTTAGAGTCGTAGGTGGACTCTTTGTTTTGCTCAAACAATTCTCGTTGCTTTTCATACTGAGGGATCCTTTGTTTCAAACCTTCTTTGATTTCGGGTACTTTATATAAATTTCACCAATATTTGACTCTATTATGTTATCAATTAAAGTTTCTTTATTGATATTAATAAGTATTGGGAGATTCTTTATTTTACTTTCTATTCTTATTTTTATGTTTTTTTAAATTGTTTTCTTGAACTTGATATTTCTGTATGAGTAGATCTGAAGAAATCCCCACACCCTTTTGTAATCTGTCGTTGCTGCTTCTCATAGATATTTCGTTAATCTGTTGATAGATGTCTGTTTTATTTAAGTATGTGATGGGCAGGCCTGTGATTGCTTCTTGTTATTTCGTCTTTGAAATATTCTTCATTGTTTGATTATTTGTTCGTCCATAGAAAAATTTTCTTTCAACTAAAACTTTTGATTGTTTCCACATTTACATTGTCATGCCTGTGATTTCCATCGTTCGAAATTCCTATTCTTAAAATTTCCTTCTATTAACTTTTATCTATATTTTCATTTGTGTTGTTTTATATGTGATCCTCGTAGTATATTGTTTGTTTTACTAGTTGGTTATATTAAACTGTGTTGTTTATTTAACTTTGCATGTCATTTCTATGAACATCTGGTTAGAATGTCTCAGGAAAGAATCACTGGAGAGATTTTACACACAACAGACCCAGGGGTAGACCCCGAGCAAGATGGT
>OZ024750.1:33042489-33052489 GCA_964016885.1 Eledone cirrhosa | reverse complement strand
GTATATCCGTAGAAGTAGTGCACTCAGTCCATGGGACGAGTTTTGGTAGAAGTAATTCCACAACAGTTAGTTTAACATTACCGAGAACAATTGTTTCACCTTTTCCTGATCATCAGCTCGGTTCAAATGAGGTTGTACGGAAAAGAAAAAAACAACTGTACGAATACGCATGTGCAGAAACAGTCACTTCCCTAACAGTCACATGATATATCGATGTAGGGAGATAACAGTGGATGCTTGGAATAAATATATATGCCTACGTATATAATTACATGCATATATGTATTTATTTTCTTTTATTAATTGAGTTCTTTACACGAGGAATTAATATTGGTTTTGAAATAACTAATTAACCCGCGTGTGTTTTATATTTTACTCTTAATAATTCGGCCGGAGAATTATATTCCCATTTGCCCTTTATAGCATAACTTTCTGCATTTACTGCGGTTATGAGAAGCGGTTCTTATTCGGGTACAACTTCTGATTTAGCCTAAGAAAATATCTATATGCGTGTGTAATTTATACAAGCATATATTTATTTTTTTATTTTCAATTGAGTTCTTAAACACGTTGGATTGATAATGTTTTCAAAAAAACTAATTAACCCGCGTGTATATTATTATTTTTTTCCTCATTTCGTGGGTTGTCTCCCATTCCCGCTTCGTGTCGCTATGATACTTCCTCAGTCAAAAACTGCTGGGATTTCAAATTTGGCGGTCATTCGAGGTGAGAGAGACCAACTTTACGGACATGATTTTGACAGCGGTAAGAAATTGTTTTCTTATATCAATGTTTAATGGGCTTCCACTGATGATTTATATGTGCTCACCTAAATATATTCTTACATGAATATATATTAGGCTTCTACATAAACTGGAAACATTCTCCCAAACTTGTAGAAAACTTATAATGAAACAATTGTTTGGAAAGAGAGATATACTTTAACTTTAATTATATCTCATAAAATAATAAAACTGGTTTTTCCACATTATACATATTGTTCGCACCCCAAACACTTAAGTTGGGTCGATATTTTAATATAACCTAATGTTTGTTGAGTGAGATGGTTACCAGTCAGAGTTTAGCTTTAAACTATCTCTGTTATTGTATTAAATTTATATATATATATATACTAGTGGTAAACATACACACACACAAATTTATAGGCATATATACACACATGGAAATATGTATTCATAAAATTACCCAGTCATGCACATACACATATGTATATGCCTGGTTCATATGTATATGAACCAGGAAGACCTTTTCTGTACACACACACACACACACACACACATATATATACATATATATTGGAAAATGAAGGAAAACCCTTGGTATTGTGAGATGGATGTGAGAAAAGAGAAGAAGAATGACTTCACTGGTGGTTGTTCTTTAATAATAAAAGATCGATCGACTTTCGTCAAATCGGACCGAGGAAACAATGTTTCCGTTGGTCTTTCCAATTGCTAATACTATCTATCGGTCGCAACTCCAGGTAGAAGGAGCAACGTGAAATAAAGTGTCTTGCTCAAGGACATAACGCATCGCCTGGTCCAGGAATCGAACTCACAACCTTACGATTGCGAATCCAATTCTCTAACCACTCAGTCACACGCCTTCACTTCGTTAATAATTCCAATCTTTATAGTAAGTCTTTATTGCTATTATTACTGGTAAGACGTAGTTAGTATAATAAATAATTGTTTCTACTTTTGGCACAAGGCCAGCAATTACCCAGTGCATTACTGGTACTTTATTTTATCGACCCCGTAAGGATGAAAGGCAAAGTCAACCTAGGCGGGATTTGAACTCAGATCGTAAAGGGACGTAACTATGCTGGAAAGCATGGCGTCCGACCCTCTACCTATACTGCCAATCCACCGCCGTTAGTATAATAAATAATATTAATAACAACTTGATGTAAAGATTTGAACTATTAAACAACACCAACCACAAATGAAGTGACTCACGTTTCCATATACATATATATGGGCCATTGAAATATGTAGAATGATTTCATGGAATTAAAATTAACTGCATATCTTCCAGTACGACCTTCTATTGTAGTTATATATATATATATATATATATATATATATATATATATATATTGAAAAGATAACAAGGACGATTGGTTACTCCTTCATTACATTTATTGGTAGGTGACGCGCGTTTCGCCACTGATCAGCTCAAGGTTCGATCTGTATCGATCTTACCCGACTCAATAATCCGCAACTCGACGGACCCCTTAAAATGCTAGTATAAAATTACACTCCCTATATATATCTGTAAAAGGTGAACAGAAATAACAATACAATCAGTACAGTATATGGGAGGGATATATTAGGTTAACGCAGGAAAAGGATCTTATATATATGTGTGTGTGTGTGCGTGTGTGTATGTACATTTGTATGTATATTTGTATATATGTATGTATGTATATATATATATGTGTGTGTATGTATGTAAGTATACATAAACACACACACTTCGCTATATATATATATGTTAATGGAAATGTATTCTACTGCATTTTATTAGGTTTTAAGTCATTTACAATCAAATAAACTTGCAGATTTCTTTGAAGCCCATAGTAATTGCAAGTCAACGAATAGTGTTGTCACAAAGGAAGGAAATTCAATGTGAGAATGTTGCTTCTGAATCTAAACTGTCAATGAAATAGGTGATTGGAGATTTGCAAAACTGGAGAGTTGAATTGTAATCTATGCATAGATTATAATTCAAGTCATATCTTAGCATCTTAATAGCAATATCGTTATCAAAGATGTCCATCAGATTACAGAGAACGTAGGAGAAGACAGTACACATTGGTAGAGTTTGATGAGGAATATGATCACGGAGTATGCCATGGAGAATTGAAATATAAAGATTGCGATTCCAACTTACAAATGTATGATCATAATACACTATATGTTATAGGTAAATGTTTGATGAAAAAACTTTGAGAACTTATATTTATATTTATGTTTCTAACTGTTGGTCAGTCATTGATAAACATTGATTGCCAGCTAAATTATTTATAAATAATTTTATACAAAAGAAATATACTGAAACTGGAGCGAAAACGAAACCAAACCAAGCAGTGAGTGTGTTATACAAAATTTGGCAATATTACTACAGCATGACTCTCCCCAATTATAACAATATCTATTTCAAGACACCGATTTCATATAAAAAAGATTGCCAAACAAATACATCGCCGCCACACTGTATGTGGTTACATGTCCAATGTTAAATGACGAGGTTGGCGTAAGACAGCTAGCAGTTATATGTTATATCGTTGGAATATAAACTGGCAAAGCATACATAAGTGCTTGCAGAATGATCACAGGACAAAAGTATAGAATATTTTTGTTAAACTTTTAAATCAACAACAAAACACAGAAAATATCAACAGAGTTGACAGCGAATTGCAGTCTGAAATAACACACTCGAGAGGCGACAAATGTTACTGCAAGTAAATTAGTAAATAAAAAACATACAAGCATCACGATACCCTCGTGGTCAATAATGTGTAAAAAATTAGTTCCTTGAATCTTTTAACTAATTGTAAGATAATTTCAATGAGAATTGCTTGAAATGTCGAGGGCATTTGTGAGAAAACTTGAACAACATTGAAGTGGCTCAACATACAATTCCTAACAAAAATAAATACTACATATTGTATTGAGTTCTTTTAGCTTTCGATTGTAAATGGTATTAATGTTACATGATATGTATACTGTACTAAATATATTGAATTATTTTCTTGTGATTTGTACAATCACACACGCACGCACATGCACACACACACACCAACATACACACAACTATATATATGCATTCTACTTTTGGGGGTAAATGCGAAGCCCTTCCTCACTTACAAAAGCTTCAAGTACAGGCATCACTTGATATGTGACATTCTTTGCGATGCATGGCATTGTTGGCAATAAACAAGTCCCTAGAAGGACTATGAACCCACGCCCATGATGCAAGTGTCTAAGTATCCAGCGATGACATTAATCGAAATCAAGTTGCAGCTATCATGTGTGACGAAAGAGCTTAGACAATTTATAAACAACCATCTGTTTATTGAACCAACCAACCGGGAATTTATAATGAATTGAAGTGAAAACCAACAGGTGCGTGTGTTTTTATTGGCAGCATGACCCTCCCAAAGTATAACAATATATATATAAATAAATAAAAAAAATATATATCGTATCCTGTCCAGTTTTCGAACACTCATCTGACCCCTCTCTCCATGTTGGTATGTTGTCTATGTATCCCCGGACACCTAGATTCAATATTATGCAATATTCCCCTTAAGGACGAAATTTTATTGGTTAGGGCGCGTTTGGGGAGGAAAATAGATGCTTTTGTTTAGCCTACCACGTATTTCGTTTCTACGAGTAAAAAGTTCCGGTATATATATATATATATATATATATATATTCAGGTTTGAGGTTCACCACTGTATAGAGCTGGTCTATTCCGTATGGTCTCTCCTTCCTTTCTTTCTTTCTTTTACCTGGTGTCATGAGATCGACGTGAACTTATGTTCCCATCCCTTTCTGTTTTCGTTTATCTGACCGGTAGTAGCATACTATAAACTTTAGCCACGTCACTCCAGGGCGACCGGCTGAGGTTGAAGGAACAGAAGAGCGGTCGCCCTCGGGTCCTCGATTTTCAGCCCCATGGATTTTATCTATTACATTCACGTATTATATTTCGAATACCTGATGATATCACCGGATTCATACGGAACCCGGTCATTGAAATGATCATAGTATAATAAACCTTTCAAGGATTTACACAAATCCAGCCTCCTGTCATTTCATTATTATATATATATATATATATATATATATATATATATATATATATATATATATATATATATATCGGGTGTCTAATAATTCAGCAGCATTTGGACGTGAGACTACAAGCGAAAGCGCGTATCTGAGGTCTGAGGAGTTTTTGATTCCAGAGTCAGGAAAGAACATAATCGATTGTTCCTCGAGCTGATCGACAGTGAAACATATGTAATATGTGATTACATATGTATATGATGCAATACTGATTCTTTGTTCCGTAATTATTATTATTATTAATATTATATATATATATATATATATATATATATATATATATATATATATATATATATATATATATATATATATAATATATATATATATATATAAATATATATATATATATATAAATATATATATATATATATAAATATATATATATATATAAATATATATATATATATAAATATATATATATATATATATATATATATATATATATAAATATATATATATATATGTATATATATATATATATAAATATATATATATATATATATAAATATATATATATATATAAATATATATATATATATATATATATAAATATATATATATATATATATATATATATATATATATATATATATATATATATATATATATATATATATATATATATATATAAATATATATATATATATAAATATATATATATATATAAATATATATATATATATAAATATATATATATATATAAATATATATATATATATAAATATATATATATATATAAATATATATATATATATATAAATATATATATATATATATATAAATATATATATATATAACGAAAGAAATGTGGTAAGGAACCAGGTGGACCATAACGCACCAAAGTACTCAATACTTGGGGTAGTAGAGTGGGTAATAGAAACCAGTAATACCCCGACGGCTGAGCTCAAGCCGTTTCGACGGCTAATTCTCATTATTAGTATTATTCTCATAATTAGCCGTCGAAACGGCTTGAGCTCAGCCGTCGGGGTCTTACTGGTTTATATATATATATATATATATATATATATATATATATATATATATATATACAACTGCAGAGGAATATAAAGAGAAGTAGAATAAGGTATAGATATATTTACAACAGGGATCAGTTTCTGTACTCTATATATCCGGGATTCTGGATGATTCTATAGGTATCGATCGTAATTGTTTTCCTTTATCAACTTATCCTACATTTTCAAATAATTTTCAATTAAATGGTAACGATAATTAATTCTTTCATTTACTTAGTCTTAAAAGTTTTGGCTGCAATCGTTAAGTACTAAAGTTGTTACTAATCGCTTGGGAGCGCGAACTATATTACACTAGTCGCATTTCTAGAAGTATATTGTGTATAAATGAACGCTTAGTATTATTGAATACCTCGTATTGAATAAGAGGAAAATTCTGTGAATTGTGACAATTTGTAACGATCAATTTCGATAATACCCTTATAATGAGTAATTAAAAGTGTATTGACATTGCCTAATGCATGCAAAAGTATTGCTGATGCTTTCAGAAATTCAAAACCTAATCCATTTCTAATTAACAAGGGATATATCCAAAGCCTTAGATTAATTGAAGTTTTCATTATTTAATTCACAATGTATTATCCTGAATGTTTCTTCTTCTTTCAAACGTGGTGCAATACATTGAATAATCTATTTCTTTCTTTATTTGTCTACCAATATATTGTTTAGATTTCAACCATTTTCTCTCTTCTTCTTCGCCCACTGATTTCCGCGAGGGTTGTGGAGGGCAGAGTGCTCAAATAATCCATCTAGTGGGTTCTATCAGAAGCAACGCTCTCCAATTGAAACGGCTGGATCCCCAAGCCAGATCAGCCGAGCTCAATCTAATATTGTAATATGTACACACACACACACACACACACACACACACACACACACACACACACACACACACACACACACACACACACACACACATACACACACACACACACACAGACACACACACACACACACACACACACACACACACACATACACACACACTTATATATATATATATACGATATATTAACAAATGGAAACTATATTTATAAAACCATATTTATTTCATTATACATATTTCAAGGACTCCAAGTTAAATTATGGTGTGCTTTCATCAGATAAAATATAATATAGACCAGTTTTATAAATAAATATTGTCATACCCTTAAAGACGGCGACCGTTTCGGGAGCTTCCAACAGAAATGGTCGCATTCTTTAAGGGTATGTCAATATTTATTTATAAAACTGCTTTATATTATATTTTATCTGATGAAAGCACACCATAATTTAACTTGGTGTCCTTGAAATATGTATAATGAAATAAATATGGTTTTATAAATATAGTTTCCATTTGTTAATATATCGTATTTTTACTCCAATAATTTGTTGAGTGCTTTATATCAGTTATAAAAATATTTGCTTGTTGTATCCCAACAATTTAAATAGAACTTCTACATATATATATATATACACCTTCTTCGGAAGATGTATCTACTCCATTCCAGAAACTAATTAGTTGGAAGTGATATTTTAGTAAGTAAGTTAATTTTATAATTTTCTTAACTTACGTCTCTTATATTATTGTTCTGCAGCCCCATGCATTGAACCACAATGTTATTAAGACAAAACCTATATATTTGCTGGCATCGATATGCATTTGTATGTATATATATGTTACTAGATATAAATTCTTTATTATATATATATATATATATATATATATATATATTTAAAGGTTAAACAAGGTTCAATGAATAAATCAAAGAATTAGTTTTACAATAGATTGGAAGCACTCAACAGAGGGTTTTCAGGAGTTGTTAATATATATATACACACACACATATATATATATATATGAAAAAGTTTGTCCTCATCAGTGGCCATCCAACCGTCGTAGGCATTTCGTCGCATTAAAGGCCATATACCTCAGGTTGGTGCGAGCAACGGCTAAACAAAAAGTCGTTGGGACACGTAAATAAAGGGGACGCTAGGGTAAACAAACAAAATGGTTTAAGCAGCAGAAAGAGAGGAAGAAGGAAACAAGTCCCAGATTTCTATGAATATAAATTCGGTGGAATCGTGAACGAGAGAATAAAGACCATCAAACCTGGTTGAAATGTGAGCAAGGAAGGAATTTAGCACAGGGAGGAAGAAGGGGTCTGGTCTGCGAATTCGGTAAACATAAGTTTAACAATGATAATAAAGACAAGTTATTTTACATATTTCATTCATTGTTTTACTATCGTTTCGGGGGGGGGGGTTGATCATATCGATATATTGATTGATCTATAGCAGCAAGAGAACTGTATACTATCAGACATATATAGGTTCGATCACACCATCTTCTCCAGAAACAAGGAACTTAGACTCTTTATTGTTAGTATATAAAAAGGGTAGATATAAGAATAGACATACCAGAGAAATATATATTCCAGATTGCCTCCTTTGATTGGTAAAGATAATGGAGGAAATGTTCTAGGACCTTAACCCCACTATCATTAGAGAAGAAGAAGAAGAAGAAGAAGAAGGGGATAATAATAATTGTTTCTACTTTGGGTACAAGGCCAGCAATTATCCCAGAACATTACTGGTATATTATTTTATCGACCCCATAAGGATGAAAGGCAAAGTTAACAAGACTATGAAGAAAAGGGGGATAAGAAGGTCATAACAGTTGTAGGTACGAGGGGTAATAAATCCACAGAAATGGAAAAGGAAAGTAGATAAGTTAAAAAATAATTGCGTGTGGTAAATATTTGATTTATGGAGTATTGGGCTGGTTAATAGCTGTGAGTTACAAACAACATATACACATACATATGAACTACAACACATAAACACTTGAACGAAAAGGATCTAACTAACTCTCTCAGGTGTTTTGCATTACACTCACATAACAAATACCTACATTATCACCACATGCCTCTCTAACAAATTGCACGCCATCTTAAACATTTCTAACAATTATAACATGCTCTAACACCCCACACAAAATATGTTTATTTCAACTGCATTATAACTTTTTCCTCATACATGCCTTATTGACAGTATTGACTCCTGCATTGTACACCAATTTTTCTCGCTTTGTAACTTTTTTGTCTGTACTGTTTGCTTATAACTCTTACACTTTCAACCAGTGCCGCCTGTAATTGTGTTCTCTATAGCATAACATCTTTTAAACTCCTGACTCTCCACATTATGCCTTTAACACTAAAAACAATTATGCACCCTAAATGTTCTAAATGACTAGGATTTTAGTCACATGTTTTGACATTCCCCATGCTCCGATGATTCCAGACTCCCCCCTGGAAGAAACAGTTGTCAGCAAATAAATGTTCTAAACTAAAATTAGATTGTTTTAACACTTTGTATATATTTATATATATTTTTTTAACCGTTGGTCAATCAATCATAAACATTGATTGGCAGCTAAATTAATTATAGGGACATAAAATATACAGAAGCGAAAACCAACCAAACTCAAACAGTGAGTGTGTTCTATTATTATTTCTGGCAATATTAAAACAATATGACCCTTTCCAAATATAACCACATATATATATATTTTATATACACACACACACATATATATATATATATATATATATATATATATATATATATATATATATATATATATATAATACAGTATATAGAGAAGAAACACAAGGGATCGAGAACCACTGTAGTGAAGGATATAAGGTCTACGAAAAGTGGAGAAATTACATAATAATTAAGAGGTAAAATTAAAATGTAAAAAAACCCACCTTTATAACTATACACACCTGTGCATTCCCTAACAAGAGAATGTTTCACCATAATGTTGGTACCATATCTCCTCAGGGCTTATCAACAGGTGGAACGAAGGTATAGCCAACACGTCTAAAGATATTTCAGACAACTGAATAAATCACATGATGATAGAACGAAAGTATGCGCTCCAGACAGTATATGGTGACATGAATGGAACAGAAGCTGCTAGAAATGGCAGCCTATAACAATTCAACTTGGAAAGCACAACTAACGAACAATTTAGGAGCCGAATCAATTGAAAAATCGGAGTTAAAGATTCTCTCTGATCCCCAGTAATTTCATGAGCTCGAG
>OZ024750.1:33029989-33037489 GCA_964016885.1 Eledone cirrhosa | reverse complement strand
TGAAGGGGAGAGAAAAGTCAATTAAATCGATACCAGTGCATTAATGGTACTTCAGTTTATCAACCCCGTAAGGATGAAAGGTAAAGTTAAACTCGGTGCGATTTGAACTCAGAACGTTAAGGACCATGACTCTATGCCGCCAAACATAGTGTCAGACACTCTACCGATACTACCAATCGACCACCCATTATCAGTGGTACAAATAACGTGAACTGATTTCAGATGAAGATTGAAAACCTATCACGGATGCCGCCTGTTGGGAGGTACATCTTATTTTTCACCTGACTTGATGGTATATTAATATCATTTAACATTAAAGATAAATATTTGTAGCAATCATAACTTCACTTCAGGGCATGATTGTTTTGACTATAATGCTATCTAGCGTACTCGCTGAATGGTGTTGTGTAAAAATAGCTTTCTTGTTCAATATTTAATATCTTTATTGTTTGTTCAACCTTTACTTTGTGTATCAAGTGTCTGCTTTCTGTTTTATTACTCCAGCCAAATAAATTAGAACTGCAACAATATTTTCGAGGAGAAATCTTTCTGGCATTCTTAATAAAACATCGAGTTAATTGCGTGTTTGAATTCAAAGTATCATTAAAGTAATTCGGTTTGAAATGAATTTTTAATCAATTCACGATAAATTTAGATGGAAATGTGTAGTAAAGCATTCATGCAAGTATTGGGTTGGATGTGTATTATTTACTAAGTGCATTTTTGTCCCATAGTCACTTATTTGTGTGGTCAGTGCTTGACAAAGAAATTGAATTGACAGAAAAATAGAATTTACGTTTGTGTCTGTTTGTGTCTACTTTGGCTTCTTTAAACATCACAACAAAGCTGTGTTAGAATACTGCGGTTGTATGCACATATGCACACACACACACACACACACACACACACACACACACACACACACACACACACACACACACACACACACACACACATATATATATATATATATATTATATGTACAAATCAAAAATTTAAGCAAAAGATTTCTGCTTTCACTCTAAGCGGGATCATCTGAAATATGATGTTTTAATTTAGGATGAAAGCAGTAATTTTTTTGCTTAAACTTTCAATCCGTACTAATCAATAGATATTTGCTCTACGGGTTTATATATATACTTATATATATATATAACGTTGAAAAAGATGGAAGGCCAAACACTTATCGCTCCCTCTTTGGATTTTCGCATTTGTATTTATTATTATTATATGTATATATGTATGTGTGTGTGTGTGTCTGTGTTTGTGTATGTGTGTGTGTGTATGTGTGTTTGTTTGTTTCTGTGTGTCTGCTTATGTCTATTTACTAGATGTGATGTTGCTATCTAATATCAGATATGTCTTTATTCTACAATAGAGATAGTTCAGTTACTAAGAAAAATAAATATTTAGTCTGTGATCTGTATTGAGAACTAAATATTTTCTGACTCCAGACCATTTAGAAAATGAAACTAATCTATTTGCAGTCCTATGTTGTTTCGTTATACGATCCTAATACATCATATACACAGCATTGAGAAATATACATATGAAATGGATTATCGAAATGTTTTTCTTCACCCCAGGGAGGATAAATCGAAAGATTGAGTGACAGATAAATTAATTCAGATTACATTTGCACTCTGGACGTTTCACACACACACACACACACACACACACACTAAAACACACACGCACATACATAATATATATATATATATATATATATATATATATATATATAATTGGTTATGCACGAGTGCATTAAGGTTTTCCAGGACACAGTGTTATGTACCGTGTAGGGGAAGGTCAGCTTACAACAGAGTGGTACTCAACGAAATGCAGAAAATAGGTGTATATTCCAGTTTAGCTGATGATATGGGATCGATTGTGCATTGGATGTCGAATGCTCTACTAACTATATAATATTATAGATGCAGCGAGATCTAGGCAAATTTAATGTCTATTGAAACGTACGTTAGAACCGAATAAATCTCTTTTACTGCATCTTTCTGTTCTTTTTAATTCTCTCTCTCTCTCTCTCTCTCTCTCTCTCTCTCTCTCTCTCTCTCTATATATATATATATATATATATATATATATATATATACACACACATATATATATATATATATACATATATATATACACATATGTATATATATATATATATATACATACATTCATACATACATATATATATATATATATATGGTAACTTACATTTGCCATTGTCCGGTGTCCCAACTTCTATTCGGTATGTTTACTTCGTTTTTTTCCTCTTTTCCTTTTTGTCTTCATCATCTCTCTTCACTATCACTTATTTCCCTCATGGCCTTTTGATGGATAAAAGGCCATGGGCGCGCTACAGATCGAGGTTCTGTTTTAAGCGCCAAAACATCTATGATCTGTAGTAAACACCTGAAGAAGGGATGCTTTTCTTCTCTTGTTTACGTCCCGTTTACCTTCTAACACTTCGTTTTCAGAAAACACACAGCCTGCCTCTTCACCTGTATTATTGTATTATATATATATATATATATATATATATATATATATATATATATATATATATATATATATATATATATATATATATATATATATATTTATATATATACATATATCTGTGTGTGTGTGTATGTGTGTGTGCGTGTGTGTGTGTGACGGCGATGAATTTTATTTGCAAGGATTTTTTATATGAAATCGTGTTTTGTTTTAATATTGCCAGAAATATATAATAAAACACACTCACTGTTTGGTTTGGATTGATTTTCGCTTCTATATATCTTATATCCCTGTAGTTAATTTAGCTGGCAATCAATTTTTATCATTCATTGACCAACAGTCAAAATATAGATATAAATATATATATATATATATACTCTATCAAATTCTTTCATCACACACCTGTGACATCAACAGTGGTACTATTATGTTTGCTCTTATTGTATTCAACGGGAGGAAATATAATAGTACCAGTGATGATGTCACGGGTGTTAGCACCACCCGTTCGGATCTAGCTGGCGAAACGGCCGGAGCCCAACCGTCTGGGTCGTGACTCTTTTCATATATATATATATATATATATATATTATAGAAGGAGCTTCTACAGGACTAGTACTGTTTCATTCAGATGAAATCTTCATGAAGTCCTGTAGAAGCTCCTTCTATAAAATATAAAAAAATTTTACTCTGCCATGTATTGAGTACCTTACTTACTGCGGTTATCCCCGACTCAACCCGGGACCTACCTATATATATATATATATATATATATATATATATATATATATATATATATATATAAAATATATATATATATATCTTAGTCTTAGATTCTTCCGCGCCGTTCGGCGCATCTTGCAGTAAGTACTCGCCAACGGTCACAATCACCGGCAACTTTTTCGAGACCGTGCCAGGTGATGTTGGTTGCCATCAGGTCCTTCCGGAACGTTCGTCGCCAGGTGATCCTTGGGCAAACCCCGCCTCCGTTTACCGCCAGGCGGAGTCCAGTTCATCGCTGTTTTCTAATGTCGTTCATTTGGCAGACGCAGAATGTTGGCGAGCCAGACGGCATCGACGCTCCCTGACAACTCTCTGTAGCGTCCACGACTCCGCTCTCCGCAGGATCTCTTCCTTTCGCACTCGGTCGCACCAGGGCACACGAAGGATCTTTCGCAGGCACAGCTGGTGGAAAGCGTTCTATATATATAGTTGAAAGTGCACGTTAACTGTTTCGATTCTTTATTTCGCTATTTTTTATGAGCCTTCATGTCGAAACCATGTACACTAGCCTTTAAGTGACTTTGAATTTTTTTTTCTTTTAAATTAATTTGAAGCTTTAAACAGAAAAGTACGGAACGCGTTAAACACCTTAATGAATTAATTGTTAGTGAATGGATCTCGCTTGTCCTTCACAGTGTCGTAGACAAATTTCTCGAACACATTCTATTGTTTTAAATATATCTTATTCCTGGTCTTAACAATCTAAAGGTGATTTATTAATTCTGTTGCTACAATGATATATGTATATAAACAACCCATCATGTATATACAACTAAAAAACAATTTTCGAAATATACATTTATGGTTTTATTGCTGTTGAATTATTTATATCATATATAAAACTCTTTTAAATATGGGGCTTCTTCATGACAACAAAATATTCCTATTTATATTTATATTTAGTAGTGTTGGTTTATTGGTAATTTCAATAATATATTTATCATTATTGAAAAAAACCCACCACCTTCAAACAGAACAATGTTAGTACACGGCTTTAACATGCTTTACAACAGCATGATATATAATAATATATTATTCGTTAAACTACACAACATTATCTTATTTATAAAAAATAATACATTATATATATATAACGAATACAGCCTAAACAGTTGGTATATTTATTTATTGTAAACAACTGCTAATTTATTTTTATGAATTCAGATATTTAAATCTGTTATCTCTATGTGCACATATATGTTTTCATTAATTCTAGCGCCATATATGGTAGCATTTTGGAATATATCTTCCCTTGCTTATGTTCATTGGCAAATTTATTTTTATGGAAATGAAATATAAAAATAAAAATCAATAGGAATAGAAATAATATAAAATTAGTTGCACATAGTATTATTATCTACAGGGCCTGGTTGTGGTATTGAGATGCTATATAGATATAAGGGATTACATGTTTGCAAGGGATTTTACCGAAGCAAAGTAAGGGAAAAGATAAATTTTTTGTGTGTATTTATATATATATTTATATATATAAATATATATATGTGTGTGTGTGTGTGTGTGTATGTGTGTGCGTGTGTGCGTGTGTATATATATATGTATATATATATATATATATATATATATATATATATATATATATATATATATATATATATATATATATTTGTGTGTATATATATATATATATATATACATATTAGCTAAATCCTAATTATATGTATATATATATATATGTGTGTGTGTGTGTGTGTGTGTGTGTGTGTCTGTGTGTGTCTGTGTGTGTGTGTGCACGCGCGTGTATGTATGTATGTATTTATGTATTGTGTGGCTAGGTGATGTTGGAGAGGATGTGTGATTTAGAAACATTGAATATATTTTCAAGAATGGTGTCACATGACCAATTATTATTTCTCATCGACACTTTGTCAGAAGTATTGTTATTGTCGACGTGGGATTAATGTGGATAACTAGTTTGAAATGTTCCTAACAAAATAATGACTATTATCAGTAAATAGTTTTTTAATGGTTTCGTATTTAATTCTATGTGATGTGTTATCAAAACATGTTTTATTAAAACTGGGACAAATAAATATTTTAACTCTTTACTAGACTAAAACAATGATTCTGTAATGAAATAAATCTTTTCCATTTGAATTATAATAGTTTCTGATTTAGGCACAACACCAACAATTTTCGTGGGAAAGGGACAACTCGATTTAATCGATCCCAGTGTATTACTGGTACTTTATTTTATTGACCCCGTAAGAATGAAAAGTAAAGCTAACCTCGGCGGGATTTGAACTCAGAATGTTAACACCCTACCGATACTGCTCCGCCCTATAATAACGGTTTCTGATGTAAGCACAAGGCCAGCAATTTTGGTGGAGTGTAAATCCGATTATGTCGACCCCAGTGTATTACTGGTACTTTATTTTATCGATCCCGTAAGGATGAAAGGCAAAGCTAACCTCGTTGGGATTTGAACCATAACTATATGCCGTAAAAAATATTGTCCAACGCTCTACCGATACTGTTAATCTACCACCCCCTTTTATTTATATTTTATTTGTACTATAATGCAAGATAAAAAAAGGCGGAGAATTGGCATTAAACGGTAGAGCATCAGACAACATGCTTTGCGATATATAGTTACAGTTCTTTACATTCTGAGTTAACATCTTGTCGAGGTTAGCTTTACCTTACATCCTTACAGACTCCACAAAATAAAGCACTAGTGATGATTTTATCGACTTTCCTCTTCCCTTCAATGTGCTGGTATTGTGCCAAATGTAGAAACAATTATAACGCCAGATCAAGCTTGATACAGATAATGTGAGTGTATAACAATGAAAATATAGATTTATGCAAGACAGGAGATGTGTATACAATATAGCTCTTATATGTAAATATAAGTATAAGTCCAAAATAAAAATCTTAGCTATGAAGCATGTCGAGTACAGAACACACGTAAAACAGATGTACACAATAAACGTCACTGTCAGTTTGTTTTCAGAAAATGCCGTAGAGAATATATGGAGAAAAATAAATGAGCGGAGTAAACTTCAGAAATTCAAAAGAATAAAAATTGATGTCACCCTAAAGAAAATATTTCGACATTGCTAATTCTTATATTGATCAGGCTCGCTACACTCTGAGTTAAAGCCCTGGCGAAAACAACGCAGCCTTTCATCCTATCGAGGTTGATAAATAAGTACCGGTCCAGTGTTAGCATCAATTCTTGTTCTCTCTCTGGAAGAAAATGACTATGTTCCGACCGCCAGGTTTAATAAACCTCCATGTAGCCTTGAGTCATAATGGTACCCTACGACCACATCAAGATTTAAGTGACCTATACTCTTGTTTAACTTTTTATTAGCGCAGTTTAGTAGCGAGCGAGAATTGACCAAAAATCGAATGATGATTCAGTTATTGTCTCATAAATTTGCCAGTAGTGAAGCCACTGAACATAAACAAGGAAAGATAAATTCTAAAATGCTACCATATATGATATTTCAGGGAAGCCATTGCAGTAGTGTTCTCGCAGTAAGTTAGGTATGAGAAGAATCTACTTGTAGATCTCTGTGAGTGACAGCTCTGAGAAGAGCTGGAGATTTGTCCGACATTCATTATGTCTGTGACCATATACGTCTACTTTCAATCAAGGAACATCTTTTTTCTTGTGACGTTTACCGGTTGCAAAGTAAGCAACTTATGTGGACATACGACACGAAATGTGCTATTTTGGTCATTACTGAGTAGGCAAAATTTGTTGCAGTAACACGCCTGTAATCTATTTTACCTAATTAAATGTCCACCATTTTTCAGTTATTTTTCTCTCTCTGATGGCGTTTAATGTAATTTTTCTTTTTTCTGCCATTTTATCGTCTGCTTTGTAATTTTGCCATGATATTCACAAAAGATTTTTATATTCCTATACCTATTTATTTGATGATATTTTTTGTTAAAGTCCACGATTCAGCTCCATACATTAATATTAAGATATTAATATATTTACATATCTTAATCCTTCACATTAATCAATACTAATGTTTCTTTGTATTTATATGTTTGCCATGCTTTAAATAGTTTTAGTGCCACAATCTTTGATTTTTGCTTTACATGTTTCGTTTTCAGATTACATATGCATGCATGGTGCTGTAACTCCCCAGGGAGTCGTAGGGGCACGGTATTGATATACAGCGTTTCTATGGCATTGTAAAACCTGACGGAGCCCACCCTAGCTCTGAATAG
>OZ024750.1:33017489-33024989 GCA_964016885.1 Eledone cirrhosa | reverse complement strand
AACGGATTTATGTTACGGCTGGGATATGTGTATGCATTAATTTCAATTTATAACTGCATTGTTTATTTCCAGGGACTATGTTCTGAAAAATAAACCGTATTTGTGCATCCCATTAGAACATCTTGGTCAGCGTAGGAAGAAGTGATGATAGAGCTGGGAAATCTTGCATATTATTAACTTCAAATCTTTTTATTTATAACTGCATTGTTTCTTTGCAGGGACTATGTTGAAAAATTAACCTTACTTGGTTATTCCATGAGTATCTTGGTCAGCCTATGAAATTTTCAGCCGACTCTTGTACTGCATTGTCAATTTCAGCTTTAAGATTTTTGTTCTTCATTTAGATTTCAGATATTTTTATTTCTATTTTATAATAACATGTAGCATATATTTCATTATACAATATAAAGTGAACATTTGATAGCAGATATTAATATGCTGTTAGCAATCCAGTTAGAAAATGTCATTTATTCAAAGACATCTGTTAAAGTAAACTATCTCTAAATCACATTTTAGACTTATTTTCCCTAATGAGTATTAAAAGTAATGTATTAAAAGGACAATATCCATTTTAAATCATGTAAAATATGAAATATATATTAATATTTGCGACATAACTGCAAGATCATTTAGAATATAGAAATGCAATTCGGAATATTTTCCTTAATATGTTCTACACATCAGCATCATGATTTAACCACGAATATGTTAAACTATGAATAATTCCGACGATTAAATTCATTTCTCCATTGTATGATTGCAATTAAGTAGATTATATGAGGTTGTTTACTTCATAATTTTGTTTTATATTTTAAAAATATCTATTTAACGAATAATGTAATGAAAATAATATGCACACACACACCAAAAAATAAGCGAAACAAACTAGATACACTCAGGACCAGATTTAATGTGGGGCAAAGGGGGGTAAATGCCCCGGGGCCCATGTAGTGTGTGTGTGGGGCACCAGTGACGACCGAAGTAATCTATTCGTACCTTCAGCTGGACCCTTTACTTTAGGATTGTTAGAATTTGTTTTATTAATACCTGCATGTAAAACTTTTCAATTCCAATTATTTGCGCCAAGCTAAATTTGATATGTAAAATTGTGAGGTTTGCTGTGTATTCTAATTCTTTTGTGTATGGGAGCCCCCCCCCCCCCACATACCAAAGCTGAGGTACCCAAGGCCCCCTATTGTCTAAATCCAACCTTGAATATACTGGTGGAATAGGTCATCTCAGCTATACCCTGTGTCCAAAATATCAGTAGTATTACCGTGACGAATAGCCTCTGATACTCACTGCATCAGCCCCCCCCCCCTACCTAATGGGCGTCCATCCTCGGGTGCAATGTTCTCAGTTACGATCGACTGGCGTCATTAATAACTAGTATTAATTCACCCTTACCTCTGCTATGTTAGAAGTGACATCATATGGTCTCATAGAACACGGCCTATTTCTTCCAGAGAACGAGTGATAGAGAGGAAATGAGAATGGGAAATAATCAACTCCAGTATTGGACTGGCCCTTTTTTTATCGACATTGAAATGAGGAAACGCAAAGTTGATTTGGGCGAGAACACAAAACACAGAGAGGGAAACGAATGTGACAAAATATTCTATCCGAAGTCCTAATGATTCTGCCAATTCACAGCAGATCTCTCTCTCTCTCTCTCTCTCTCTCTCTCTCTCTCTCTCTCTCTCTCTCTCTCTCTCTCTCTCTTTCTTTCTCTTTCTCTCTCTCACTCTCACTCCCTAACTTCATCAATATCTTGAGGGCTTGGGCAGAGAGGAAACTCCTTGATTTCAAGACTTATAGACATGTCCACCACAGGGCTTCATTATAGCCACCGGGTGAGGGAAACGTACCTCCCTTGTTTTCCAAAGGAAGATGTTATTTGGATTTTCAGTTTTGACTCAGCTGATATCTGGATCTTTCCAATGTGTGATAACAACTAAGTTCACAAAACAAACAAATTAAATAGAAGAGTGAAAACTCTTTGATAAAAGCAACACTGATACAATTCATGGGAAGTCTCACAAACTATAAAAATAACCCATGAGGTTTACAGTAAACAATATTTAACGTTTATACAGACATATTTCGCAAACAGTGGCCATGATAAGAGTGATAAATAGCGATGTTTAACACTTACTTACTGAAACACCGGAGACATTGCAACAGGCACACATCATATCCTGAAAATTAAACTCAAATATAAATTGTCGTTTTTTTTATTTTTTTCAATATTCATCAGAGATGAGAAACATAAAAAATATAAAAGTCAGGAATATCCATTTGGCTCTGTCCACCGCTATGTAAACGTTGACTTTATGCTTTGTCACTGTTTTATAGCATCACTATATGCGACATGCAATCACATGTTCCTGAATTTTGAGGCCACGCTTCTGCTTTTGTAACTTAATAATTTGAACGACAATTCGTTAATTACACAATTATTATTCTGCTAAAAATATTTTAAATTCATACGTCATTGATGTAATATATCATCTCAACAACCAGTAAAACATAAAAAGTGAACAATAAACAGAAACTTATTTATTACACTGTTTTCTTGTCCCTTGGGAGTATCGGGGCTATCTGTGATATTAAAAATACATAATAAACGTTTGGAAACTTTCCCAAATGACAGGGTTTTTTTTTATGAAGTTGAAACACAAAAGTAATTCATTATATTCCATGACGAGCGGGAACAAAATGTGAATATATTCTTAGTTTCCTAGATAATATATTTCAATCATTTGTCTGTGATGCAAGATTAAAGGGAAATAATTAAATGTTTTATAACAGCTGAGATATTATTACAAATTTAGTTATGGAATCTGTTTATTATTTATCAGTTGGTTTATAAAACATTTTCTTGTGGAAATTGTGCAACATTTTCCCTCTGGTACGGTAAAGTACTACGTGCTATTCTCTCTGGCCAATTATATGTATTTTGTATTCTATTGCGAATGATATGACAAAATATGAAGTATATACAACAGAGAGTTTAGTTAGCAATAAGATGGAATGTTCGTTTTGTTTTGTTTTGTCTTGCACCGTTTCATCTGAGGAGAGGGTAATGGCCCTGAAATATATTAAAATACACTGGGTGATACATTACTTTCTTTTGATTCATTTGACATCATTTGCTCTTCGTATTTTTCTACCGCATTGTACCGGCTTCAGAACAACTAATATATATTTTGGTTGCAGTATATTCCTCACATAAAAGCATCTAGTGAAAGACTACTAAGGAGATACCTTATCTAAAGATCAATACATTATTCATATCTATTTTTAATCATACAGAGTATCACATAATTCCAAGCATAATAATCATACAGATATAATCAGTTATTATTCATTATGTATTTTCTCAGATACTAAAAATACAGGCACACAGACACAAGCATACACACATACATGGCAACTTCGTTTTCCGTCTTTAAAGGTCTTCTCACTATTTTATGAGTTATTTTAAAGTAACACCGTGCATGAGCACACCAATCTTTATATATTCTTTATATATAATATGCTATATATATATATATATATATATATATATATATATATATATATATATATATATATATATATATATATGATATGGTCTATATATATATATATGATATATATATATATATATATGATATAGTCTATATATATATATATATATATATATATGATATGATATATATATATATATATATATATATAAAATATATATAAATATATGTATATATATATATATTTTTTTTTATATACATATATACATATATATGTATATGTGTGTGTATATATATATATATACACACATATATACATATATATATATACATATATACAGATATATATATACATATATACAGATAGATATATATATACATATATATATATGGTACCTTGATTAAATCTTAACCATTTAACATCTAAGGTATGTCATGTATAATTATATTTTGTCTGATGAGGACGTACTGTTGTACATCCGAAATATGCATAAGAAAATGTAATTGATCAAATGAACATCTATCTTATTAATATTTATATTTTAATATTAACAACTCCCAAAAATTATTTTTCGTAGAGTGCTTCCAATCTACTGTAAAACTCATTCTTTGACATAATCATTGAATATCGTTTAACACTTTAATATATATATATATATATATAGCTTTGTTGATTATTTCATGACATAGTGCTGCGTCATTGGCTGTTCCAATTCTATGCCCAAGTCTTTGATGTTGTAGTTCTTGTTGATATATTTGTTACCGTCGTTGTTAGTATTGTGTTTGTTGATTAGTCCCAATCCACATATGAATCAACCCTTAACATCCTGTGTCATATAAAATCACATTAGCAAAATATTCTTGCAAAGTAGCAAACAATACTATGACTTCATCAAAATAAAGACTATATTCATTGCAATAACATCGCAAAATTCCACAACGATCTGTCTACTAATAAAAATAATGCAAACATTTGAATTAACATACTTCTTTGAAGGGTATTTTCTGGTAAATCAATATAGGATATTAAGAGTTAAATGAACCTATTGTTAAAGTTAACCAGTCATGAAACTCCTAATTATCGATATCAGAGGCTACGTTGTAGTGTCCAAAATATCTGCTATCATTCTTGCGGGTAAAGTGAGGTATGGCATCTATCTTTAGAATTATCTAGATAACGACTTCCGCCCCCAAACTACAATCTCTCACTATCAAAGTCTCTCTTTTATGATGTGTCTTGTGTAATCTATTTATCTCTATTCCAGATTCACTCTGATTTTTATCTCTCGTTTTCTCATATACATTAATTACCTCTCTCTCTATCTCATCATTTCTCATTCCCTAGAGAAATGACATAGCAAGATAACCATGGAACAAAATATTCAGATTTTTAGACAGGGAAGAGAACATTTTAAAATTTGAAATTTAAAAACTTTGTTGCTATACTTACATACACACACACACACACACAAGCACACACACACACACATACAGAAGCACACACACACACACACACACACACACACATACACACACACATACACAAACACACACCCACATACACAAACACCCATCCACATACTCAAACACACACACACACAAACACAAACATACACATGTATATATTATATATGTGTGTGTGTGTCTGTGTGTATGTGTGTGTGTGGGTGTGCTATGAAAACCTTTCATCTAAAATGAATAATAATAATTGTTTCTATGTTAGGCACAAGGCCACCAATTACCCAGTACATTACTGGTACTTTATTTTATCGACCCCGTAAGGATGAAAGGCAAAGTTAACCTCGGAGGGATTTGAACTCAGATCATAAAGGGACGTAACTCTATGCTTCAAAGCATGGTGTCCGACTCTCTACCGATACTGCCAATCCACCGCCCTTGGATAATAATAATACATATGATTTTGGCGAGGTTTGTTTCATAGAATCATCAAATCGAACAAATATAATTCATAGCTTCATAAATCTGAAGAAATCTGTTAAACTTATATAGCGTTAAACCCATATATATATATATATATATATATATATATATATATAATATAGAGTTACATACAGATAGAACGACAGATGGATTGATAGATGTTGCTTAAATATTATCGATTAGCTTAAAAAGGATTGCTGTATCTATATATACTGTTCTCCAATGGAATGCATTTATATTTGGCAACAAGTCAATAAGACTATGGTGTGATATGTGTATATAAATATATATATATATATATATATATATATATATATATATATATATATATATATATATATATATATATATATGTATATAGGAAAAAGTTTAACCCCGACGGCAGAACTCTGGTCCATCTGGTTCCTTACCACACCCCCTTCGTTATATATATATATATGTATATATATATATAACAGTGAGTGTGTTCTGTTATTAATTCTGGCAATATTATTACACAAATATGACCCTCCCCAAGTATAACAATATTTGTTTCGACACACGATTTCATATAAAAAACCTCGCAAAACTAATTCATCGCAGTTATATATATATATATATATATATATATATATATATATATATATATATATATATATATATATATATATATATATAGGAAAAGAGTCAGGATCCCGACGGCTGAGTTCCGGCCGTTTCGACAGCCAGATCCGTTCGGATCTAGCTGTCGAAACGGCCGGACCTCAGCCGTCGGGGGCCTGACTCTTTACGTGTTCCCCACTCTACTACTCTAAGTTCGAGTACTCTGGTGCGTTATGGTCCAGCTGGTTTCTTACCTTATTTGTTATATATATATATATATATATATATATATATATATATATATATATATATATATATATATATATATATATAGAGAGAGAGAGAGAGAGAGAGAGAGAGAGAGAGTGAGAGATTTGGGGTGGTGGGGAGAAAACATGTGAGATTGGAAATAGCACGGAAAATATATATAAGGGTTTGTTTATCTTTTTTTTCCTTTTTTTGATTCGTCAAAGTGACATTATTGAAAAGATGACATTATTGAAAAAATGAGAGGGAACATTTTTTTTAAAAAGAGTTATATAATGTACATAAAATATAACCGGTTTTGGTGTATTAGTAAAATTCATCTAATGAAATGTTGAGTGTTACTATTAAAGAGAATTAATAATGACTAAAAATTAAAAATTAAAGATTTAAATTTAAGTGTTGCGATAAGTTTTTTTATCTTCCTTGTTAAGAAGGAGACTGGAAAATGAACTCTTGTGTATATATAGAGAGGTGTAGTCATGGTAGTAGCAGCAGCAGCAGTGGTGGCAGGTGTGTTTTTTCGCATAGAACAAAATTGTTTTAGCGACAAAGGTCTCCCCACATGTAACAAAGTATCATGAAATTTGAAGCTCCTCAAAGGTCAATCACGAAAAGAATAGATGGCATGTCAGGGCTTGACTATTGGGGGTCGACTAGAAAAGCTCAAACTTTATTCTCTCCACAACACCGTGAACGTACATTATCTTCATGATGTGGAAAATATTGCACAAATGGTGTTGGTATCACCTTTAAACTACACCCTAGACTTGGGCCCCGTGCTATCCGCCCACAACAAAAATCAAACTCGCATCTCATAACAACAATTATTTCACCTCAATTGGCCCAGCTTTCTTTAACATTACACCAACACACTTTAAAACAGAAACAGACCCCATAAAGTTGAAGGAGTGTTTGGACAAATTCCTTCAAGAAATCCCCGATAAACTTCCTACACCCGGATATGTCTCCGTAAACAATAACTCACTTCTTGAGTGGGCCATGGGGCCCAAATCCTGATTTGAAAGACTTCGCCAGGTGGTGTTATTAAGTTAGACATGGCCTGGGCCAATACTAGCCAAGTTGAATATATATATATTAATGTGACCTATAATTATAAAGTTATTCCCATATATAAAAGAGAGCTTGCGTTCTGATTAATAACATTTTTTCAGTTATAAATATATGTACATATATATAA
>OZ024750.1:32999989-33012489 GCA_964016885.1 Eledone cirrhosa | reverse complement strand
AAAGGATAGCGTCGGTCATATAACATGTTGTCTCTGTGATAATTGTTCAATATATTTCCCTCAAATTAACGTTATATGAGTTTTTTTATTTATCTTCGCTTTTTTCCTTCTTCTTCTTCTTCTTCTTCTTCTTCTTCTTCTTCTCTCTTTCTCTCTCTCTCACTATTTTGTCCTTCTCTCTTCTCTCTCTCCATAGTCGTTTAAATAAACGGTTGTTTTTCAATTATTTACATATTCATTTGCATATTCACCCATAAGTTTGAAAAATCCCTAATACATTTCCACTATTCCGAGAATATCCAACTGATAAGATATGATTTTCCTGGGTATGTCTCTATTTATAAAACAAACTTTGTTTTTTATCTGAAGAATACGTACCAAAGTGTTTTGGTACCCTTGAAATATATATAATAAAATAAATATGGTTTTATAAATATAGTTTCCATCTATTTAATATCATTGAATATTTACTCCAGGAACTTTTTGGGTGCTCTAAATCAGTTATAAACATTTATATTTATATTTGTCGGATTTCCAACAAATTAAATACCCCTTCTACTTATATATATACATATATATATATACATTATATATATATATATACATTATATATACACACACATATATATATATATATATACATATACACATATATATATATATACATATATATATACACACAGACACACATACATACATTTTTATATATATATATATATATATATAAATGTAAGTATGTATATATACGTACATACATATATGTATACAGACGTACAGTAGCATGTATATATATATATATATATATATATATATATATATATATATACATACAGGTACACATATATATATATGTACGTATCAGTTTAGCGAATGTTTATTATAACGACCGCTTTGTCCGTTTGTAAACAAACGGACAGCCTGATTTATGCCGTACGGTATTAAGGCAACCACGTCACCTTTTTGTTCAACACTGACACAGGAACGATGTACTAGTTTCAAGCTTCTTAGCTATCGTCAGCACCGTATACCCTTCTGCCAGATGGTTGAACGTTCGAAAGTATATACTTTGCTTATGAAAATTAACGGCTGAGCAGCCTAATTTGCATATCGAGTGAGTTCAGTCGGCCAGGCGCACCGAAAACGATAAGTTGGAATAGAATGAAACGAAATTTCATTTCTCACTCTTAGTACGGCACTTACTTAAATGTAAGTATGTATATATACGTACATACATATATGTATACAGACGTACAGTAGCATGTATATATATATATATATATATATATATATACATACAGGTACACATATATATATGTACGTATCAGTTTAGCGAATGTTTATTATAACGCCCGCTTTGTCCGTTTGTAAACAAACGGACAGCCTGATTTATGCCGTACGGTATTAAGGCAACCACGTCACCTTTTTGTTCAACACTGACACAGGAACGATGTACTAGTTTCAAGCTTCTTAGCTATCGTCAGCACCGTATACCCTTAATACCGTACGGCATAAATCAGGCTGTCCGTTTGTTTACAAACGGACAAAGCGGGCGTTATAATAAACATTCGCTAAACTGATACGTACATATATATATGTGTACCTGTATGTATATATATATATATATATATATATATATAAAATATTAAACAAATAATGAATAAACAATTCCTTATATTAAACAAAAAAAGTTCATTATTTAACGATCGTTTCTAGGGTATATATGTGTTATAATTGGTATGCATATTCAACAGATCTATGTACAAAATTATACAAAATTATACAAATTATCAAGATTAAATATACATACCAAACACATATATACGCCGTCTTCAGAAATAAATTCTTCATTATTTCTGAAGACGGCGTATATATGTGTTTGGTATGTATATTTAATCTTGATAATTTGTATAATTTTGTATAATTTTGTACATAGATCTGTTGAATATGCATACCAATTATAACACATATATACCCTAGAAACGATCGTTAAATAATGAACTTTTTTTGTTTAATATAAGGAATTGTTTATTCATTATTTGTTTAATATTTTATCTTGACTCTGTATACCGTTTATCTTTCACCGAAAGTGGTTTTTCATTACATCTCTTCTTTCCATGATATCCGGAATACATTGAGTTCTTCATACGGATTGGACACTACCGTAAACTCTTGGTAGATTTATCTATATATATATATATATATATATATATATATATACATGGTACTGTACGTCTGTATACATATATGTATGTACGTATATATACATACTTACATTTAAGTAAGTGCCGTACTAAGAGTGAGAAATGAAATTTCGTTTCATTCTATTCCAACTAATATATATATATATATATATATATATATATATATATATATATATATATAAATGTATGTATGTGTGTCTGTGTGTATATATATAGATATGTGCATATATGTATGTATGTATGTATATTTTTATGTGTGTGTGTGTGTGTGTGTGTGTGTGTGTGTGTGTGTGTGTGTGTGTGTGTGTGTGTGTGTGTGTGTTTGTTTGTATTTCGTTTTCTCACTAGTCAGTTCTTTCGTTGCTACAGATCACGCGGCTAAATTAGCGGTCGCTATTTTCAATTTGCAAAGCCCTTTAAACTGTATGTTATTACTCTGAGTGTTATTCCTTGTCGAGTGCTTGGCTCCACTGCTGAAGGCATTCGTTGGCTTGGCTGCTGATCGAACTTCGAATATGCTGTATTATTGCATATATATATATATTTCGTTTCTGAATTTGTTTAGCAAGATCCTTTATCTGAAAACGTGTGTTGAAACCAATATTGTTATACTTTAGTAGGGTCATGTTGCCAATAAGAAACACACGCACCAGTTGGTTTCACTTCAATTTATTATATAATAAATTTATAAATTTAGGAATTTATAAATTTCCGGTTGGTTGGTTGGTTCCACAACCAGACGAATGTTCATATATTGTCAAAGTTCTTTCGTCACACATTCTGTGACCTCTTTTGAAGCAAATGCAACTGGCGCGTGTGTTTCTTATTGACCCTCTCAAAGTATAACAATATATATATATATATATATATATATATATATATATATACATATACATATATGCATGTATGTATGTGTGTATGTATATATATATATATATATATATATATATATATATATACAACAGCATCACGTATCGATTTACAGGTTAGATAACCAAAGTAAAATCTAAAATTTACAATTCCACTGCTGTAAGTTAAAATGAGCTGAAAGCTTTAGATAAGAAAATCCGTAGGTTATTTATCAGCATCTTAATTCCAGCATATGTCTATGGATTCAGGTTTTTCATATTGATTCAATGGAGGACATTGTCTTGTTATGTAAAGGAGTGATGAATTATTTGAAAATAAGCACAAGTGACGTGGTTACCATACTGAGCAAAGAATAATAGTAGACTGATTAATGTCATAACAGAAGAGGTAAACAATGGATGTTGCTTATATATCCCCCCCCCCCCCCTCCTCTTCCTTGTCGTCGTCCTCGTCGTCGTCATCAACCTACTACTCCAGCTCATCCTTTCATCCTCACCACCACCATCACCACTATCACCATCATCATCATTTCCTCCTCCTCCACCTCCTCCTCCTTCTCATCACCACCATCATCATCATCATCAACCTCCTACCATCACCGCCACCAACACCATCATTTCCTCCTCCTGCTTCTCATCATCATCATCATCATCATCAACCTCCTGTTCCAGCTCCTCCTTTCTTCCTCACCACCACCACCATCACCATCATCATCATCACCATTATTTCCACCTCCTTCTCATCATCATCATCATCAACCTCCTACCCCAGCTCATCCTTTCAACCTCCCCACCACCATCACCACCATCACCAACACCATCATTTCCTCCTCGTTCTCTTCATCGTCATCATCATCATCAATCTCCTGTTCCAGCCCATCCTTTCATCCTCACCACCATCATCACCACGATCACCATCATCATCACCATCATTTCCTCCTCCTCCTTCTTCTCATCATCATCATCATCATCATCATCATCATCATCAACCTCCTGTTCCAGCCCATCCTTTCATCCTCCCCACCACTATCACCATCATTTTTTCCTCGAAATACTTCATCCTCATCAGGCTTCTTTTTTTTCCTTCTTTCTTCCTTCTTCGATTTCTTTAGAAAATATCTTTTCAGTATTTCACTTTAAGGACAAAGACCTGCTGAATACAATGCGTCGTGTTTCTGGTCATCCCTTCCTTGTGCATTGAGTAACATTACGGAGGCAAGTGGCTTAGTGGTTAGGAAGTCCGGTTTAAGATCCTGACGTTGTCAGTTCGTTTCTTGGCGGCTTGTTGTGTCTTTGTGCAAGATATTTTACTTAACGTATAGACAAAAACTGCGGTGTCTGTGTAGTGTTGTGGCACCTTTGTGTTTTACAGAGCCTAGTATGAGCGGTAGTGGTGGATAGAGTCGTCATGGCACCTTGTTGTCTACTAGAGCTCAGAAAAGGTGTTGTGAGGTAGAGCCATGGCATCACTGTGTATAGCAGAGGTCAGTAATAGCAATTTTGCGCCGTAGGGTTGTGGCAACTTTGTGTGTACGAGAGCTCAGAACAAGCAGTAATATTAACGATATCTTGTCACCCTTGTGTGTACCAGAGATCTGAACAAGCAGTAATATTAACGATATCTTGTCACCCTTGTGTGTACGAGAGCTCTGAACAAGCAGCAATATTAACGATATCTTGTCACCCTTGTGTGTACCAGAGCTCTGAACAAGCAGTAATATTAACGATATGTTGTCACCCTTGTGTGTACCAGAGCTCTGAACAAGCAGTAATATTAACGATATCTTGTCACCCTTGTGTGTACCAGAGCTCTGAACAAGCAGTAATATTAACGATATCTTGTCACCCTTGTGTGTACCAGAGCTCTGAACAAGCAGTAATATTAACGATATCTTGTCACCCTTGTGTGTACCAGAGCTCTGAACAAGCAATAATATTAACGATATCTTGTCACCCTTGTGTGTACCAGATCTCTGAACAAGCAGTAATATTAAGGACATCTTGTCACCCTTGTGTGTACCAGATCTCTGAACAAGCAGTAATATTAAGGACATCTTGTCACCCTTGTGTGCACCAGAGCTCAGAACCAGCAGTTATATTAAGGATATCGTGGCACCCTTGTGTGTACCAGAGCTCTGAACAAGCAGTAATATTAAGGATATCGTGGCACCCTTGTGTGAACCAGAGCTTAGAACTAGCAGTGATGAGCGGTAGAGTTGTGCCACCTTTGTCTGTACCAAAGCTCAGAACCAGCAATAATTGTGTAATTGGGTTATGCTGTGAGATTCTCTAACAGGGTTTAACTGCCGTTTTCTCATACATAAGTGGGTGTATTAGTCGAAATATTTTTCTAGGTACTCGTAAATGTTTAGTTTTGTTTAGTACCCTCCCCCCACATATATATATTATATTATATTATATTATATTATATTATATCATATTATCGTGGATTGGCAGTATCGGTAGAGGGTCGGACGTCATGCTTTGACGCATAGAGTTAAGGCCCTTTCAATTCTGAGTTCAAATCCCGCCGAGGTCAACTTTGCCTTTCATCCTTACGGGGTCGATACAATAAAGTACCAGTCACACACTGGGATCGATTTAATCGACTTTCCTCTCCCCCCAAAATTGCTGGCCTTGTACCTAAATCAGAAAGCATTATATATTATGTTTTCCTACTTTATATATATATATATATTCCGATGAAATGACAGTTGATAATAACATTGAAATATTGAATGTCTGCATAACTAATACTTTGTAGATAGCAGCTGTTTTCAGGTTATGTAACTGTTATAGAAACACGTGTCAATAAATTCCTTTTAACTAAACTGTATCCATTAAAATCCTTCTATATATATATATATATATATATATATATTTATGTTTGTTTGTCTCTGACTGATGAAACACCTCGCTTGTTTTTAGTACGTTTCTTTATTTATATATATTATATATTCTTACATTATATGTATTTACATGTTTGTATATCACTTGTGAAACACCCCGCTTGTTTTTAATGCAATTTACTTTGCCGCTACATGGTTTGATATTGCATGTATGAATGCATTTAAATGTAATTGGTTTGAGTGGTTACTAAAAGAAAACATTAAACATTATCATCATCGGCAGCAATAACTGCAGCAGGAACAACAGTATCAGCAACTGCAGCAGCAGTAGCTGAACTAACTGCATTAGGAGCATCATCAGCATCAGCCGCCATATTATTATTATTATTATTATTATTATTGTTATTATTATTATTAGCAGCAGCAGCAGTAGCAGTAGTAGTAGCAGCAGCAGCGGCAGTAATAGTATTAGTATTAATAGTAGTAGTAGTAGTTGTAGTAGCAAGAGCAGCAGTAGTAGTAGTAGTAGTAGTAATAGTTGTTGTAGTAACAGCATTAGTAGTAGCTGTAGCAGTAGTAGTAGTAGTAGTAGTAGTAGTAGTAGTAGTAACAACAGTAATAGTAGCTGTAGCAGCAGCAGTAGTAGTAGTAGTAGTAGTAGTAGTAGTAGTAGTAGTAGTAGTAGTAGTAGTAGTAGTAGTAGTAGTAGTAGTAGTATCAGCAGTAGTAGTAGTATTAGTAGTAGTTGTAGTATCAGCAGTAGTAGTAGTACTAATTCTAATTGAGGTGAACACAAAAATATTTAGTTTATAAAAAATATACTCCAAAACAAAGAGCAAAGAAAATGCCATCATGGCGTCCTCCGTAATGTCAGCAATGTGAACTTAACTAATTAATTATAAATGTTCATTAACCAACCAGTGATGCAAAATACTAATTTAGTTTTTTTATAAAATGATTGATGTTAAGTATTGGTTCGTTGAAATAGGCATATACCTCATCACCACCATCATCATCATCGTCATCATCATCATGGTCATCATCATCATCATCGTCATCATCATCATCGTCATCGTCATCGTCATCGTCATCATCATCATCATCATCGTAATCATCATCAACACCAATATCATAGTAATCGTCATCATCATCATCATCAACATCACCAATATCATAGTCATCCTTATCATCATCATCATCATCATCATCATCATCATCATCATCATCATCAATATCAGTATCATCATCATTAATATCATCATCAACATTTACATTGCATCTCTCATCTTTCAGAAATGTCTCTCGATTTCTTTCCTAAAATTATTTTGTTTTCGATCTTTAAATTAATGTTTATAGATGAATGTCCTTGAGGGTCCTGTCTGTGGTGTGTAATGTTAAACATTGGCCACTTCTTTCTTCCCACGTCCATTTGCGGCCATTTACTCTATGCCCTATTACGTGTTCCATCGGATAGGCTGAGGCTAAGCTGGGGCACCACCATTGGTGTTTTTCTAGGAACTACAATCCTCCTCCCAAGAAACAAACAGTTTAGAGACTAAACAACTCGACTTAAACTATTAGGTTCCACTCTGTGAATAAAGAAATATAAATTCATACAACGATTTAAGAAGACTTACACTTCATTAAGTGTCTGTCAATGCATAATTCGAGAGGAAACTACCTATACAAGGTAAATAACTCTTGATTTTTATTTGGTTTCCTACGATTGCAAATGAATATTGTTGTTTCTTGTTTTTCGTTTTGTTTTGCTTATAATAATATCGCCTCACATTCACCAACTAAGAAAGTCTTCCTTCTTAAATTTCTTTAACGTAATTCTGAGGGTGATTCGGTGTGATATAGAAGGCTGGTCCTTTGAAATACTATTTCAGTCCCCGCAACTGGATTCCAAACAAGCATGGGTTAACAAGTTGCTCAGGTAAATGACACTTGGTGGGGATGCAACGTTATGAGTTCAGCCATGGTATATGTACTGTTTCTCAGTGTACATATGTGGTCATTACCAAACCTTTATTATTTGTGAACAGTTCCTTTTGATCCTCTTGTCAGCTTGGATCGGTGAGGGCGAGCCCTAGATTACTGTGGTCAGGCCGTTATCATGTGGCCAGATCGGTGTCATATAGTGTGTTTATTGAAGAAGAATAATCTTTCTAGACAGTTGTGAAAATAACGGAGCTATTAAAGTATTAAAATAACTCTTATTCGTTGTACTTACAATAATAAATCTTGCTTACCTCTATTTATACTGTAAAATCTTCCCGTTAAACAATAATATTGATTTAGAATTTAAAATAATTAATACGTTTTTCATGGCCCGAGAAACTGATGTAGATGTTTCATTGATTTCTTATACAGACGGAGATTTGATACGAATTTATTGGTATATTAAAGTATTCTGAAATCATTGTACTTTTTATATCTAAATATATTTTGTTCGACTTCTATCTAATAAAATAATAACTGCCAAAAGTAATATTTGATTTCAGCAGATTGTGAGGTGTATTCAACTTCATCGTGTTTATAAGAAGTAATAACTCTAATGTTGGTAAACCTATTCTCGTTTATACGACCATAAATCAACGATGTTTCTTCTAAAATTTTAAGTTTTGTAACCATCACAGAAATCATATATATATATATATATATATATATATATATATATATATACAGGTAAATATACACGGGTGTGTATGATTGTGTATAGAAGATTATATTAATAAGAGGAATTCCAACTTTGTCTGATTTACTCGTTTTATTTACAATCCTTTAAAATATATAATGGTATTATAATGAAATAGTATGATAGAATATTAAATTCTAAGTGTTAATTGAACAAGTACTTTCATGCTTTCGCAATCTTCAGGTTCATAATATGTGGTGACAGTCGAGTTTGCAATTTTCAACTGTTGAAAATTGTTGAAAATTGCAAACTCGACTGTCACCACATATTATGAACCTGAAGATTGCGAAAGCATGAAAGTACTTGTTCAATTAACACTTAGAATTTAATATTCTATCATACTATTTCATTATAATACCATTATATATTTTAAAGGATTGTAAATAAAACGAGTAAATCAGACAAAGTTGGAATTCCTCTTATTAATATATATATATATATATAGAAAAGATGAATATAAAATGAAAGTGCTTTTATAAAGGAAATTATTAGGTATTTACATATGTTTCTGTAACAGACGGAATACCTATGTATCGCTGCCTGCGTAATCATATAATATTAGCACGTACTCGATAGCAAATGTATAATCAGTTGTCACTTCTTCAGAAATATTGAATAAATTGGAAAAAATCAGAAAAATCAAAGTATTTATATTAGTCGTACGAAAGGAAGAGGAGAGATGAAAGTATATGACAGATGGCAATTCAATTTGCTGGCAAACAAGGTTTTTAATGAGAATACAATGTGTATATGGCTTATTTTATCTAAATAAGAATTTTTGGGAGTGCCGATTTTAATTTATATTTGACCAGTTGAACAATGGACAGGGCTGGTGGCTTGGTGTGGTAGTATTAATACAGATATAAGGTGTCAAGTGAGGGAGAGATATTTTCACTGCTACTGTATAACAACAATGCTGGTAGCCCGTTGGTATATGCTTTAGGGAATTGAATTGAGAAATCTTATTTTATATTAAATAATAAAGAATAGAAGTGTTGATAGAATTTAAACTAATAGAGATAATGTTAATATGTATTTTGACAATCAAACGGGGATGGAGACAGGCGTTCAATCCTGGTAGCGTTTGTAATATGAAAATGTAGATTTCAAGCGATGGTTACAGTATAACGATCGCTCTATTCTGTTATTTAATAAAATATTTTTGGATTTCATAATACAAAACATTTCATTATTACACGATCTACAAAATTTCTGTCCTTGGTATTACGCCGGGGCGGGCACTATTTTATCCCATTTTAGGTTAAATTGTTGGTTATTTTCGCGCAGCTGCCAATTTATCCAATATCTCTGAAGAAGTGACAACTGATTATACATTTGCTATCGAATACGTGCTAATATTATATGATTACGCAAGCAGCGATACATAGGTATTCCGTCTGTTACAGAAACATATGTAAATACCTAATAAATTCCTTTATAAAAGCACTTACATTTTATATTCATCTTTTCTACATTTTCTCCAGAATATAATTTATACTCGTTGAGCAAACCTACACGTATGCTGTTCATCTCTACTGTGAAGATATATTATCACTACATTATTGATAACTTGAAATTTTATATATATATATATATATATATATATATATATATATATATATAAACGGCTAACTGAATACACGCGTATTTTGTCTCAAAACTGTTGTTTTTCCGTTCCTTCTTCTTTCTATTTCATTTTTTATTTCTCATTCGATTTTCTGATGAAGGTCTAGTGCACGAAACGTTATGACTCTTTTCCTACTATACCAAGCGTTAAACTAATATATTTCTTCCTTGTACTGTGTCGTTTGATTTGTTATTTCTTATTACTTTTTGCATATATATATATATATATATATATATATATATATATTTATGTGTATTTAATACAATAACCATTATATATATATGTGTGCCAATGATTGCCAGTTAAATTTACTTTTGGGATATAAAATATACGGACGCAAAGTGTTTTATTATACTTTCTGGTAATATTATAGTAGTATGAACCCCCCCCCCCCCAAAAAAAAAAAGAAATATAACAATATATATATATAGTAAGAATATTTTCGAAACAGCAAGCGAGTTTGAAATTATAAATGTAAACTATCGCCGTATTTTGACTAAAGAAATTATAGAAAATTATTTAGGCTGATAGTGGGGTTAAGAACCCTCGGAGAAATGGAAAAAGATGAGTATTGACGTACAAATTATAGAAAATTATTTCGGCTGATAGTGGGGTTAAGAACCCTCGGAGAAATGGAAAAAGATGAGTATTGACTAAATAATTTTCTATAATTTCTTTAGTCAAAATACGGCGATAGTTTACATTTATAATTTCAAACTCGGTCGCTATTTCGAAAATATTCTTACTATATATATATATATATATATATATATATATATATATATATATATATATATATATATATATATATATATATATATTCATGTGATTTCTATATAACTGCTCTGTAGAACAACTGATGTTATTACATTGAGCTATTTATCTTACTGGTAATAAGGTAGTAATAAATTACTGTCTTTCACTGTTTAGGGTTTAAAATATATATAACTATAAAAAGTTTTAGTATATACATAACCATAAATAGTATCCTTAATACTATATATATATATATATATATATATTGTTATATTTTTTTTTTGGGGGGGGGGGGTCATACTACTATAATATTGCCAGAAAAATATAATAAAACACTTTGCGTCCGTCTATTTTATATCCCTATACTTAATTTAACTGGCAATCATCGGCACATATATATATATAATGGTTATTGTATTAAATACACATAAATGTTGCTTCTTCTGGTTTCAAACTTTGCATGCGCGTTAGCTCCGTTACGTGTGTTGTTATCTTTAAGGTAACTCTAAACAAAGATGGCCAACGCTATTAATGTGAGAGCTCGTTAGGTGCAAGAGAAATGTTACATAAATATTATTATTTTCAATATAAAAAAAATATTCATGTTGATCATTCACGTTCATAACGAAAATAGTGAATCAGTATAAAAACATTTTCACTAAATTGTTAGCCGCGTTTAATTTCGAAATTCCTATTTTGAAGATACAAAATTCATGATCGTAAATTTATATTATTTCTTTTTATTTTTCTGGTTGTGGAAGACAGTCATGCCATATATGATTAACTGGGAAAATCTACACAGAGACGACTGCTGTATAAAATAGCTTTTAGTAATGTGGGTGCAAAACTATTTAATGCTGTTTTAATATATTATATTAGTGTCTAATTTACGATTATTTTCCAGAGAGATGGCGTCCCTGGACATTTCCCCACCCTAGGTTCTCTTAAATTATTGCATACACAGTGTTCATCCATTAAAATCATATATTTTTCAAGAATTATAAGATCTGTAACAATAGTTTAAAGTATACTTCACTGATGAGGTCTAATAATAAGGAAACATGACCTGAGTTGTAAAACATCAGATTCACTCACCACTGCATTCTATTTTTAATTAAACTAAGTGATCTAAATTCGGACGCTGCCTTTCATATCTTCCTTGGTCATATTGCTATATCATTAAGATAATTGCTTTTCTTCTTCATTAGCGGTGATATTTTAATTTAATAAAAATTCTTGACTTACTACATTATATGTGTTAGCGTCCAGTTTATTAATGGTTGTAAAAGAAAGCAGGATTTAACTTTCAGAACAAGCTGTTTACTTTAATTGCTATAACATATGTTTCTGCCCAAAATTAAACACATATACGTATTTACTATTCACAACTAATAATTATGGCTTGATTGTTTTACGTTAATAAATATGGTGTAAACCTTGACAAGGCATTCTAACTTATATATGGTAGCAAATGTTAATCTTTCCACAGAGATGTTA
>OZ024750.1:32974989-32994989 GCA_964016885.1 Eledone cirrhosa | reverse complement strand
TGTTTGTTTTGGAGCTAGGTCTCTAGGTAACTAGTGTAATATTGGTATTGTCATTAAGTTGTGTTTCGGTGATGTGGGAAGATATAATTGAAAGTTTTAGTAGGAGAAGTAATTCGTTGAGTAAGATGTTTATTTCTATACGTCTCTTATAGTCACGTCTTAGGAGTTCGATTTTGGAGAGGTAACTTTATTATATTTCTAGTGCGTGGGAGAATGGAAATGTTCAATGCCTTGGTCTAAATAAAAGTAGTTAATTTGTGTTTTTATATTTCTGCCTCTTGGGTGTTGGTTTTAGTAATTGAATTTCAAAAAGTGCTTAATAAAGGATTTGGGTTGTTGTGGAGATGTGAATACATAATTAGGAATTATTATAAAGTATTATATTATTATTGGCAATATCGGTTGAGCGTCAGAAACCATGCTTTGCAGCATAATGTTATGGCCTTTTACGTTCTGATTTCAAACCGCACCGAGGTTAGCTTTGCTTTCATCCTTACAGGGTCGATAAAATAGAGTACCAGTAATGCACTGGGGTGATTTGATCAACTTTCCCCTCCCACCAAATGGCTGTCCTTATGCCTAAATCAGAAACCCTTATAATGTGGTGTAGTTGAATTGGACAGCCTGGCTATTTCATCTGTATAATGCATGTATTTTAAGTTTAATGTGTATAGAAATTTGCTTTTGTTTGTTCTTTGCTTGTTTAATTCTCTCATTCATGGCGTTATGCCTGCATCATAGAGCAGTGATTCCCAAACGTATTTTCTTACGGAACACTTACACAATTTCCAAATATCACTGAATCCATACCTATATTTTATGCATAGTACCCACCACCCTACTTTTAATAAGTCTATCAGAAAAATCACCCTTCGGGTGGTTTTCTGCTAGCATGTCTAGTATGTATATTGATATTATACGCAAATATATATATACATGTAGATATGATACATACAAAATCGTAATTGACAATATATAATACATAGAAATTGAACGAAGACTATGTTACACTGTTTTATGTAATCAGTAACGTAATCCATGATACATTGAAAGAGACAATATTATATATAAACTGCATTAGGAGAAAATTAGTGACGGAAAATTAGTATGTTTATTTAAGCGATCGCCACATTTCAGAAATTTTAAAGAAGTGAATCTTTAAATAAATAAAATATATTTAATGAACAACCACGACATTTAGTAGATAAATTATGTAATATTCATGCATTATTTATTCTGAGTTCAAATTCCGCCGAGGTTAACTTTGCCCTTCATCCTTACGGGGTCGATAAAATAAAGTACCAGTAATGCACTGGGTAATTGCTGGCCTTGTGCCAAAAGTAGAAACAATTATTTATTCAAAGTAATCCAAATTATTTTACAAACGGGATAAAAAAAAAAGAAAAACCGTACGCATTCCCGCAGACCTTCCTTTACTATAGTTTAGATATTACATTAAACAAAATTAGTTTTAGAGAATGAATGTGTTTCAGAAACAGCACATATCAATAATTGTTTTTCTAAAATTTAGTAAAAGTTTCTACATGTCACAAAAAACCCAGATTTCTTTCACGTTATCCAGGCGTAGGCGTGATTCATATTAATTAGGAATATAGCGTATTGTTATATTGCGTTTGAGGTTGTTGTTTAGAGGGCTACACATACAAAGCAAAACACTTCTCTATCAATAAAATATCAAAATAACACACCTAAAACAAAACATTTATCAACCAACTTATAAGTGCCCGCGCCTACCGCTCATAATACACACAGTAACTATCTATACGCCAAAACATAAACTCTGACACTTTCGCGTCAAAATCTAAGAATCATATTTTATAATACAAAGGAATTGAAAAATATTATATGGAAGATGGGAGACACGATTATCTCTGCCAGAGATACTTTCTCAACCTCAACATTAAACATTGGTGAGAAAAAAGAGATCAAACAATCGGTAAAACTTTACAAAACAAAAATACCTGTATCGAATAGACAAACGACATCTGAAGGAAATTAAGCAAAACAAGTAAGCAAGATAAAATAAGATATGAACATGTGGTCGTTCAGCCTGTTAGATAGCGGCAGATGTCAACTTCTTTTACCGTCTTTAAGGGTCCTTACCGTTTATTAGAACTGTTGTATAGCATCTCCGCGCTTGAGCACACCACTATTTATTTTATACATATAAGTATATATATAGTTTTTCATATATATATATATATGTACATATGAAAAACTATATTTAGCCACACTGCCCTTTGCCGATTCTACAGTGAGTTTATCAATAGTACAGTGATTTTACCAAGGTTACAGTGAATTTACCAATGCTATAATGGGTTTAACGATGCAACAGTGAGTTTAGTGATGTTATAGTGGGTGAAATCTTCCTACGTTGAGGCGATCTGTAGATGATACGTCACTATATCCAGATATCAATCTGTCTACAATTCTTCAGGTTAAAACAATGAAGTAGTTATCTTAATTTAGATTAATCAATCACAAAGTTACAATAAATTTATATCGATTAGTCTTATTGATGCATCTCACGTCTGCACATTTCTCAGACATCTAACAACTTGATTGTGGCAGATCTTCAACATTTAATCCAGATGTTATGAACCAATTATATTGACAACTTAGTCATCTAATAGACGATGATATTTAGCATGCTGCTTTATATTTAAAAGATTATAATTGGAATATGCAGGCTTAACTAAATACTGTGATTCATCTTAATGTTTCGAAATGAATTAATAATGACATAACTGAGATTTTTAATCTTCATTTAAAATTCAGATGTGGGTGTATGATTTTAGAAGCTTGAATCGCAATCCCGAGTTCAAATACAAACTTGTACAGTAGCTGCGGAATAACTGATAACTTGCATGTAAATTTTAGTAAAGGGGTCGGCAAATCCCACGAAGAATTTTGTCCGGCCTGCCAACAGGTTTCAATCTTAGGCTAAGTGAATTATTTTGGATTAGAATACCGGCTAGAGAACACGTCTAGCCACAAGACTCACTTAGCTAAACGTAATGTTTTGCCTGACAGTAACAAACAATAAAACTCAGACAGATAGAATAGTCAGACATCGAGGTGAAGGGGACTGTGTATGCATGTATTTATGTATATACGTACATGCATAGTATGTGTATGGCAGGGATGTGGAATGACCCAGACTTACTTAAAACAAGTCATTTGAGTCAGCTGTCTGGTACTAAAATATATGTAAGTGACTGTACACGATAATAATTCTTTCTACGTTAGGCACAAGGCCAGCAAATACCAAGTGTATTACTGGTACTTTATTTTATCGACCCCGTAAGGATGAAAGGCAAAGTTAAACTCGGCGGGATTGAACTCAGAATGGCAAGGGCCGTAACTCTATACGTCAAAGCATAGCGTCCGACCCTCTACCGGTACTGCCAATCAATGTTTATTTATTTTTCTATGTTAAAAGTGTTCAGTATTATTAGAAGTAAATTATTTCATCGAACAAATGGCAACCCTGATCTACATACACAACCAGGTACCGGGGTGTTGTCACAGTTTATTAAAAATGCCATAGTATTTTATCATATCACTATATTAGTTTTTACATATGTTCTCATTACTTATTTGATATCACGGCCCGCCGACAAGACACTGCATGCCGATCCCTGCTTTAGCAGAAGGAAAATGTGTGGAAATCCAGTATATATATATGTGTGTGTGTGTGTGTGTGTGTGTGTGTGTGTGTGTGTGTGTGTGGTATTGTTGCATAGCTCCGGCCAACCATGATATTGTAGATCTACAACCTAAGTTATTCCAGCCATGATCAACAAATAATTTTCCTATATAGAAGGAACCCAGGATCACATTATGTAACGTGTTCTTTTTTAAGACGTTAGGCTGTGAATTAAAAGATATTAGGCTACTATTTCCAGCATGACCAGCTTACACATAGAAAATCTCTCACGTATGTATATATGCATGTATATGTTTTATAATAACTGACGCAAAAACCAAGGTTGTATCAAAACAGTAACTTAAACGCTCGCTAGATATATATCGATAAAATAAGCACCAGACTCGAATAAATAATAAAGTCAAATTGATCGATGAAAACCTTTGAAGTTGGTGATTCTTTATGGTTACAATCAGGAGATGGGAGCCCATAAAAGAATAAATATAAAAAAGAATATTAACATAATTGATTTATTATTAGATAAGTTATTTTTAGGAAGGAATTTGGCAGAGTGGTTAAAGATTTTGACAACATACCACTTATTAGGTTTTAAGTTAAAATATTACCTATAATAATTGTTTCTACATTTGGCACAAGGCCAGCAATTATCCCAGTGTATTATTGGTGCTTTATTTTATAGACCCCAGAAGGATGAAATGGCAACGTTAACCTCGGCAGGATTTGAAATCAGACCATAAAGGGCCGTAACGCTTTGCTGAAAAGCATGGCATCAGACCGTCTAACGATACTTCCAATCCACCGCCCTTATCACCTATAATAATTGTTTCTACTTTTGGCACAAGGCCAGCAATTCACCTGTACATTACTGATACTTTATTTTATCGACCCTGTAAGGATGAAAGGCAATGTTAACCTCGACGGGATTTGAACTCAGACCGTAAATGGACGTAACTATGATAGAAAGCATGGCGTCCAACCCTCTACCGATACTGCCAATTCACCGCCTACACTAATAATTATAAATAAATGCTACTCTTTGCATCATGTCATTTTATTCCAGCTTTGTTTGAACGAGATTGTTCACATTTGGTAGTTTTCCTAATGGGATTAGGTAAATCTAGAAATATCATTATCATGGCCATAAAAGCATAAGCAAATAGGAAATAATAGTTACTACCCAAGGACAAAGATCGTGTTACACAGTATATTTCTTGTCGTTCCTTCTTCCGAGGTTGATAAGATGAAATATCAAACACCGTCGACAGGTTGGCGGAAGTACTGTTAGACCGTTGCACAAAATGAATTACGGTATTTTTTTTTTTTTCTTTTTCTGACTCTTTATACTCTGAAAATCTAAAAGATATGAATAACTTGTTTGTATCTATCAGACAAAAGGATTTCTTCTGAAACGAATACCCGAGGGATGGCTACAGGATACCAACTTTATATTCACTCTAAAATATTCTTTGACAAGAACATAACATGCAGGTTGCCAGAGGGGTTTGTTGACCTAATAATTGTTTCAACATTTGGCACAAGGCCAGCAAATACCCAGTACATTACTGGTACTTTATTTTATCGACCGCGTAAGGACGAAAGGCAAAGTTAACCGCGGCGGTATTTGAACTCAGAAGGGCAAGGGCCGTAACTCTATGCGTCAAAACATGGCGTCCGACGCTCTACCGATACTGCTAATCCTAATAATGAATGAAAAACGATTAAATATGTTTTATTTATCATAGACATGTATGTTGACACCATGTATATTATAGGACATGTATGTTGACACTATGTATATTATAGGACATGTATGTTGACACTATGTATATAATAGGACATGTATGTTGACACCATGTATATTATAGGACATGTATGTTGACACTATGTATATTATAGGACATGTATGTTGACACTATGTATATTATAGGACATGTATGTTGACAGTATGTATATTATAGGACATGTATGTTGATACCATGTATATTATAGGACATGTATGTTGACACCATGTATATTATATGACATGTATGTTGACACCATGTATATTATAGGACATGTATGTTGACACTATGTATATTATAAGACATGTATGTTGACAGTATGTATATTATAGGACATGTATGTTGACACTATGTATATTATAGGACATGTATGTTGACACTATGTATATTATAGGACATGTATGCTGATACCATGTATATTATAGGACATGTATGTTGACAGTATGTATATTATAGGACATGTTTGTTGACAGTATGTATATTATAGGACATGTATGTTGACACTATGTATATTATAGGACATTTATGTTGACACCATGTATATTATAGGACATGTATGTTGACGGCATGTATATTATAGGACATGTATGTTGACAGTATGTATATTATAGGACATGTATTTTGACGTCATGTATATAATAGGACATGTGTGTTGACGTCATGTATATTATAGGAGATGTATGTTGACGTCATGTATTTAATAGGACATGTATGTTGACACTATGTATATTATAGGACATGTATGTTGACAGTATGTATATTATAGGACATGTTTGTTGACAGTATGTATATTATAGGACATGTTTGTTGACAGTATGTATATTATATGACATGTATGTTGACACTATGTATATTATAGGACATGTATGTTGATACTATGTATATAATAGGACATGTATGTTGACACTATGTATATTATAGGACATGTATTTTGACACCATGTATATTATAGCACATGTATGTTGACAGTATGTATATTACAGGACATGTATGTTGACACTATGTATATTATAGGACATGTATGTTGACAGTATGTATATTATAGGACATTTATGTTGACACCATGTATATTATAGGACATGTATGTTGTCAGTATATATATTATAGGACATGTATGTTGACACCATGTATATTATAGGAATGTATGTTGACAGTATGTATATTATATGACATTTATGTTGACACCATGTATATTATAGGACATGTATGTTGACAGAATGTATATTATAGGACAAGTATGTTGACACTATGTATATTATAGGACATTTATGTTGACACCATGTATACCATAGCACATGTATGTTGACACTATGTATATTATAGGACATGTATGTTGACACTATGTATATTATAGGACCTGTATTTTGACGTCATGTATATAATAGGACATGTATGTTGACGTCATGTATATTATAGGACATGTCTGTTGACGTCATGTATTTAATATGACATGTATGTTGACACTATGTATATTATAGGACATGTATGTTGACGTCATGTATATTATAGGACATGTATGTTGACAGTATGTATATTATAGGACTTGTATGTTGATACCATGTATGTTGATACCATGTATGTTGATACCATGTATGTTGATACATGTATGGTGACGTCATGTATACCATAGGACATGTATGTTGACACTATGTATATTATAGGACCTGTATGTTGACAGTATGTATATTATAGGACATGTATGTTGACACTATGTATATTATAGGACATGTATGTTGACAGTATGTATATTATAGGACATGTATGTTGACACTATGTATATTATAGGACATGTATGTTGACACTATGTATATTATAGGACATGTATGTTGACACTATGTATATTATAGGACATGTATGTTGACACTATGTATATTATAGGACCTGTATGTTGACACCATGTATACCATAGGACATGTATGTTGACACTATGTATATTATAGGACATGTATGTTGACGTCATGTATACCATAGGACAAGTATGTTGACGTCATGTATACCATAGGACATGTATGTTGACACTATGTATATTATAAGACATGTATGTTGACGTCATGTATACCATAGGACATGTATGTTGACACTATGTATATTATAGGACATGTATGTTGACGTCATGTATACCATAGGACAAGTATGTTGACGTCATGTATACCATAGGACATGTATGTTGACACTATGTATATTATAAGACATGTATGTTGACGTCATGTATACCATAGGACATGTATGTTGACACTATGAATATTATAGGACATGTATGTTGACGTCATGTATACCAAAGGACATGTATGTTGACGTCATGTATACCAAAGGACATGTATGTTGACGTCATGTATACCATAGGACTACACTCTGCATGTTTTATTAATCTTACTTCTCATTACCCAGAGTTACGTTCATCTCACAAAATATGAAGAATGTGTTCTTCTTTATTTACAATTGAATTAATATATCATGGAAATACAGTTTAATAGAAAAAGAACACAAATTGATTGAGAAGAAAGAATAGACTATAAAATAAGAAAATATGATAAAAAAACGGAAAAGGAAGGGAAAATCAAGGGCTCTAGTGTCACAGAAGTATGGGGAGGTGGAGGATGTAGGTGATTGGGCTCTGGGCCTAGGCCGCAACGGTAATGGGGCTGCGTCCCACGGACAGGACCGCAAAAGCATTCATGCGGACAATGGCCAGCGACACCTGCTGCAAAAGCTACTCCACCTCGCGGGGTCTCCTTCCTCAGACGGGCCGCCGACGTTCCAATCTTGCGAAGAAGCTCGACAGTTGGGGTCCAAGTAGACTTTTATATAATAGACTAGTATAATTTAGGACATATATGTTGAAGACATATATATTATAGACTTGTATGGGGAGGAATAGGAAAAATGTATCAAGTGTTAAAAAGGTGCAAAGCATTTTAAATGCAGCCTTACATGATATTCAAAATATCCAACAATTATTTCCTTCAAGTTTAAAGCAAAATTTAACAAGCTTCTGTTTTCAGTTAATTATGTGATGTTGTATATAATATTACTCCTCAAATCCCAAAAGACAAAATCGCAATGAGTGCTAATTTCTTTCTCTACTCGGCAATGACGTATATTCAAAGTAGTTCTTTATCTTGTGATTAATCATGTGCTAGTGCCGATATTAATCTTGGAACGACTTTAGCACCTATTTGGGATTATGTGTGAATCACTTGTGCGTGAAAATTTAAGAGACGACAGTTGGATGCGGAGGAATTAATCACTCACAACTTGACAGTGAATTGTATTCCATGAAAGATGAGAATTATCACTGCTACAGATTGTTTATTTATAAACGAAAAAACATATAGGTGGGTGTCAAATCTCACCGCCAAATTAAGATGTAGTTGGTGTATTAGCTATAAACGTATGAATTATATATTCCTTACATAGGCATGAGCCTTTCAAGTTATATTTGGTGATAATTTGAATTGATCGTATCCCTATGAAGGACATTAGAGACATGTTTAAAATGAAATTTATTGAAATGTGAATTGAAAACAAGCCAAGGATTGGCGTAGCTAACATAACATATACCGTTATTCGACGGTTTGGAATACATGAGTCCTAAATAGCATAAACCAAAATTAGTAGACCAATCTTTATTAGTTATGATTTTGTTGGGGTGGTGGGTTGGCAGCAGAGTTGTTTAGAATATTGAATACATTTTGTACAGTATTCGCTCGGGTACTCTGCGCTCTGAGGTCAAATCTCACCAAGTTCAACTTTATCTTTAATCTTTCTGGGGTTGATAAAATAATAGTTTTTACTTTTGGCACTAGGCCAGCAACAATTTTTTTTTACTGGTACTTTATTTTATCGACCACGCAAGGATAAAAGGCAAAGTTAACCTTGGCGAGATTTGAACTCAGAATGGCAAGGGCAGTAACTCTATGCGTCAAAGCATGGCGTCCGACCCTCTACCGATACTGCCAAATAATATATACCAGTCACATACTGGATGTCTATATAATCGACTTTTCTCTTCACTTAAAATTGCTGGTCTAGTGCCAAAATTAGAAGCCATTAGTTTTGATTGTGTAATTACGACTTTTGTTTTTCTTTTTAGAATCCCTAGAGGTGCGTTTCTGTGCGAGATGAAATTCATGAGAGACTATAATGACCTGTTAGTCATCATATACAACTTCATAGACCCTGTTCTGTTACATATTCCATATGTGGGAATATTTGTGCTCAACACGGGAACTAAATTGTTATTTACTGTTTATAGAGGTGAACACTAGCTACCGTATAGAATCGATTACCAGCTTGGTGGGATCGATCATAGATATTAAAGTGGCATGGCCATAAATACAACACATTGTTATTGTTTGAGTCTGTATACAAATCATTCATCATTCGGTTGGACATTTAACATCTTATTGACTTGGCAATATGTAGCAGATATATTTAGAAAGGATGTAGGTGGTACTATTGGAATAATTGACAGTGATTAATCGTATCACATGCTGCATCTATAGCTTAGACCAGGAGTTCTCAACGTGCGTGCTACCGCCCCCCTCCTGGGGCATTGAGAAGGTCCAGAAGGTGGTGGGGCCTAAGGAGGCAGGGGCGTAGAGATGATATAATAGTATATTAAATACCAATGATACATATTATATATAGATATAATAAAATAAAAATATATTTATTTATACATAGTATATATTATATTATTTAGTATAAATTTAGTATAAATGGCGGTGGATTAGCAGTATCGGTAGAGGGTCGGACGCCATGCTTTGACGCATAGTTACGGCCCTTGCCATTCTGAGTTCAAATCCCGCCGAGGTTAACTTTGCCTTTCATCCTTACAGGGTTGATAAAATAAAGTACCAGTAATACACTGGGTAATTGCTGGCCTTGTGCCAAAGTAGAAACAATTATTTAATATAAATTAACGATTTTATTTATTGTATATTATTTACTATTTAAGTGTAGTCAGGTCTCTCTCGTTGGGGGCATTGAGGGTATTACGTGGCCGTGAGGGGGGCTGAGGGTATTATGTGGTCGTGAGTGGGGGTGGGGAGGGCAAAATGTTTTAGAACCCCTGGCTTATACACTTACCAGTATAGTAATAGATTCCATATGATAGCTACTGTTCACTTCTATAAACATTGAATATATATTTAGCTCCTGTGTGCTGGGTTCAAATCTCTTGACAGATGTGGTATAGGTTACAGAACTATAACTGCATAAGGTTACAAATGATGACCAACACGTCGTAGTCTATCGTACATTGATCTCACTTCCAGGTGAATCACTTAGGCCACAAGGAGAGGGTTCCAAGAAAGTATTTCTCAATTAAAAATCCATGGTGAATTAATTAAAGATTGTTCTAAACATTATATTCGATGCTTGTTTGGGGCCTATTTATTACACAAAACACATAATTGAATAACGGTAAGGTTTCTGTGAAATGGGTCAATACTTGACAAGTGTTTAATTATCAACTATAGCAATAAACCTTTCATTACCATATTTCTAATAAAATACATTCTATTTTAATTAATTAATTAATCAGTTTGAAGGCGATACTAAAATTATTATTTCGTGATTAAGGTATTACTTTAACATGTCGTTCTTATATAAAAATTGTGTTAGAAAATTTTAATCTAAATAAAAATACTTTAAAATGTATGACTTTTCTTTTTTTTTGTTCATAGAATCAGAGCTGGTTTTGGTCGGCTTTGTGTCAAAAGCGTTAACTAACTCTCAAATGTCCAACGTAAAGACACGAAATACGCAAATTTTAATCAATATATACGTAAGAAGCTCATGCCTACGTAAGAAATCAATTATTTATACTTTTTTTTAGATAATAGAACGATGACATCTTGACTTTGCCAGCGGGATTTGATATTTTATGATGGTAGGTTACATGCTTTGTCGACTATAAATAAGCTGCCTATAACTGTAAAAACCTCATCTACTATGGAAACAAGAATTATCACTGTCAGGATGTGAATGATTAATTTCTGTGCAACTATCTTCTCACTTAAATTCTCACTTGCAAGAATTCCATTCATGAACTACGAATTTATCATTCTAATACACTCGTCCGCAGCAATTCTATTATTTTCAATGTAACGGCGGTTTTAGGCTAATTTCGGGAACAAGTAATTCCAAATATAACATAAATTCTCAAGTACCATATGCCAGGTTTTATTTAGCATTTTACGAAAAATACTGATTATATTAATTTTTCCTCTCAAACCATTCTCTACTTCTTCACCCACTTATTCCTGCGAGGGTTGTGGCAGCTGTGTTCTCAAACACTCCTTGCAGCGGGTCTTGCCTCCAACTGATCTGGCTGGATCCCCAAGCAAGACCAGCCGGTAAATGATAAGAAATTAAAAACATCTTTATCTAAAATATCTCCTCCTCCTCCTGCTCCTCCTCCCACTTATTCCTGAGAGGGTCGTGGTGGTAGAGTCCTCAAACACTCCTTCCAGCGGGTTTTGTAAGAAGTGACCATCTCCATCTTATGCGGCTGGATCCCAAAGTCAGACCAGCCAAGCTCATGGATGTTATCCACGTTGGTTTTGCCCGTAAAATCTGTCCAGCGATTCTTTCCTGAGACATTCAAACCATATATCCATATTATCTGAACTCTAATCTCTAGTCAAACTATTCTATCAATTTGAAATTAAAGTATTATCCAGAAGACATTTTAAAGATTAAAATCAAGTTAATGTCTTACATAGCATATATTTATATATACACCACAAATACGTGGTTGTTTTTATTACAGGGAAATAAATCACAGAACAAACTTGTATGGTAATTGGCTGATAATAAAGACATATATCAAGACTACCATAAAACATACAGTTCAGCATAGCAAAAGAAAACGTTTTCTGTATTAACACCATAGGAACGGAAGAGAAAGTAACTAGCTTAGAAATTATTTGATATAGGCTCTGAAGATGACGAAAATGTCAAATTACTCTTGCTATAAGCTGAGAAAGGTTGTAAACCAGATAAACACTTTCTTATGAAGAATAGCCTGTGTATTTTAGAAGGTTAAAGTTGTGGGAGGCCTGTTTGGAATGTATCTTCATTTGAAAGTTTTCCTATTTTTATTAGTTGAGAAAAGTCTTAAATCAAATAATCTCTTTCTCACGAAGAAAGGTCTATATATTCTGAAGTATTGTGGCGAACAGTATGATATGTATATTCGACAATTTTCCCAGACTGACATCGCTACAATACTTTCCTAATTAACTGAGGTGTGTGCTTTCTCATCTGTTTCAGCTTTAATTAGGTGTACTCTTGTGGGGAACAAACCCTGATCAGCCCCTTATAAATATAAGTGGACTAGGCGAAAGGCATATAAATAAGAACTGAAGTGAACGGTCAGGGGACAGTGCGTACAGAGTCTTGTTGTAGTCTCTCGTTGGTAGTTCAGAATTACACCTGGTGAATACCATGGGTTTCGCCCACGTTTCGTTCATATATACAGAAAAGGTGTGTCACACCATTATAACAAGGACCCAGGACCAACGAAAATTACATTTTATACTTTATTTCTATGCTGTATGTTATTACTATATTAAACTTACTATCTAATTGTAAGGAATGTAAGTTATTCCGGTAATAGTTCATAAACTCAGTGAGTGTATGTTTGTGAAACATCAGGTCTGAACACAAAGGAACCAAATTCTCACAGTCACTGCCTCCGTCTCTCCCACTATCCCCATCTCTCACAATTATGAGAACAATGGGGCCCACACACTGGCATCCCTGCAGCAACGCCGGGCAGAATAGAGAAGGCGTTTCCTCGGAGGATAGTGAGGGAGATGCGCCGAAAGAGTCATTCCAGCTTGTAAGGCTCACGCGTCCAGGTAGCTAACTGTGTGCCGATGGTGGTGTGTATGGATGTGGTCCTAGGTCCAAGGACACCAGAAGTCTCCCTGCTACGGACTCGACCGCAAACCTGTCGGAGGGCGACCGATACAAATCGGATATCGTCTATTATATTTGTGAATCCTTGGCAAAACCAAAGCAGTGGCCACATGTAAGAGATTCCTCAAAATTTATATTTTTCACCATAAACATGAGGCAATGGATGATGTGTTGGAGCTTTTGTGGGAGAGTTTTCTGAAGAGAACCGTCAAATCATTTTGCTCATTACTTTTTTTGTTCGGTTTGTCTTACTGCAATTAGCTCCAAGAGGAAATTGAAGAAAGGTTAAGCAAATTATCCGTCAGTCATAAGATCGCTACGTTACCATGGTTATGTGCTGCTCCCTGTCTTTAATAAGTTAAATGTTCTCTATGGACCTGACAGCTGGACATTGGAAGGCACACTGAAGATGAACCTACTGAAGATGAAACTACTGGAAAAGGCCATTAAGCCTTTAACTCAATTAGAATTGAATGACTTAGTACTTAGAATTGAATGAATAGAAATAAGCTGTCAGCTCCGGGAACAGTATTTAGAAAACGATAGGTTGCAGTTCTTCAGTATGGAAGACGAAATTGTTTACCGTCGTAACATTAACGGTTTGTTGAATGGAATGAAATGTCAATATTAATCAAACGAACGGTGACTTATCATTGACAGTCCAAAGGCCATTTTAAAGTGTGTTTTGTTGAGTGATGGAAATGTTTTTGATTTTGTGACTTTTGTCCACTTAACGACTCGATGCATTTAAAAGAACGCCAGAAAACCCCGAAAGTGGCATTGAGAAGGTTCAAATACTTCGAATACATTTGGGTAATATGTGTAGATTTGAAGGGGATTTGAGTACCGCTGGCGAACATATAACACAACGCTTTTTGTATTTATAGATTGTCGAGTTAAACGTCATCCCTGGATGAGAATGAAATGATCGGAACGAAGATAGTTTGATGCTGTAAAGCATAAGTATTCGTCCATGAAAAACCAGAAAACATTTTGCTCACATGATTGATTTTATATTAAACTAAGTTTCATGAAATAATTTGTTAAACGTTGATTTATCCAAATATCAATTTGGAATCGTTCCTTCTCTAAATCAAGAGAAATCCAACACCAGAATCTTTGATTCTTCTCTGGTAAAATTATTAATAAAAGATATAATATATATATATATATATATATATATATATATATATATATATATATATATATATTTCGTTTCTGAATTTGTTTAGCAAGATTCTTTATCTGAAAACGTGTGTTGAAACCGATATTGTTATACTTTGGGAGGGTCATGTTGCCAATAAGAAACACACACACAGAAACAAGATGGCGTAGGACAGAACAAAAGAGAGGCACACAAACAAAGAAAAAAATCCTCAGTCACTGAAGAGGTCACAGAATGTGTGACGAAAGAACTTTGACAATATATAAACAACCATCTGGTTGTGGAACCAACCAACCGGAAATTTATAAATTCCTTAATTTATAAATTTATTATAATAAATTGAAGTGAAAGCAACTGGTGCGTGTGTTTCTTATTGGCAACATGGCCCTCCCAAAGTATAACAATATATATATATATATATATATATATATATCTTATTTAATGTATTTATTTTAATTCTTTGAGAAAATGCATGGGTAGTATTTACAGAAGCTGTACATTTTCCCCAATAATAAGAAATATGAAAACTATGCCAATCCTGTGAACTCATTAGTTTTGCCTTCCTAAATATAGGATATAATATAAGTTATTAAAGTACATTTTCCTCGCGGCTATCCCCCTAAAAATTTATGGGTTACTAGTGATAAGCAAAAGGAGAATTTCTATCAAGGTATTAAAGCTAAAGCTATTTGAAAGAAAGAAACCAATTACGTAGGAATACATATATGTTGTCAGAATATTGTTGGTGCTAAATACGAAAACAAAACAGACGTGATCATGTTCGTCCATCCAAGAAAAGATGGCTGCTTCATTAAATAATCAGCTTGTCAAATAAATCTGTTTTTTTATGCTGAGACTAAATGTTGAGATATTGTATTAACCTGTAACAGACGACATACATTTGCTGCGTGAAACATATCTTCCAAGACTATAGCATGGTTTACTATTACATGTGTAATTTCAGAGATATTTGATGACCTTTGCTGCTTTTCGGGAATACTTACTGCATTTGAATTATTAATGAATAAAAAAAAAATATATATATATATATAATTTATAGATATAAACCTAATTTTTTCAGTCCCTAATTGCAGGTGATAAGACCTAGACCTTTCCATAACACAGCTAAAATAACTATAATAACTATTATACTATAATTGTACCTTCTTTTCAACTTTACACCTTTTATAGGCCCAGTATGGTTAAACTTTTAGAATACTTTTCCGAAAAGAAAAGCAGAAAACAAAAACCAGCTTGACATGATCCAAAAATTGTAAAAAATATGTACGTATTGTACATTGAATAATATACGGTATGTTTACGAAAAACATTTGAAGGCATTTCGCTATGAATTTTAAGGTTGTGACAATCACTACATACCTAGCTTCAGCAAAAATAAGAGGAAGTAATCGATGATGCAATTGTTTCTGATTTGTTAGTGATTATCAAGATTACATATCTCCCTGTCTTTGCTAAAGTAAGCAAGATTCCTATATAATTCTGGTTATGTTAATATACAATAATTGTTTCTACTTTAGGCACAAGGCCAGCAATTACCCAGTGCATTACTGGTACTTTATTTTATCGACCCCGTAAGGATGAAAGACAAAGTCAACCTCGGCGGGATTTGAACTCAGATCGTAAAGGGACGTAACTATGCTGGAAAGCATGGCGTCCGACCCTCTACCGATACTGCCAATCCACCGCCCTTGTTATTATACAATAATGATAAAATATATAATAATTATCACAAGTAAAGAGGAAAAAGTGGGAGGGACAGATACGACACCTCACTTTGAGATGTGATTCGGTCTTGCCTCGCAGATAGAATACCGAAGATATTTCCACTGAGAATGGCCGGCGAGAGCTGCTGCAACAGCCACCCCCGCACCTCCTTCCTCAGGCGTGCTACTGTCTTTCTGATTTTGCAGTGTGATGACCAAGGACACCAGATGCCTCGGCAACAACCAGCACGGAAGGAACAAACTCCGGTATGTGTTTTATATACTACTATTATCTAGCATGAGGCAGTGAATTGGCAAAGTCATTAAACTTCAGCTAGAATATTTGCAGCATTCGTTTCAGCTCTCTACTCTCTGAGTTCAAAACTCGTCTAGGTCAACTTTGCCGTTTATCCATTCGAAGTTGATGTAAAAAGTACCAGTCTAGTACTGGGGTTCGATTCTTTCTCTAGGTTTCTTTCTCACTCTCTATCCTTCTCTAGAAGAAATCTGCTGTACTCAGACCTGGAGAGGAGATGGGCACCGCCAGGTCTAAGAATACCCAAGAAACGCAGTATTGTCAATACGGCGCTCCCACGACTCCATCAGAAGTTAGGTGACCATGCATGTATTATCTAGCATATTAAATTGGTTTGTTGGATTACGAAAATTAACCTTCCCTTTGTATAAGAAGGAAATATTGGTTGGTAAGTGGTTAATATTCTTTAAATGTCAAGTATTGATCTGTTTAAACAATCGCCTATAAATTAGAAATCCTGTTCTTTGAAAACTTCAAATTGTTGGAACAATCAGTAATCAGTAATACGTAGTCTAGATTGTTCACTGTCTCTTATAAGTAAATTGGTGTTTTTGCTCTTTATCGATTAAATCAAGAAGAGAATACTGACCAGTTGAATAGAGTCTACGTTGTTGATGCCAGATAAAGCCAGATACAGCCAGATACAATCAGATACAACCAGATACAGCCAGATACAACAAGATGTAGTCAGATACAGCCAGATACAGCCAGATACAGCTAGATACAACTAGATACAGCTAGATACAGCCAGATGTAGCCAGATACAGCCAGATACAGCCAGATACAGCCAGATACAGCCAGATACAATCAGATACAACCAGATACAGCCAGATACAACCAGATGTAGTCAGATACAGCCAGATACAGCCAGATACAGCTAGATACAGCTAGATACAGCCAGATGTAGCCAGATACAGCCAGATACAGGCAGATGTAGCCAGATACAGTCAGATACAGCCAGATGTAGCCAGATAGAGGCTGATACAGCTAGATACAGTCAAATGTAGCCAGATACAGACTGATGTAGCCAGATAGAGGCAGATACAGTTAGATACAGCCAGATGTAGCCAGATACAGACTGATGTAGCCAGATAGAGGCAGATACAGTCAGATGTAGCCAGATACAGCCAGATGTAGCCAGATAGAAGCGGATACAGACAGATACAGCCAGACGTAGACAGATACAGCCAGATGTAGCCAGATACAGCCAGATGTAGCCCGACATAGACAGATACAGCCAGATGTAGCCAGATACAGACAGATACAGGCAGATGTAGCCTGACACAGACAGATACAGGCAGATGTAGCCTGACACAGACAGATACAGCCAGATGTAGCCATATACAGCCAGATACAGGCAGACACGGTCAGATACAGCCAGATACAGCAAGATACAGCCATATGTAGCCAGATACAGCAAGATACAGCCAGATGTAGCCAGATACAGCTAGATGTAGCCAGATACAGCCAGATGTAGCCAGATACAGCTGGATGTAGCCAGATACAGCCAGATACAGCCAGATACAGCCGGATGTAGCCAGATACAGCCGGATGTAGCCAGATACAGCCAGATGTAACCAGATACAGCAAGATACAGCCATATGTAGCCAGATACAGCAAGATACAGCCAGATGTAGCCAGATACAGCTAGATGTAGCCAGATATAGCTGGATGTAGCCAGATGTAGCCAGATACAGCTAGATGTAGCCAGATACAGCTGGATGTAGCCAGATACAGCCAGATACAGCCAGATACAGCCGGATGTAGCCAGATACAGCCAGATACAGCCAGATGTAGCCAGATACAGCCGGATGTAGCCAGATACAGCCGGATGTAGCCAGATGTAGCCAGATAGAGCCAGATACAGCCAGATGGGTCAGTATAACTTTGCGTTCAGGCAAAAATGTTTTATTTTTATTTCCCCTTTGATAATGAAACTTACTTAAAGCAAAACTATTAAGATGGTGTTAAAGAAGTTGTTCTGGTAGTTGTTGGTGGTGGTGGTATTATTATTATTATTATTTGCAGCTATCTCATAACGAAATATATTGTTTACATTTCCATTAATATGTCGTAGAAGGAATATTAAGTAGACCAATGGAAGTGAAATTACAAAATAATTCTGCTATTTTAAGAAGTTTTGTACAAATAACATTTGGATTTCACTAAATGTCAAGCTAAAGGCAACAACATAGATATAATACTAAGTATGAAATCATTATCTATCTATCTATCTATCTATTTATCTATCTATCTATCTATCTATATATCTATATCTATATATATATATATATATATATATATATATATATATATATATATATATATATATATATATATAAATATATATATATATAGAGAGAGAGAGATAGAGAGAGATAGATAGATATAGATATATAGATAAAGGAAAAAGTATGACCCCGACGGCAGAGTTCAAACCGTTTCGACGGCTATTTCTGGACTGAAATAGCCGTCGAAACGGCTTGAGATCTGCCGTCGGGGTCATACTTTTTCCTATTTCCCACTCTACTACCCTAAGTATTGAGTATTCTGGTGCGTTATGGTCCATCTGGTTCCTTACCTCAATTCCTTTGTTATATATATATATATATAGATAGATAGATAGATAGATAGATAGATAGATAGATAGATAGATAGATAGATAGATAGACAGATAGATAGACAGGTAGATAGACAGATAGATAGACAGATAGATAGACAGATAGACAGATAGATAGATAGATATAGATATTGGAGGGTTGCTTGTGTGTGTGGGGGAGAGAGAGAACGAGCATGTGCGTGAGGGTATGTGTGTAAGCCTGTGTGTGTACATGTGTATGTAAGCATATGTGTGTGTGTATATGTGTATATATGCTTTTAAATCTAGACAGGAAATAAAACATTATATTAATTAAGTTACAATATCTAAGATAAAAGTCATATTGTAGAATTGTCATTGTAAAACTATTAATGTTTTACGGAAATAGCCGAAAAAGTTTGTTCTTTCTGATACACTTCAACATTTCAGTTATCAGGAAAGTTATTTTATTTTACAACCAATTTGATGTCTTCTCCAAATGTCTATGCTTTCGTTTATGGTGGATTTCCTGTAATGTATTATAGCGAAGAACTAGCGGTGTATGAATGTAACAAGGAGACATGGTTTGTGTGTATAATATTTAATCAACAATTTAACAGTATAGTTGACATGTCAATGAATAAACGAAAGAATGAAGCAAAGTTAGTAGTTACCGTTTTGATTGCCAGGCAAAAGCGGCTGGCAGAAGACGCCTGGCGAAGGCCAGGCGCCGGAAGGGCCAGTGAGAGGGAGAGAGCCGAAAGCTATTCGTTTTATAGGGCTCTGCCGGAAGTTACAGAAAGGGTTCTACTT
>OZ024750.1:32959989-32969989 GCA_964016885.1 Eledone cirrhosa | reverse complement strand
AAACAACAGAATATAATAAATGTATCCTGGTTACCAAAACACTACGCTGTCAGTGCCCTGCTTGATATAACAGCAACATTCCTCTTGTATCTTACCCCAGAACATTAAACAAACGCAAGACACATCATTTAATGTAGTCCTATATATATCTAAAAAGAGGGAAGAGTCACAGTTGGAATGTTGCTTATCGTGATTTATCTTGCTCAGGGTTGATTTATGCTAAACAACAAGTTGATCAAACATTCTAAAGCACTGATAGCTTACTACTTCCTCGGAAATTTCTTTATCTTGAAAATAATCCTTTTGCAGGTGTTAAAGAGATTAAAGAGTATAGTATCTGATGAAAAACCACACCCAATCAATCATACCTCCAGTGTTGATTACAGAGGAGCTATTTAACTAGGTTTTGCAGCCATTTTGTGATGTGAAAAGATACTAGGATTTAACATTATCAGATTCTATTTGAATTTTACGCAGATTCAGTTTCCGTTTTCGTTTTTCTTTCTTGTTTTCTATTTAAAATTTTACTCTGGCCTTCTCTGTTAATTGATATCGAATTCGATTGAAGTGAAAGTCATGTGTTTTGTTTTTAGGGCGCGTGTGAAGAATGAAATGTAGTATAAAATTATTTTCAACGTAGCAATACTGCTACACTAAAATTATTGATTCGCCTGGATCAGTATATACACCGATTACAACGTTCCCCAGTATAGTTACTTTAGTGTATGTATACCTCGATTACAATAACCGAATGTGTTCCCTCTCCTGCTTAGCTAGCTCTTTATTTATTCTTCTATAATAACAATTACGTATATTGATTACTAATATTTTAATGTGGCTCATATTTAGTGGGGATCAGGACATAAACAATTGAATCGAGCCCTGTACTTGACTGGCGGGTCTTTGCTCTCTAAGCTTAAATCTCGTCAAGATCAACTTTGACATTCATTCTCGGCTGAAACTTGAACTTGGTAGGATTTGAACTCAGTAATAAACGTATCATAACTATATACCACATCACATTCTCTTTGACGCTCTACCAATTCAACGCCTCCTTTTAATATATACCTAATGGATCGAAATATTGAAGGAAATAAAAACTACAACGTTATATTATTGTAAATAACGATTATGCTTGCTTAAGAGGAAGAACAGATTATGCTTGCTTAAGAAGAAGTAGCAGAAGCTCATTTAAAAACAACACAATATAGCAATGTTAAATTTTGAAAGCACTGGAGACAATGCATATAATGTCAACATCTTTCTAAGATAATGATATCAATCCTTATATAAATACCTAAAAGAAATATCAAATATCCGTGGTAATTCTATTCTTAATATCTGGGAGTACATATATTTAAGATGGAAACCTCGAGAGAAAATATATTTGAGCTTAAATTTAGTGTCGTTTTTTTTTTTTTTCATTCTTCTGTAATTACTATTCCCCAAATATCTAGTTTATTATTTCATATTTGTAATTTACATTTTTTACTCTAAGAAAATGAACGGTAGTTTAATGAATGTTTTACTGTTTTTCATGAATATTGGAAATATAATATTATGCGGCAGTTATTCATAAAGAAATTAGTTTATCCTCAAAATCTGTTAAAATTAGAAAGAACAGAAAATTGATTAAACTTCAATCATCGAAGCTTTTAATGAAAAATAAATCATTTGGGAATATAGAAGAAAAATAATAAACGATTTCAGAAATGTTTAACCAAAATTATTCCGATTCATTGTCAGAGAGGTTAGAAGAAATACGTTTAAGTTTAAAAGAAAATCAGGTGATACCTTAGCACAAAGAAAGTAAACTATTATTTTGGACAGTATCTATTGATAAAGCAATTAACTGAGAAACAAAGAGAATAATTGAGCCTTTGTTCCAACGATTGACTGAACAATAAAAATTGGAATTTTTCTCAGAATAGAAATATCATTTCTATAAATGGGTGGAAAATAATTATCCTCGGAGAATCATACTCTTTCATTGGTGCAACTATTCTTCAGCATGTGAACAGTTCTTCATTTATTTCATTTCTTTATATTTTATTTAAATTTTTATCTTAACTTCTACAAGCCAATCTCCAAAAATAGCAATTGTATGATTGTATCAAAAAGTATTTTACATTAAGGAAAATATTCCATTTTAAAAATCATGATAGAAATGTTTTAATGGTAAGTACAAATATATCGGAAACTGTGATCAGTTATCGTGTGTTTCTGCATTGAATATTCATAAAGGTGCTTCGGTGCATTGTTGTGAAACACACAATAGCTAGTACATATCTATTGTATGAATTTCATGATAGATATCTCTGTAATAGATATAATATTCGTAGTGTAAGTTATTGAATCGTTACAACGTCGGTCAGAATACTTTGTGATAACCAACCAGCCCTCTCTGCTCTCCGTTCAAGCCAAGGTCGACTTAAATTTGTTATCCTTACTATGGTCGATTTGTCATTTATATCTCTTTCTCACATTTTCTCTAGCCCTCTCTCCTTTCTCCTAAGGAATTTGACTGTGTCCAGACTTGGAGAAGAATGAATTCCGCCAGGTTTCAAGTGTGCAAGGGTTACAGATCCATACATACCTACATTGCACGTTATCATTGCAGGTTTCAATTTCTATGTTTTAACCACCCACTGCGGCAATTTATTACTTAACTAATCAGTAACCGATTCTATCAGTAAGACACTAATCGTAAGTATTTCTCTTTCAAATAAGCACGAAATACATAATATTATTTGCCTAAATTTTCAATCAATCTTGAAACGCCATTTTTGCCTCTATAAAACTATTTTTATTTTTATTTTTATTTTTATTTTTATTTTTATTTTTATTTTTATTTTTATTTTTATTTTAGGATGGGAATAAGGCGTCATTTGATATATATGTGTGTGTCTAAATGTATATATATATATATATATATATATATATATATATATATATATATATATATATATACACACAAATATAAATATGTGTATGTGTCTGTGTCTGTGTGTGAGATCCTAATTACCCTCATGATTAATGCGTGAGAGATAGTAGTACGACAGAGAAGATCAGTTCTAACTAAATACTGAGATTTGTTTTGTACGAAGACAGCTGCATCACTGGGAATACAAAGAAGATTGTAGGAAGCAATTGAAAGACGCAACATCGTCAACATCGTCAACCGTTAACAATGCAATCTGTTGGATACATCTAAGCAGAAGGAAATACTTTGGAAGTGTTATCGCTAGCAGTGGTTGAACATATCTTCCCCTCGGAACTAACCAATCCAGTATTTCAATACCTAGGCACTGTAAATGCTCACAAGCAAAAAGAAAGCTGTGGCTCTTTTCTATTTTATATGTTTATACAGTTACCGCCATGCGTTTTTAATCATTTAGAAAATTCTTGACACTTGTATAAATGTTATGCTTTAAAAAGCAAATAGAAAAAAGAAATGTAATCTCTCATTGAATATTCTGCCAAAAATTATTAGTTATCTGTTAAAAGGTTTTTTATTTTAGTATTAATGTGCTATAATTTTCATTGTGCATACAGGATTGAAGGAGGCGGCAGATATGGAAAGCAAGAACTGGCGATATTATTAACAAAGGGCGTTGGATTGGCAGTATCGGTAGAGAGTCGGACACCATGCTTTGAAGCATAGAGTTACTTCTCTTTATGATATGAGTTCAAATCCCGCCGAGGTTAACTTTGCCTTTCATCCTTACGGGGTCGATAAAATAAAGTACCAGTAATGTACTGGGTAATTGCTGGCCTTGTGCCAAAAATGGAAACAATTATTAACATACACAGCAGTTTCCTATTGAATGAATTATATTCAGTGGTCAATATCAAGTGTGATACCATCTCTCAATTATTTTTCAACATCTGTGATCCATGGAATCAATCAGGCGCTGGCAGTGAGAAATGGTAATTTCTTCCCATTATTCTTTGATCACACTCAACAGATTGTTGAAATTCGACACTTTCTCGTCTTTGATGTCATAATCGACTGCGTTCCAAATATTTTCGATCGAATTTAAATCGGCGGATTGAAGGAGCCAGGCGATTGGTCTAATGTTTTATTTATTTTTTATCGGAAATGAATTTCTCTATAGAACATGTGGTACGTGTGTGGTCGTTATCATGCAATGAGATCCATTTGTGGGGCAAATTAACATCAGAATATGGCAAAATATTTTTCTCACAACCCCTTTGCATACTTCCTACGTCATGGTGGGAATTAAACGATGAATAGGATCAGAAATACCAAGTTAAGAAACCTCCCCAGGCCATGATACTACTCGTGTCTCGTGGTGTTCCGAAGGTAGCTGAGAGAATAACTCTCATACGTCCAGCTACAAGATCTAAACCGATTCAAACTGGATATGTGCTTCCTCTACCCCAAACATTCCAGCCTGCCATAGTTGAATTTGATAATTATAGGATACTTCAATATTAATAAGAAAATTAATTACATGGCGTCATAGCAGCATATATACCCGTTTGAAATTTCAAGAATGATTATAAAATGTCGTTTTTGTTTTGGACAGTTTCCGTTTCACATTTGAAAAGAGAGTTGTAGCCCAGAAATATACTGGGTAAAACATTGTTTTGTTTTATTTGTCATATTTTGCTCTTTATATATTTCAGACGCATTATACCGCTTTTTTTTAAACCTATCAGTCATTTATTACATATCTCACAATGCCTCGTATTAATTATACTACTGTAAAGCAGTATCGGTAGAGGGTCGGGCGCCATGCTTTGCAGCAAAGAGTTGCGGTCCTTTGTGGTCTGAGTTCAAATCCCAGCGAGGTTAACTTTGCCTTTCATCCTTACAGGGTCGATAAAATAAAGTACCAGTAATACACTGGGATAATGGCTGGCCTTGTGCCAAAAGTAGAAACAATTAATTATACTACTGTATTTTAAACATGATCTGAAGTTGATAAAATATCAAACATCAGAAAGATGACGTATGGGATGAGAAATTGATAATTTCTGTAAGTTTCCTGTATGTATTAGCAATGTAAAGGCCTTCTTATTTACTTCACCTGCTTATTCCTGAGAGACTCGTGGGGGCCGAGTCCTCATACGCTCCTTCCAGAAGGTCCTCCAATTGATCCGGTTGGAACCCCAAGCGTGACCAGCCATGGATGTTATCCACCCATTTCTTGTTCTGTGTCTACCCCTGGGTTTCCTACGTGTTGGTTTCACCCGTAAAATCTGTCCAGCGATTCTTTCTCGAGACATTCTCACCACCCGTCCATAGTATCGGAGCTGTGACCTCTAGTATCGGAGCAATGTAAAAGTAATGAATACATTTCAGAAAGGCGTCTAAACCCTCTATCCGATAGTGACATATCATTTTCTGAATAGTTTCTTTAAAATATCGGAATATTAAAAATATTTAATTACTCTCGAATTTGATTAATTGCTTAGTTTCGGTAATTAAAATTCCTATGTAACTGGAGCAAGCAATCAACCGATTAACATAGTAAATGATAAATTACTTACTTCCAATATATTGTTAACAATATAGTATTTTCTTAATTTGTGCAAATATAAATAAATTACATATTGTAATGAAAATGAAAAGCTTGTCTATTTTATTACTTGCAGTACGTTAGATTCGATTCCCCGTTGTCCAAGAGAGGTTTATATATATATATATATATATATATATATATATATATATATATATATATATATATAAATATATATATCAACTAGAAATTGATTGACATATATATATATAAAATAAACATATGAAACAATCACAGGGAACAATTTGTAAAGTGTGTAAGCACACACAGCTAGGTAGGTAACTAATTAAAGTTTAACTAGAACTTCAAATATAGATACCTTTTAAAATGATTAATCTCCTTTGTATATATTTCATTAAATAAAGAAATATATTTCACCATCAATCGGTGAATCACAGTAAGTTAAATATTCTTCTTTGGTGAGAATCCACGATTTGACTACTGTGATTTACCGATTGATGGGGAAATATATTTCTTTATTTAATGAAATATATACAAAGATATGACACCCTTAATTTAATTTTGTATATATATATATATATATATATATATATATAGAGAGAGAGAGAGAGAGAGAGAGAGAGAGGGGGGGGGTCCCAATAAAATGTATTACATACTTCAACAGCATCCTAATAAAAGTGTGTATACATTTTATGGAACACCCTGTGTATGTATATATATATATATATATATATATATATATATATATATATATATATATATATATATATATATAGTTGAGACAGTAAACAAAAAACAAAAAAAAAACAAAAAACAAAAAAACAACGTGGAAGCGAAGAGGCAGTACAAAATATTAATATTAGTTTCTCGCTTAAGAGTGGGGATATAAATATTTAGAAGAACATGTGTGTGTGTGTGTGTGTGTGTGTGTGTGTGTGTGTGTGTGTGTGTGCGCGTGTGCGTGTGTGTGTGTGTTCTTCTAAATATTTATATATGAGTATATTCGTATTGGTAAGCTAACGATTTCACTTATTTTTAAAAGCGTCTTAGTTATTTTCCAATTGTCCAAGTGTACCATGGACATGTCTTTGTCAATGATTTTCAGACCTTTGGATTTACTCAATTCTAGCAACTAAAACATAAGAATTGGTGAAAAATTAATTGGCGAGAAATGAAATCTATACAAAATAGCATCGCTTCGACGCTCGAACTAAAGTTATCTTTTTTACAAATGTTATCTAAAAGGAAGGTTGATTCATTGGAGGAAAGAAAATTCAAAAAAGGAAACTAACATTTTAAAATAATGCTAAAGTCTAAACTTCAAAAGTTTTTATTTCGTCGAAAATGTCGGAATTATTTGAATAAGTTTGACAATTTTGTTATCGGCCCTTTGTAAATACGACCTACTGACCTACTGATATGTTACATTAGCCTGAAAACGAAAGCTCCCAGATTTATATATGACATCAAACAAAGTTTAAACGCTATGCCACACTTCAACACTTAGTTTAAATAAAAAAAACGGGAAAACAAACCAATCAATCAATTATAATTGATTTTATTTCGATGTACAATTAACTAATCAATTTTACATAGATTTTATTCTAAACCGTTTCGAGTGTAGTTAAAGTTTTGTTTTATTGAAACTTCACACGAAAAGTGGTTTTAAAAGTCTGTTATGGTTTGTACTTCTCATGGCCTATTGGGTTTTCATTTCACTGACAAAATCACATCAAAATCCATTCCAGACATTAAATTGCTTCTGTGTCTCACCTAACTCTATTCAACACTATTTTAAACCAATGAGTAGCCAGCTGTGTCTGGTGCAACTTGCTTTTCCTGATCACTGTTGTGCATACGAAAGTAGCTCTTTAGTGCCTATGCCTTTCGCAATAAATTAGAGATTGCCTCGCGGCCGTTTGATTCTATGTCGGATGTTGATACAGTAAAATACTCTCTCAATCACATAGTCAACTTATTCGTTTGTGGCCTAGTGGTAAGGGTGTTGGACTTACGATCAAAATGTGTGTTGTGTTCTTGACAACACACATTTCATGTTGCTCCAGAATACTCAGCTGAAAATGAGTACCAGCAATAGCTGGCAGCTTAACCGTACGATAGACCGGCATCCTGTTCAGGGGGCGTCCTGTATTCTCACTTTCTTCACGCTTCGGTAAATGGATAAGTACCGGTCTGATGAGCCGCCGGACTTGAAACAGATGTTACAATTTTTAGCCATTCTTATCCTTAAATAGTTTACTATGTATTTCGTATCAAACTGTGAGTTATTTCCACTCTACAAACTGAAACTATAATCTCTTGGTTTACTGAACTCAGGCGTGTAAAAATGTTTGCTCACTTTTGTTATTCATTGTATGGATTCAAATTCTTGTTCGTTGTTCATTCCACATTTTTTATGATTATAGTCATTGATCTATCAAATACATATTTAAGTATATTTTATCGATATCTTACTTTGATTTGCAGATTTTACTTACCAAGTTTTATAGCTCGTCGGAAATCTTTTCTAATCAAGACGCCCCTATCAAGTAACTATGTAAGGATTCTCTTTCATGTGAAATGGAATGCCATAAATAAAGGAGTTTTAACTCAATCTATGTTAGAATCAATATTTATGAGGAATAATAATGTATGTGGAAAGGTTAATTATAAGGTAGGGAATTATTCAAGTAAACATGTTTGCTACTATAGTAGCAAACATGTTTACTTGAGGCGGAACTGTGATGGAGCACTGGGAATCTTTAGAGATGAGGTGGCTGATGTGGTTACGTAGAAACTTTTAACTTTATCCCTCAGACTAGATTTAGGGAACATACAAGATTGGAAATCACAGGGATATTTATAAAAGATAAATATAAAATAATATAGAAAAAAAAGAAAGAAAAAGCAATATATACGAGGGGGTGGTGAAAAGTTCCTGACTTTAAGTTGCTACACAGGCCTGCTTGGAGGCCCAACATTCAGAGTTCTTTTTACAGGGCTTAGAAAAGTTGAAGGACTGCTGCAATAAATGTGTGAGAGGAAAATATGTTGAATAAGATCATAATTATCTGATTCTCCTGTATTTTCTTTTACCCAAAGTCAGGACCTTTTCATCACCTCCTTCTATAAATGTGTTGGTATGAAAACATGTTCACAATGATATAAGAGGTTTTGGTTCTGCGCGAGTGTAAAAGTAGTCCTCTGGAGATAATTCATCGGGGTTTTTTTTTGGGGGGGGGGGGGGGGGGGGGGGGGGTGTTAGAAATAAACTTTATTTCTAGGACATAATTATGTATAAATAATTGATCAGCGTCTTATTAAAACAAAATACACTATTAAAGAGAAGAGACGGGAAGGAGAAAAGAGGAAATGAAAATAAGAAAGAGAAAAATGGATCAAGCAACGAAAGAAAGGAGGAAAGAGAGGGACAAACACTACACCCCAATCTGTGAATTGCCTCAGCTGCATCCCGGGGACAAAATAGCAAAGGCGTTACCGCGGAGAATAGCCAGAGACACCCGCTGTTCTCGCTCGCTAAAACTGCCAGCCCACTTCACGGGGCTCCATCCTTAAGCGAGCTGCTGCTGTCTTTCCGATTTTACAGAGGGAATCAGCAGTGCGTGGATCCACAACATTTAGCACGAAGATCTACATCTGTTCGAGAATAATCAACGAAGAACATTGCCCTGAATCTGAGTTGAAGGTAGAAATAATAACAGATGAAGAAAGACTGACAGTTCTAATGGAATGAGAGGTGAATATTGGGAGGTAGAAGAAACACAGACAGTTGAAATAAATATTAAATGGGAGATAAAGAAACGTCATTTTGTGATGTCAAACTTTCTTGGTTTTTCTTCTTCAATCTCTTTTAAATCTTTCTCTCTATTTATCTCCCTTTTCCATCTCTATCTGGCTCTATTTTCTTTTTCCCTCTCATTTACATACACATTTTTTTTTACATTATTATCTGCTTTAAGGGTGTGTATTAAGCCACACACACATGTATATATATATATATATATATATATATATATATATATATATATATATATATATACACACACATATATATATATATATATATATATATATAGTGACGAAACATAAGTCAATTGCATGAACTCATAATCCTTTATTTACTGCTATATATATTTCGATGATAGCCATTGAAAGGCTATGACCTCATCAGGCAGTTAGTCAGTTCTTAGATATGCCAGCTCTGTGTTTATGGTGTTGATGGTATCAGAGCCTTGGGACATATGTATGTATATATATATATATATATATATGCGTGTGAGTATATATAATGTGTTTGTGTCTAGTTGCATGTGAGTAGATGAGCATCAGACTTCATATAAATGTGCATTACGTGTTTGCATGCGAATGTATACACGTGTGCACATGTGTTTTTTTCATTTCTCAAACTCATTAATGAGGGGCAGGGATCGTGGACAACTGCACACCGCTCTCAACTGGCTACTCTCCCT
>OZ024750.1:32939989-32952489 GCA_964016885.1 Eledone cirrhosa | reverse complement strand
ACATATATTTCACAGTTACTACATATAGATTTAAAGGTATAGAATTTTGGGAGGTTGGATTGGTATAACATATATTTCACAGTTACTACATATAGATTTAAAGGTATAGAGTTTTTGAGGTTGGATTGGTATAACATATATTTCACAGTTATTACATATAGATTTAAAGGTTTAGTGTTTTGGAGGTTGGATTGGTATAACATATATTTCACACTTACTGGATATAGATTTAAAGGTTTAGTGCTTTGGAGATTGGATTGGAATAGTATATATTTCACAATTACTGGATGGTATAGAGTTTTTGAAGGTTAGATTATTATAGCATATATTTCACGATTATTGGATATAGAAACAATCATACAAACTGGGAATGATAAAAATCATTATCAACTTTAATTCATTTCTGACAGCATTTCTAATGAAATGCAATTGTATGTCAATTAATTAATTAATTAAGGATTTTGAAGGATTACTAGGTATGTGTGTGGTTAGTATTGGTGGGTATGAGGTTATGGTGAGTATTTATGAGTGGGTGGAATGTAATTATTGGTGATTGGATTGTTAATGTTGGTGGGTGGTTAATATTGGTGTGTGTGTTTTGAGAATCAGGGCATGGGTGGTTAGTATTGGTGGATGGGTGGGTTGTTAGTATTAGTGGGTGGGCTTTTAATATTTGAGGGCGGGTGAGGTAATGGGTTGGAGTATTGGTAAAGCAACATGGTTCATGGCAGAGTATCAGTAAAGCAGCATGCTTCATGGTATAGGGTTACATTCCATTATGATCTGAGTTCAAATCTGGCCAAGGTTAGCTTTGCCTTTCATCATTCCGGAGTCAATAAAATAAAGTACCAGTAATGCACTGGAGTTGATTTAATTGACTTTGCCCTCCCTCAACATTGTTGAACTTGGGCCTAAATCAGAAACAAATATTGGAGTGAGGGTAACCAGTTAGTATTGGTGGAGTTGTGCGGGTATAGTTTAGTCAAATGTTTTACAAGATCCACTTCCTTATAATAGGTTCCAGGTTCAATCCTACGGCATGACATTTTGTGCATCATTTAATATAACCTCGGATCACTCCAAGTCTTGTGAATGAAACAGAGTTGACCAAAGATGTTTGGAATCCTCTTGAATGGACTGTGCCTGTAATTCAACAGGTCAGTCTTCTCACATAGTGTCTCACTGAATCATCATGATCATCATTTTACGTCCGCTTTTCCCTGCTTGCAAGGATGGGCCGGGAACTGATTCTGGCTTGATTTCTACAGCTGGATGCCCTTCCTAACACCAACCTCATTTACAGGGAGTGGTGGATGCTTTTTTGCCGTGGCACCTACACGACCACTTTGCAGTGGAATGATAGGGACTCCAGTCCCTATCATCTCATTTGCACAGCTGAGTAAACTGGAGCAAAGTGAAATGAAGTGTCTTGGTCAAGGAAACAACACATCACCCAGGTCTGAGAATTGAACTCACAACCTTTCGATTGCAAGGCCAATGCTCTAACCAATAAGCCATGTGCCCCCTGAGAATTATGTTACAGATATTCTTGTTTATGGAATTGCATGAGACTGTTCTATTAGTCAAACAACTGGAACACTCATCGTCGCTAGTGACAGAGATCCCCTCTACCGTAAACCAAGAGTTGTAGTTTTTATAGTTGTGTTTGTCTTTAAAGTGAGTAGTTAAAAACATCTCGTTTATGGTGTTTAGTGTTGGAAGAGAGATGAGGAGAGACTGAGAGATGGGTAGGAGGAGGAGAGGCAGGCGGATAGAGAGAAGGTGATAGGGAGAGGAGAGACAGGTAGACTGGGAGACGGCGAGGGAGAAGAAAGACAGAGAGAGATGGGTAGGAGGAGGAGAGACAGGCGGATAGAGAGAATTGATAGGGAGAGGAGAGACAGGTAGACTGGGAGACGGCGAGAGAGGTAGGGAGAGGAGAGACAGGCAGATAGAGAGAAGGTGATAAGGAGAGGAGAGACAGACAGAGAGATAGGTAGGGAGAGGAGAGACAGGTAGACTGGGAGATGGCGAGGGAGAAGAAAGACAGAGAAAGAGGTAGGGAGAGGAGAGACAGGCAGAGAGAGAGAGTTGGTGAGGGGAAGGGGTGTTGTGGTGGTGGTAATAATGATGGCGGTGGTATAACTGTGGTTGTAGTGGTGTGGAAGAAATGGTGGTTTTAGTGGTGGTATTAGTGGTGGTAATGGCAGTGATATTGGTAGTGGTAGTGTGGTGTGTTGTAGTGTTGGTGATGGTGGTGTGGTGTGGTGTGGTTGTGATGGTGATGTGTTTTAGTGTGGTTGTGATGTTGGTGATGGTGATGTTGGTGATGGTAATGGTGATGTGTTGTAGTGTGGTTGTTATGTTGGTGATGGTGATGTGTTGTAGTGTTGGTGATGTGGTGTGGTGTGGTTGTGATGTTGGTGATGGTGATGTGTTGTAGTGTTGGTGATGGTGATGTGGTGTGGTGTGGTTGTGATGTTGGTGATGGTGATGCGTTGTAGTGTTAGTGATGGTGATGTGGTGTGGTGTGGTGTGGTACGGTGTGGTTGTGTTGTTGGTGTTGATGGTAGTGATGTGGTGTGGTTGTGTTGTTGGTGATGTGGTGTGCTGTGGTGTAGTTGTGTTGTGGTGGCGGTGATGTGGTGTGGTGTGGTTGTGGTGTTGTGTGGTGTGGTTGTGTTGTTGGTGGTGATGGTATTGTGGTGTGGTTGTGTTGTTGGTTATATGGTGTAGTGCTGGAGTTGTGATGTGATGTGGTTGTGTTGGTGGTGTGGTTGTGTTGTTGTTGTTGGTGGTGGTGTTGTGGTGTGGTGTGGTTGTCGTGTTGTGTGGTGTGGTTGTGTTGTTGGTTATATGATGTGGTGTGGTGCTGTGATGTGGTGTGGTTGTGTTGTTGGTGGTGTGGTTGTGTTGTTGTTGGTAGTGGTGGTGTTGTGGGGTGATTGTGTTGTTGTTGTTGGTGGTGGTGTTGTGGTGTGGTTGTGTTGTTGTTGGTGGTGGTGGTGTTGTGGTGTGGTTGTGTTGTTGTTGTTGGTGGTGGTGTTGCGGGGTGGTTGTGTTGTTGTTGGTAGTGGTGGTGTTGTGGTGTGGTTGTGTTGTTGGTGGTGGTTATGCGGGGTGGTTGTGTTGTTGTTGGTAGTGGTGGTGTTGCGGGGTGGTTGTGTTGTTGTTGGTAGTGGTGGTGCTGTGGTGTGGTTGTGTTGTTGTTGGTGGTGGTGTTGTGGTGTGGTTGTGTTGTTGGTATTATTTGTTGTGCTGGCAGTGGTTGTTGATATAGTGGGATTTTAGGGGAAATATTGATTGTTACAGTTAAGTGTGCAGAGAGAAGTGTATATAGTTATGTGTGTAGAGTGAGGTGTATATAGTTATGTGTGTAGAGTGAGGTGTATATAGTTATGTGTGTAGAGTGAGGTGTATATAGTTATGTGTAGAGTGAGGTGTATATAGGTATGTGTAGAGTAAGGTGTATATAGTCCTGTGTAGAGTGAGTTGTATATAGATGTGTGTAGAGTGAGGTGTATATAGAGGTATGTAGAGTGAGGTGTATATAGATGTGTATAGAGTGAGGTGTATATAGATGTGTGTAGAGTGAGGTGTATATAGATGTATGTAGAGTGAGATGTATATAGATGTATGTAGAGTGAGATGTATATAGATGTGTGTAGAGTGAGGTGTATATAGATATGCAGAGTGAGGTGTATATAGATGTATGTAGAGTGAGATGTATATAGATGTGTGTAGAGTGAGATGTATATAGATCTATGTAGAGTGAGGTGTATATAGATGTGTGTAGAGTGAGGTGTATATAGATGTGTGTAGAGTGAGGTGTATATAGATGTATGTAGAGTGAGATGTATATAGATGTGTGTAGAGTGAGATGTATATAGATGTGTGTAGAGTGAGGTGTATATAGATGTATGTAGAGTGAGATGTATACAGATGTATGTAGAGTGAGGTGTATATAGATGTATGTAGAGTGAGGTGTATATAGATGTGCAGAGTGAGGTGTATATAGATGTATGTAGAGTGAGGTGTATATAGATGTATGTAGAGTGAGATGTATATAGATGTATGTAGAGTGAGATGTATATAGATGTATGTAGAGTGAGATGTATATAGATGTGTGTAGAGTGAGATGTATATAGATGTATGTAGAGTGAGATGTATATAGATGTATGTAGAGTGAGGTGTATATAGATGTGTGTAGAGTGAGGTGTACATAGATGTGTGCAGAGTGAGGTGTATATAGATGTGTGTAGAGTGAGATGTATATAGATGTATGCAGTAGTTTTGATGCTATTGTAATTGATAATGATGATGATGACATTTATACTGATCTCGATGATGATGATGATGATCAAGTTCCAGAAAATATTTGTAATGCTGCTGCTGTTAGTGGTGGTGGTGCTGCTGCTCTTGATGATGGTGGTGGTGGTAGTGCTGCTGGTGACGGTGGTGGTGATAGTGCTGCTGCTGTTGACGGTGGTGGTGATAGTGCTGCTGCTGTTGATGGTGGTGGTGATAGTGCTGCTGGTGGTGATGGTGGTGGTGATAGTGCTGCTGCTGATGATGGTGGTGGTGATAGTGCTGCTGCTGGTGATGGTGGTGGTGATAGTGCTGCTGCTCGTGATGATGGGGGTGGTGGTAGTGCTGCTGCTGATGATGGTGGTGATAGTGCTGCTGCTGGTGATAGTGGTGGTGATAGTGCTGCTGCTGATGACGGTGGTGGTGATAGTGCTGCTGCTGTTGACGGTGGTGGTGATAGTGCTGCTGCTGTTGATGGTGGTGGTGATAGTGCTGTTGGTGGTGATGGTGGTGGTGATAGTGCTGCTGCTGGTGATGGTGGTGGTGATAGTGCTGCTGCTCGTGATGATGGGGGTGGTGGTAGTGCTGCTGCTGATGATGGTGGTGGTGATAGTGCTGCTGCTGATGATGGTGGTGGTGATAGTGCTGCTGCTGGTGATAGTGGTGGTGATAGTGCTGCTGCTGGTGATGGTGGTGGTGATAGTGCTGCTGCTGCTGATAGTGGTGGTGATAGTGCTGCTGCTGATGATGGTGCTGCTGCTGGTGATGATGGTGGTGATAGTGCTGGTGCTGATGATGGGGGTGGTGGTAGTGCTGCTGCTGGTGATGGTGGTGGTGATACTGCTGCTGGTGGTGATGGTGGTGGTGATAGTGCTGCTGGTGGTGATGGTGGCGGTGATAGTGCTGCTGCTGGTGATGGTGGTGGTGATAGTGCTGCTGGTGGTGATGGTGGTGGTGATAGTGCTGCTGCTGGTGATGGTGGTGGTGATAGTGCTGCTGCTGTTGGTGCTGGTGATGGTGATAGTGCTGCTGCTAGTGATGGTGATAGTGCTGCTGCTGCTGGTGCTGGTGATGCTAGTGCTGCTGCTGATGATGGCGATAGTGCTGCTGTTGTGATGTTGATGGTGATAGTGCTGCTGCTGGTGATGGTGATGGTGATAGTGCTGCTGCTGATGATGGTGGTGGTGATAGTGCTGCTGCTGCTGGTGATGGTGGTGGTGATAGTGCTGCTGCTGGTGATGGTGATAGTGCTGCTGTTGGTGATGGTGATGGTGATAGTGCTGCTGTTGGTGATGGTGGTGGTGATAGTGCTGCTGCTACTGCTGCTGCTGTTATGGTGCTACTTTTCCTTTTGGTTGTGCTTCTGCTGTTTCTGCTGCTGCTGATAGTGACGATGGTGGTAGTGGTGCTGGTAATGGTGGTCGTGGTGGTGGCGGTGGTAGTGGTGCTGGTAATGGTGGTGGTGGTGGTGGTAGTGGTGGTGGTAGTGGTGCTGGTAATGGTGGTGGTGGTGGTGGTGGCGGTGGTAGTGGTGCTGGTAATGGTGGTGGTGGTGGTGGCGGTGGTAGTGGTGCTGGTAATGGTGGTCGTGGTGGTGGCGGTGGTAGTGGTGCTGGTAATGGTGGTGGTGGTGGTGGTAGTGGTGGTGGTAGTGGTGCTGGTAATGGTGGTGGTGGTGGTGGTGGCGGTGGTAGTGGTGCTGGTAATGGTGGTGGTGGTGGTGGCGGTGGTAGTGGTGCTGGTAATGGTGGTAGTGGTGGTGGCGGTGGTGGTGGTGATGGTGGTGGTAGTGGTGCTGGTAATAGTGGTAGTGGTGGTGGTAGTGGTGGTGGTAATAGTGGTAGGGGTGATAGTGGTAGTGGTGTTGGTGGTAGGTTGTGCTGGTGATGATGGTGGTGGTGGTGGTGCTGGTGGTGGTGGTACTGTAGGTTGTGCTGGTGATGGTGGTGATGGTGGTGCTGGTGGTGGTACTGTAGGTTGTATTGTGCTGGTGATAGTGGTGGTGGTGGTGGCGGTACTGTAGGTTGTGCTGGTGATGGTGGTGTTGGTGATGGTGATGGTGGTGGTGATGGTGGTGGTGGTGGCGGCGGTACTGTAGGTTGTGCTGGTGATGGGTTAAATTAGCTGTTGAAGCACAGTTTGGTGGTGCTACATAAAGTTGCAGACATACAACTTTGATTCAACACTTTACTGCAGTTTCTCCCTCACACACACACACACACACACACACACACACACATTCTCACTCACTCACACTAACCCTCACACACACACACACACACACACACACCTATTCTAACTCACTCACACTAACACTCACACGCGCACACACACACACACACACACACACACACACACACACACACACGCACGCACATTCTAACTCACTCACACCAACCCTCACACACACACATTATCGCTCACTCATACTAAACCTCACACACACACACACACATCCTCACTCAATCACACTAACCCTCACACACACACACACACACACTAACGCTCACACACACACATTATCACTCACTCATACTAAACCTCACACACACTCATACACACACACATTCTCACTCACTCACACTAACCCTCACACACTCATATACACACATTATCACTCACTCACACTAACCCTCACACACTCATACACACACACATTCTCACTCACTCACACTAACCCTCACACACACACACACACACTAACCCTCACACACACACATACACACATTATCACTCACACTAACCCTCACACACTCACATACACACACATTATCACTCACTCACACTAACCCTCACACACTCACACACACACACATTATCACTCACTCACACTAACCCTCACACACTCATATACACACACATTATCACTCACTCACACTAACCCTCACACACTCATATACACACACATTATCACTCACTCACACTAACCCTCACACACTCATACACACACATTATCACTCACTCACACTAACTCACACACCCACATCCTCACTCATGCTAACCGTCACACTCACACCCTCTCTCTATTCTCTTTACTTTCATATATTCCGACTTGGTCATATTTTTTTATAAAAATCTCCAAGTCTCAATCTTTCTTTCATTCCCCCAATAATATTTTACCATTTGTTTCTAAATATACCTACTCACTTCCTTGCACATGCTACCTCTCCATTCACTCAGTCTCACTGCCTCTCTTTCTCCTTATCAACCAATCTATCTATCTATCTATCTATCCATCTATCTATCTATCTATCTATCTATCTGGTTCTTTTTTTCAAATACCACTTTGGAAGAAGAATCAGGATGGAGAGAGACGTGCTGCACCCCAGCAAGTTTTATGAAAGGTGGGTGAAAGTGGCGAGAATGGCCCGAGTGAATGGGCCTTCTCTCTATATCAGCCTGTAGGTTGAGGAAAAGGAGGAGGAGAGGAAAGGAGTACAAGCTCTTCGTACTCCTGGAGTTGAGGGTTGCACATTTTTTCGGGGGTATGTGTTACCCATATGAACTGTCTCCCCCTATTGGGGAAAATCGACTAACTTTTTTAATTGCATTTGTGATAACATTTTACACGTTTTTATTGTATGTAAACTTCCCCCTTTGTATTTGTCCCCTTCTTTTGTGCCCCTGTGGCTAATAAAGAAACATATCTATCTATCTATCTATCTATCTATCTATCTATCTATCTATCTATCTATTTATCTATCTATCTATCTGTCAATCCTGCACGCAATTGTACACTGCCCGGGCGTAACTGACCTGTGGAACTATGCAGAACAACTGCTGTCGCGTATGTGACAAATCCAGTTGACTGCCGAGTCCATGGTAAGGATCAAACCGCCAGCCTCTTTCAAAAACGAAAGAGAAGCGGTTTTCCTCTGTACGGTCGCTATGGTGAAAGAAGTTATATGGTGAACGAGGTTGAGAGGACTGAGGACAGATGCCTTTCTCTCCGGACAACAATTGATTCCCTTCTTTAAGTATCACTTTAGAAGGAGAATCAGGGTGGAGAGAGAGGCACTGCACCCCAGTAAATTTACTGAAAGTTGGGTGAATGAAGCAAAAATGGCCCGAGTGATTGGGCCTTCTCTGTTTATAAGTCTATAGGTTGAGGAAGAGAGCAAAAGGAAGAAAGGAGAAACTGCACAACACGCTCCTGGAGTTGAGGGTTGTTCTATCGACGGGGTATTAAACAACCCATTTGTGGCGCCTCCCCCCTATTGGGGATTTCGATTGTTGTAATTGTTTGTTTTTATATTTTTTACACGACTGTATGTAAAATCCCCGGCATGTCTTTGTATTGTCCCCTTTTCTTGTGCGCCCTTGTGGCTAATAAAGAAATATATCTATCTGTCAATCTTTCTAACTGGCTATCTCTCTATCTGTCTAACTAATTCTCTGAAAGATATCTATCTAACAGATGAATCTATGTATCTATCTATTTATCTATCTATCAGTTACTCTATTGTGTTGTATCAGATGAAAGAATGGTATTTAACTAATGTATTGGTACGCGATGGGGCCCACCCACAGCCCCGGCGGACAGAATGGAGAAGGCGTTTCCCCGGAGGACGGCAAAGGAGACGCGCTGGAAAAGCCACTCCAACTCGCGGGGCTCACACCTGCGGCTGGCCAGCTCAGCGCCTATGGTGGTGAGTAAGTAGGTAGCCCTGGGACCGAGGACACCAGAAGTTTCCACTGCCAGAGGAACGACCGCAGACCCGTCGAAGAGCGACCGGTATTTGAGGAGTTTGGCCCCCTCAGCCCGACATGCAGCAGAACCTGGGTCAGTCTCAGACTGCACCTATCTTTCTATATATCCATTACCAAATTTATCTATCTATCTATCTACCTATCTATCTTTCTATATATCCATCTACCAATTCTATCTATCTATCTACCTATCTATCTAACTATCTATCTATCTGACTTTTGTCCCCTTCTTTTGTGCCCCTGTGGCCAATAAAGAAACATATCTATTTGACTATCTACCTATCTATCTATATGATATCATTTCGGAAGAAGGATCAGGATGGAGAGAGAGGTGCTGCACCCCAGCCGTTTTTATGAAAGATGGGTGAAAGTGGCGAGAATGACCCGTGTGAATGAGCCTTCACTCTACATCAGACTATAGGTGAGGAAGATGAAAGATCAAGGGAGCACCCCCTCTCTGTGCTCCCGAGGAGAAGGGCTGTACACTTTTTTTCGGGGGGGGGGCGATCCCCAAGGCGCCTCCTCCCTATTGAGGATTTTGTTATAAAATTTATTTTGTTATATTTTATTTTATTTTTATATCTTGTTTTTGCCTCCTCCTTATTGAGGACGCCTTGTTATGTAAACCCCCCACCCCCACCCCCATTGTACTTGTCCCACTTTTTGATGCCCTGGTGGCAAATAAAAAGAAAGTTATCTATCTATCTATCTATCTATCTCTACGTATTCCTCACCGGACAATCGGTGTGGGCCCCGTTTGTGAGGCGAGCCTTCCCACGACTCGTCTCGCTGACCGAGCTGCAGTCCTGGGTCAAGCAAAGACCGAGGAAAATGGGCGACTGGCACATCAAATGTGCTCAGGCGCTCACAGCCCTCTGGCAGGCGGACACGGCGATCAGTGGAGACTCCACTTCGTCATTCTATAGAGGGTTGGTCCGCAGCAAGTGCGACGACGCGCTCGGTGAAACTCTAGGCGTAGAGGAAGATGAACTGGCCAGTCTGTTCGGTAGGACCTTCCGCCCGGGACCGATGGACAACTTCCAAAAGTCCCTGGCCTGGCAGTGCTACCGAGGAGCTCTACCAGTTCGAGACAAGCTCTACAGACATGGGCGCCCGGGCAGGGACCCTGCAAAAAAGATCTGTCCGAGGTGCGTGCGAGACGAAGAAACCGTCGCGCACGCATTCATATACTGCCCGGGCGTCACTGACCTGTGGGGCTATGTAGAACGACTATTGTCGCGGGTGGGACCAATCCAGTTGACCACCGAGTCCATTGTCATGATCAAACCGCCACCCTCCTTCAAAAACGAAGGAGAGGCGGTTTTCCTTTGTGTGATAGCTATGACGAAAGAGGTTGTATGGTGGACAAGGTTGAAAGGGCTGAGGTCAGACACCTTTCTCTCCGGCCAACAACTGATTGTTTTTTTCAAATACCACTTTGGAAGAAGAATCAGGATGGAGAGAGAGGTGCTGTACCCCAGCAAGTTTTATGAAAGGTGGGTGAAAGTGGCGAGAATGGCCCGAGTGAATGGGCCTTCTCTCTATATCAGCCTGTAGGTTGAGGAAAAGGAGGAGGAGAGGAAAAGAGTACAAGCTCTTCGTACTCCTGGAGATGAGGGTTGCACATTTTTTTTCGGGGGTATGTGTTACCCATATAAACTGTCTCCCTCTATTGGGGAAAATCGACTAACTTTTTAAATTCCATTTGTGATAACATTTTACACGTTTTTATTGTATGTAAACTTCCCCCTTTGTATTTGTCCCCTTCTTTTGTGCCCCTGTGGCTAATAAAGAAATATATCTATCTATCTGTTTCTCTATCTAGCAGCCATATTAATCAACCAGCATGAAACTTCAAATTTACTGCCACTTTCCAAATGAGAAAACAAAATTCATACATTCTCTACAAGTATTGAGCGCTCATTCACATAGTATGCGAATGTTTTAAGTATACGGATTTTCAAATCTTTTTCTCCGTCCCTCACTATATTTGAGTCTTACAGACCAAGTCAGTATTTAACAAAAGCGTTACCTATATATTATCATTACCAGTACTACATTAATTGGCAGTGGATTGGCAGTATCAGTAGAAGGTTGGACGCTATGCTTTACAGCACAAAGTTACGGCCCTTTACGGTCTGAGTTCAAATTCTGCTGAGGTTACCTTTGCCTTTCATCCCTATGGGGTCACTAAAATAAAGCACCACTAATGCACTGGAATAATTAATGGCTTGTACCAAAAATAGAAACAATTATTACCAGTACTACCATGAAGCCATACTATTTGGCTTTTGGTACTTGTTTGCAAGATTCATGTAGTGAAATGAAATCGTTTGTTGAAACAGATATTGTTATAATTTCAGAAGATCATGCTGCCCAAAAAAAACACTAGCACCAGTTTAGTTTCACTCCATGTTTATCATTAATCAGCTAACTACTCCATTTATTATTTAGAAAGTGGTGTTTATTTATTTGTCAAACTTCTTTTGTTACACATCCGGTAATTTTTCAATAATTATTTTGGCCTTCTCTATAACCTTTCCATTTTGAGTTAGATTTATAGTTAGGCGCCATGGAAAAAGCACTCAGCACTCACTGTAAAAATGAGGTTGGTGTTAGGAAGGGCATCCAGCTGTAGAAATCAAGCCAGTATCAGTTCCCGTATGAGCAAGCCAAGGTCAGCCGACTGGACACTGCCCACAACAGGACAACCTGTCTAAATGCTAGCGTAGAAGAACGAACGTAAAAACAGTGATTATGATATAGTCCCAGTCTTGAACTAGCTGTCGAGCGTTGACTCTTTAAAATGTAGCCATACGCAACTATCCCAAGTATCAAGTACTCTGTTGAGTAATGGTCTAACTAGTTTTATCTGGTTCTATCCTGATATATATATATATATATATATATATATATATATATATATATATACATAAATGCATTATATCTATGTATCACACTCTGTATGTCTATAGATATAGATATACATATATCCTTGGCATTTTTTAACCATACATACTACATCTAATCAAAGCATTATTCAGTGTAGGGCTTGCAACTAATTATAAATTAATTCAAGATGTGTGTAATAAACAGAAATAATTGTTTCTACTTTTGGCACGAGTGCATTACTGGAACTTTATTTTATCGACCCCGTAAGGATGAAAGGCAAAGTCAACCTCGGCGGGATTTGAATTCAGATCATAAAGGGACGTAACTATGTTGGAAAGCATGGCGTCCGACCCTCTACCGATACTGCCAATCCACCGAAATAAACAGAAATAATGAATTACATTTATAGGCATAGGAAGTAAGCAAAATCTGCTTTTTTGTCTTTATATATATATACACACCACCAACGACCCTAAGAGCAGCACTCCACCAGGATGCTCTTGCCGAAAGCCTGAAGCTTGTCCCCTTCAATAACAACAATGCAACACACCCGCTGTAATTTATGAAGCTGTGGTCACTTCCAACCGACC
>OZ024750.1:32927489-32937489 GCA_964016885.1 Eledone cirrhosa | reverse complement strand
ACGCAGTCATATATACACACTTACACACACAGAAAAGCACACTGATACACAAAATAAACATGTAAACACACTCATATATACACACACACGCACACACACACAGAAACACACTAATACTCATAATACACATACAAACTCACTCATGTACATACATACGCACATACACACAATCTCAATCATCCATGTATGCACCTACACCCTTATGTATACATACACACACCTATGCATATATATATATACACACACTTATGTACACATCATCATCATCAACGTTTTACGTCTGCTTTTCCTTGCTTGCAAGGGTTGGACGAGTCCTATTCAACACAGCATCGCTCCACTTGTCACGGTCCTTCGTCATCTCCTCGGTGAGTTTCAGTGATCTGAGGTTAGCTCTCACCATCTCTGCCTATGTTTTTCGTGGTCTTCCTCTACTGAGTCTTCCTTCTACCGGGACAGGTCCTCTTAAGCACAGCATCTCTCCACTTGTCACGGTCCTTCGTCATCTCCTCGGTGAGTTTCAGTGATCTGAGGTCAGCTCTCACCATCTCCGCCTATGTTTTTCGTGGTCTACCTCTACTGAGTCTTCCTTCTACTGGGACAGGTCCTCTTAAGCACAGCATCTCTCCACTTGTCACGGTCCTTCGTCATCTCCTCGGTGAGTTTCAGCAATCTGCGGTCAGCTCTCACCACCTCTGCCCATGTTTTTCGTGGTCTTCCTCTACTGAGTCTTCCTTCTACTGGGATTTCTTGGCACTTCTTTAAACAGCGGTTATCCTCCATGCTCATCACATGTCCATACCATCGCAGCCTTCTCTCCCGCACATACGTCTACATATACACACCTACACACACATGTATACATATAGACACCTACACACACACATTATATATACACACACCCACCTACACTCTTGAATATATATATATATATATATATATATATATATATACACACACACCTATACCCCCTATGTATACATATACACACAGCTACATCATATGTATATACATATACACACCCATACATGCTCATATACACACAGATATACACACATATGCATACCTACATACGCATACGCATACATACACATACACACATACACCTACACACATGCATACCTACATACACCTACACATATGCATACCTACATACACCTATACACATGCATATCTACATACACCTACACACATGCATACCTACATACACCTACACACATGCATACCTACATACACCTACACACATGCATACCTACATACACCTACACACATGCTTACCTACATACACCTACACACATGCATACCTACATACACCTATACACATGCATACCTACACGCACGTTGTGTGTGTCTGTGTGTATGATATTTGTTTCTACTATTGGCACAAGGCCAGCAATTACCCAGTACATTACTGGTACTTTATTTTATCGACCCGGTAAGGATGAAAGGCAAAGTTAACCTCGGCGGGATTTGAACTCAGACCGTAAAGGGACGTAACTCTACGCTGAAAATCATGGCGTCCTACCCTCCAGCGATACTGCCAATCCACTATGTCTGATTATGTTTGAATCTATAGCTGTATATATGTATGTCTATGTACTTTTCTATAATATCCATATATGACCTTGTTGTTGCTGTTGTTGTTATTGTTGTTTAACCCTAGGCAGGACTGGATTAGCCATTAAGTAAAATATGTACATTCTTATGGCACCAAGTGATCAGAAGCACCATTTTATTTAAATTAAATAAATTGAATCATCATCATCATCATCATTATCATCATTCAACATCCATTTTTCCGCTCTAGCATGTGTTTGACAAGTTGTCCCATTGTGAGACAAGTTGTCCCGTTGTGAGACAATTTGTCCCGTTGTGAGACAAGTTGTCCCGTTGTGAGACAAGTTGTCCCATTGTGAGACAAGTTTTCCCGTTGTGAGACAAGTTTTCCCGTTGTGAGACAAGTTTTCCCGTTGTGAGACAAGTTTTCCCGTTGTGAGACAAGTTTTCCCATTGTGAGACAAGTTGTCCCGTTGTGAGACAAGTTGTCCCGTTGTGAGACAAGTTTTACCGTTGTGAAACAAGTTGTCCCGTTGTGAGACAAGTTTTCCCGTTGTGAGACAAGTTGTCCCGTTGTGAGACAAGTTTTCCCATTGTGAGACAAGTTGTCCCGTTGTGAGACAAGTTGTCCCGTTGTGAGACAAGTTTTCCCGTTGTGAGACAAGTTGTCCCATTGTGAGACAAGTTGTCCCGTCGTGAGACAAGTTGTCCCGTTGTGAGACAAGTTGTCCCGTTGTGAGACAAGTTGTCCCGTTGTGAGACAAATTGTCCCGTTGTGAGACAAGTTGTCCCGTTGTGAGACAAGTTGTCCCGTTGTGAGACAAGTTGTCCCATTGTGAGACAAGTTGTCCCGTTGTGAGACAAGTTGTGCCGTTGTGAGACAAGTCACATCAGGTGACTGTGTCTTGCACATACAGAACTATTTCTGTATGATGATTATGATTATCATCATCATCGTTTAACGTCCATCTTCCACGGTAGCACGGGTGAGACAGTTTTGTTCCATTTGATGCGGGATTGGATGTCTCGCTCTTATGTGAAGGGTGTCTGGCAGGTTTTCTATGGCTGGATGCCCTTCCTAACACCAACCACTTTTACAGTGGATGCCCTTCCTAACACCAACCACTGTTACAGTGTGGACTGGGCAGAGCCGTCTTAACGCATGGGCACGCTGGGCAATTGCCCGGGGGTCCCACGAGGATAGGGGGTCCATTTGTATTTTTATTCCTGTGAGTGGTTGTGTAGGTAGGGGCCCCAGTTTCCTGCTTTGCCCGGGGGCCTTTAATGCTGTTAAGACGGCACTGGGACTGGGTGGATTTTTACAGTGTCTCCTACACGACCACTTTACAGTGTGGACTGGGTGCTTTTTGTTGTGTCACCTACAGTGGATGGAAATGGGAGGATGGGGTAGCATGTATGAGGTGGGGTGTATATTGGGTTAAGAGATGCCTACTGACTAGGTTTGTATGCAAGGGAAGGTGGGTCTTCTGTACAACTGCATGGTGCCAAAGATCTCGATCCAGTGGCATTATCTTATAGAGCTGTAAGTGAGCAAGGTTAGTTTTTATCACCTCGCCTGCTCAATACAATACTATATGTTGGTTGTCTACTCTATACAATACTATATGTTGGTTGTCTACTCAATACAATACTATATGTTGGTTGTCTGCTCAATACAATACTATATAATGGTTGTCTACTCAATACAATACTATATGATGGTAGTCTACTCAATACAATACTATATGTTGGTTGTCTGCTCAATACAATACTATATGTTGGTTGTCTACTCAATACAATGCTATATGTTGGGTGTCTACTCAATACAATACTATATGATGGTGTTCTACTCAATACAATACTATATGTTGGTTCTCTACTCAATACAATACTATATAATGGTTGTCTACTCAATACAATACTATATGTTGGTGTTCTACTCAATACAATACTACATAATGGTTCTCTACTCAATACAATACTATATGTTGGTTCTCTACTCAATACAATACTATATAATGGTTGTCTACTCAATACAATACTATATGTTGGTTGTCTACTCAATACAATACTATATGTTGGTGTTCTACTCAATACAATACTATGTGTTGGTGTTCTACTCAATACAATACTACATAATGGTTCTCTACTCAATACAATACTATATGTTGGTTGTCTACTCAATACTATATGTTGGTTGTCTACTCAATACAATACTATATGTTGGTTGCCTACTCAATACAATACTATATGTTGGTTGCCTACTCAATACAATACTATATGTTGGTTGTCTGCTCAATACAATACTACATAATGGTTGTCTACTCAATACTATATGTTGGTTGTCTACTCAATACAATACTATATGTTGGTTGCCTACTCAATACAATACTATATGTTGGTTGTCTGCTCAATACAATACTACATAATGGTTGTCTACTCAATACAATGCTATATGTTGGTTGTCTACTCAATATAATACTATATAATGGTGTTCTACTCAATACAATACTATATGATGGTGTTCTACTCAATACAATACTATATGTTGGTTTTCTACTCAATACAATACTATATGATGGTTGTCTACTCAATACAATACTATATAATGGTTGTCTACTCAATATATATATATGATGGTTGTCTGCTCAATACAATACTATATGTTGGTTGTCTACTCAATATATATATATATATGATGGTTGTCTGCTCAATACAATACTATATAATGGTTGTCTACTCAATATATATATATATATATGATGGTTGTTTGCTCAATATATATTTATACATATGATGGTTGTCTGCCCAATACAAAACTTGACCATCTCAATGTACATGGAGCTCAGTTCTTGCATGAAAATCCATGTGGCTTTTTAAACCAGACTTTTAAAATGTTGTCTGCATAAATTGTAACTTAGTTTCAATGTAGCTTCAACTACCTGAGTTGTCTGATCTTGATGAACCATGAAATGTCTCTTTAGACCTCATTGCAATTTCCATATTTTGTGACATATATATAATCATCATCATCGTTTAACCTCCATCTTCCACACTAGCATGGATTAGAAATATATAAATATATATATATATATATATATATATATATATATATATATATATATATATATCATCATCATTTTCATTCAATGTCCATTTTTATACTCTAGTATGGGTTAGACAAGTTGTCCCATTGTGAGACAAGTCAGATCAAGTAATTGTGTCTTGTTGATTCAGACCAGTTTCTGGCTTGGTTTCTATTGCTGGATGCCCTTCTTAAAACCAACCACCTTTACAGTATAGACTTTTCTATAATATCCAGATATGACTTTGTTGTTGCTGTTGTTGTTACACCACCTTTACAGTGTGGACTGGGGGCCAAAACCCCTCCTGGATGCCCTTCTTAAAACCAACCACATTTACAGTATAGACTTTTCTATAATATCCAGATATGACTTTGTTGTTGCTGTTGTTGTTACACCACCACTTTACAGTGTGGACTGGGGGCCAAAACCCCTCCATATATTTTTCTGTCTATATATATAGGGGGTACCACCATAATCATTAAAGTGCCTTAGGATCTGAAAAAGACGTATTACGCATGTGCTCTAGGTGATCCCTAATGAAGCAGACCTATGTTTTAAGACATTCCAGCCATAACCATTCCATCTAGGGAGTTATCTCTTCCATTGTTTCCTTGTTGAAGGCAGCAAGGTATGATTTAAAGGAGATTTTAACTGCTGTTTCTAGCAATTTGAGCAACCACATAGAGTATTCTACTCTAGTGTATGTAAATATTGTTATGCCTGCATGTGTGTCTTTGTGTGTGTGTGTGTGTTTGTGTGTGTGTGTGTATATATTGCTCTGTGTGTGTGTGTGTGATTGTATATATGTTGATAGTTGTGTGTATGAACAAAATTACTAGGGTTTTGTTATTCGTTACAATAATATTGAAACCATATTGGCTACTTAATTGTATGTAAACTCTATGATAATTAGCTAATGAGTTGGTTAATTATAGAGACTGGCATAACCATACACCAACCAACCAGGCAGTCAGCTAACCTACCAGCCTGCCAGGGAACCAGCCAGCCAGCCATCCAGCCAGCCATCCAGCCAGCCAGCTAACCTACCAATCAGCCTATGAACCAGCCAGCCCACCAGCCAGCTAACCTACCAACCAGCCAGCCAGTGGACCAACCAACCAACCAGACAGCCAGTGAACTAACCAGCCAGCTAGCCAGCCAGTCAGCCAGCCAGCCAGCCAGCCAACCAACCAACCAGCCAGCCAGCCAGACAGCCAACCAACCAGCCTACCAGCCAGCTAACCTACCAGCCAGCCAGTGGAACAAACAACCAACCAGACAACCATACAACCAGCCAGCAAACCAGCCAGCCAACCAGCCAGACAGCTAGCCAGCCAGTAAACCAACCAACAAACCACCCAGCCAGCCAAACAAACAAATTAAAGAAATCTCTCTCTCTCTCTCTCTGTCTCTCTCTCTCCCCCTCCTACACTCTTTCTCTCTCCTACATCTCCCCTGTAGTCAAGAGTATAATATACATCTACAATATATATATGTGTGTGTGTACACATACAAACAAATGTATGTAGCATATGTGTATATATATATATATATATATATAGGGGCAGGTATGAGTGAGTGTGTGTATGTATGTGGATGTGAGTTCATGTGTGTGGGTGAGGAAAGCCTGCTTGAGGTGAAATATATTTCATATATATTTAAATTAATAGAAAATATATTACGCCCACACAAACACAACTGCCAAAACATATACCTCTAATCATATAGTATCTCACCCTGCTAGAAATAGCAGCCAGATTTTACACAAATCACACCCTGCCATCTCATATAGGGGTAGGACCCCATTAAACAAAATAGTTTTATTAATTCATAAAATGACAGGATGGGTAAGACTGGAAAGTTAAAAATCCTAGTTCTTGATCAGTGCTGACCTGGGATTATACAATAATAACTAATATAGACATATATTCCAACAGAGGGCTGCTATGAGATAACATAGCTTGTTAGAAATAGCAGCCAAATTTTGCACAAATCACAAACTTAAACACTGCTGCTTTGATGATAACGGAGTATTTGAATAAACAAAACTCAAATACATTTGCAAAGCTGGGAAGAAAATCGTCTGAGTATTCCACAACACCAACCTCTGCTATTACCCCAGTTTACAAACTCTACCCCTAATGCTGTCATTAACCAACAAACCGAATACATCATCACCACTGAAACAATCAAAACCAGCCACTACTGTAGCCTCAATATTTTTGCTTATTGCACAAATCAGTTCTTCCACCAAAACACAAAAATTGGAAGATTCAATTTAAACGGTTAGTTGCCAACAATCTCCACTGCGTCCCATTCTTCTGAGACCCATCTTGAAAGCCCCTACTTGGAAGATGAAGTGAAAGTGAGGAAATTTACAACCATTTGTGCAGATTATGTTGTGAGCAACTGTCATTTTCCTGCATGATTCTTTAATGGCAGACAGAAATGAAATATTTTCCAATGGTAACTCTGAATCAGTTTCTGTGTTCAATACAGCCAAAAGTAGTTGGGTTCTATAGTTCACCTCGAATGTTTCTACCGTGCATCAAAAAATGCCTCAACAGCATTAGGTATTTTATATCGATCAGTGCCACTCTGGTAACATACTAATGATGGGTGACTTCAACCTCTTCTGTGTTGATGATCTACAGTTTGAGACCAGGTATTGCCACTACAACCCCTAACAAAGCAACAGTAGAGTCACTTTTCAACTTTAATGGATGAGTTTTTCCTGTCTCAAATATTTTGTTCCTAGTGTTTAGTAACTACACTAACACTAACTACAATATTACAGCGGAGAAGCTCTCTTCTCAGACCATGACATTGTTCTCTATAACTTGAGATTCCACCAGCTAAAAGTTAAACCCAATGACATCTCTCCAACCCACCTATTTGATAACAATGGATCTTCATAATGTAAACTGGGATGCAACCACTCATGATCTTTCATATGTTGACTGATCTTTCACACATACACATACTTCCACTAACATTAAAATATCTTGGCAGATATTTGTAGACACTGTAACCAATATCTCTGCAAAGCAGACTCCATCAAGTTCTGTGAACAGAACTAAGTGCAGACTCTGAAGGAAAAACCATTATTAGAAAAAGAAATTAACAAAATAATTCCACAAACTAAAAAATACTGCCTGCAGCAACACATCCATTCAATTGCTATTGCATTGCTCATGTAGAAATACCATAATATAATCTGTAAAACTATATTATGATCATTATCAATAACCAAAGGAAGGCTGAGGAAGACTGGGCCATTCACAAAATTAAATTCATCCCAAATTTTTGTTTACATTTACCAAAAAAACACAAGGTCACAGTCTCCACTGTTGACCGTCTGGTGGGTTAAAATAACATTCTCTGTGATGATACTAAATCACTAGGTCACTGTCTCCTGTTAACCCTCTGATGGGTTAAAATAACATTCTCTATGATGATACTAAATCACTAGGTCACTGTCTCCTGTTGACCCTCTGATGGGTTAACATAACATTCTCTGTAATGATACTAAAACACTGGGCACGGTCTCCTGTTGACCCTCTGATGGGTTAAAATAACCTTCTTTGTAATGATACGAAAACACTAGGTCACTGTCTCCTGTTGACCCTCTGATGGGTTAAAATAACCTTCTTTGTAATGATACTAAAACACTAGGTCACTGTCTCCTGTTGACCCTCTGATGGGTTAAAATAACCTTCTTTGTAATGATACTAAAACACTAGGTCACTGTCTCCTGTTGACCCTCTGATGGGTTAAAATAACCTTCTTTGTAATGATACTAAAACACTAGGTCACTGTCTCCTGTTGACCCTCTGATGGGTTAACATAACATTCTCTGTAATGATACTAAAACACTGGGTCACGGTCTCCTGTTGACCCTCTGATGGGTTAAAATAACCTTCTTTGTAATGATACGAAAACACTAGGTCACTGTCTCCTGTTGACCCTCTGATGGGTTAAAATAACCTTCTTTGTAATGATACTAAAACACTAGGTCACTGTCTCCTGTTGACCCTCTGATGGGTTAAAATAACCTTCTCTGTGATGATACTAAAACACTAGGTCACTGTCTCCTGTTGACCCTCTGATGGGTTAAAATAACCTTCTCTGTGATGATACTAAAACACTAGGTCACTGTCTCCTGTTGACCCTCTGATGGGTTAAATAACATTCTCTGTAATGATACTAAAACACTAGGTCACTGTCTCCTGTTGACCCTCTGATGGGTTAAATAACATTCTCTGTAATGATACTAAAACACTAGTTCACTGTTTCCTGTTGACCCTCTGATGGGTTAAAATAACATTCTCTGTAATGATACTAAAAGACAAGGTCACTGTCTCCACATATATACATATATATATATATATACATATATATATATGATGATGATGATGATATATATGTATAGGTATATATATATAAACATATATATATACACACACATATATATATATACACATATATATACACGTATATATATATATACACATATATACTTTGAGCTGACCAATTAGGAGGTATTAATGCGAGCTTTTAACTCTGGGTTTTCATTTATATATATATTTATATATATTATATATATATTTATATATATTATATATATATTTATATATATATTTATATATATAACCATATATATAAACATATATATATGCTAGATGAAAAGGAGGAAAAAAACGAACTAGAATTGCAAAGCTTTTGCAACAGTTTTGCACTTCTAATGTGTGACTTTGCTGCAGCATAGTAAGTGTTGCTGCAGTTGGTGCTACTGCTGCTGCAGTGAGTAGTTTTCGCAGTTGTTCTCATATTTCTGCATATATGTATATATATATATATATATATATATATATTTATATATACCCCACGCCACCGCACACCCACCGTCTCCCCTTCCCCATCACCTACCACCCCTCCACTGTACCCCTCCACCGCACCATCCGCCGCCTCTTCCGACACCTCCAGTCCGACCCCTCCACCTCCCACATCTTCCCAACCCCACCACTCCCCTCCTTCAAACGCGCACGCAATCTCCGCACCCTCCTCGTCCACAGCTCCCTACCCCCCAACCCACGCTCCGTTTCCCCCTCCCGGTTCCTTCCCCTGTTCTAGGCCCCGCTGCAACACCTGTCCCCACATCACCAACACCACCACCTTCCAGGGTCCCAACGGCCACCCTCTCTCGGTCCGGCATGCCTTCCGCTGCACCTCCTCCAACCTAGTCTACGGACTTCGTTGCACGAGGTGCAGCGCGACTTATGTCGGACAGACGGGACGCCGCCTGGCGGACCGAGTCACGGAGCACCTCCGGGACATTCGTCTCGGGGGCAGTTCCCCCA
>OZ024750.1:32827489-32922489 GCA_964016885.1 Eledone cirrhosa | reverse complement strand
TATCGTCCCAGGATGATATTTGTTTTTGAAATGCACATAATAAAATACATGGAAGTTTTTTAACCATCTTTTAATTTCTTCTTATATATATATATATATACACTGTATATATCTATCTGTCTGTATATATATAGCGAGAGAGAGAGAGCGAAAGAGAGAGAGAGGGGGGGGGTGAAAGAGAGAGAGAAAAAAAGGTTGATAAAAAGATATATAGATAGATTCATTAATAAGGAGAATAATAGAAATAGCTATTTATATAATCTTTTTTGACAGAATGTTCTCCATTTAATTAAAATTTGTTTCTGTTAATAACTAATTTATCATTTACCTAATAATATGTCTTTCACATATATAAATATTAGATGAATTTAAAATTGAATTTTGGTTTCATGCACACACACACATACATCTACATTTATATCTATTTATTTAGCCTCTTCATCATTGTTGCTTTACCATGCTTGCATGTGTTGGACATTAAAATACACACGTGCACACTCACTTTTTCATCCTCAAAACGCTAATGTTCTAACCTTTCCTCTCTTTCTCTCCGAAATCTCAATTTCCTGAAGAAGGACTTACGTCCAAAACGTCAAAGCCTATTCTACTTTCTCCTAAGCATGTTACTATTAAGACTTTGACGTTTTTGCATCTCTGTTTATCTTGTCATTTCTTGAACTCTATATCTTTATACATACACACCCATATATATTTATATATATATATATATATATATATATATATATATATATATATATATATATATATATCATCATCATCATCATTTCATTTTACATCCGCTTTTCCCTGCTTGCAAGGGTGGGACTGGAACTGATTCTGCCTTGATTTCTACAGCTGGATGCCCTTCCTAACACCAACCTCATTTACAGTGAGTGCTGGGTGCTTTTTTGCTGTGGCACCTACATGACCACTTTGCAGTGGAATGATAGGGACCCCAGTCCCTATCATCTCATTTCTACAGCTGAGTAAACTGGAGCAATGTGAAATAAAGTGTCTTGCTCAAGGAAACAACACATCACCCGGTTTGAGAAATGAACTCACAACCTTTCGATTGCAAGGCCAATGCTCTAACCACTAAGCCATGTGCCTCCATATATATATATAATAATAAGGAGTTGACGGACCCAGCATATTTATCAATGCCAGGACCGGTTGTATCTCAGCGTACTCAATAAGTAATGTAGGATACATTCCCAGAGTATACACATAGTTATTCGCTTCAATACATCACACGTAAAACGGGTGCCTATAATAGTTCCCGGACTTGAGTTTCGGCCACACTTCATGCAGCAGTAGGGTGCACTGCAACAATGCATCATCGGCATATGTGGCTTTATCAGCGGGTATCGCCTAATCAATAACCAATCGATTGACAGGATATATGACATGAGATACAGATGTATTTCTCAAAGTATTGCATAGAATGAAATATGATCGACTAGGAATGTCATTTCCTGTTATCTTATCTGGCCCTCTAGATGTCAGGTGTCACACCATAAACCAGTACAACAGCTGATGTATAACGAATGGAGTGTGCAGCGTTGTATGGCACAGATACGTGACCCCAAAACATTTATGCAAGTTCTCCCCTAAACCAACTGTGTACCTTGGCATCATGGTGTGCCCTTTTACCCTGGCTTTAATCATGGCTGCATTTCTAATGAAATACTATTTCAATTAATTAATGAAGAATTTTGAGGTATTTACGAAAATTATTAATTATTATTTCATATTGGCAAGATCGGTAGAGGATCGGATGCCATGCTTTGACGCATAGAGTTACGGCACTTGCCATTCTGAGTTCAAATCCCGCTGAGGTTAACTTTGCCTTTCATCCTTATGGGGTTGATAAAATAAAGTACCAGTAATACACTGGGATAATTGCTGACCTTGTGCCAAAAGTAGAAACAATTATTTCATTACTAAGATAATAAATTAATGTAAGGTTCTTATACAAAATTATGGAAGATATTAATTTAAATTGGAAACGTGTAAAATGGGTGATTTCATTTCATAGAGCCAGAGCTGGTTTTGGTCATGTTGGTAATTGAAGGGTTAAATACTCAAATACACATGAAAAGATATAACATAATATTTACTAAATGTTCACCTATTGTTTGTGATGGGAGAGTCTATTTTTATACATATAAATTTGTTTATGATGGGAGAGTCCATTGTCATACATATATAGTTGTTTACACTTTACCCAGCCTACACTGTAAAGTGGCCATGTAGGTATCACAACAAAAAGCACCCAGCACACACTGTAAATGTGGTTGGTGTTAGGAGGGGCATCCAGCCATAGAAACCAAGCCAAAATCAGTTCTGTGAATCTCTCGCAAAGGGACGACCCATTCTACTCATGCTAGCGTGGAAGATGGACATTAAACAATGATGATATAGTTGTTTAAGATGGGAGAGTCCATTCTTATACACACATAGTTCTTCTTTTCTAAGTTGAAATGCAGCAGATTTCACTTGAAATATGGTCAGTTTGTAGAACAAAATCTAAGTCTGTATTGATCAGTCTAAAATTATTTCCAATCAATCTTTTTTCCAATCTAACCTTCCAGTAACCTTTTGCTTTCCATCACTCATTTCATCTCAATGTCCCAGTTCCAACCCATCAACAACACTATCACTGCCATCCCCACCACCATCCCCACCACCATCAGCACTATCATCACCATCCCCACCACCATCCCCACCACCATCAGCACTATCATCACCATTCCCACCACCATCCCCACCACCATCAGCACTATCATCACCATTCCCACCACCATCCCCACCACCATCAGCACTATCATCACCATTCCCAGCACCATCCCCACCACCATCAGCACTATCACCACCATCACCATCACCACCACCACCATCAGCACTATCACTGCCATCCCCACCACCATCCCCACCACCATCAGCACTATCATCACCATCCTCACCACCATCCCCACCACCATCAGCACTATCATTACTATCCCCACCACCATCCCCACCACCATCACCATTCTCACCACCATCCCCACCACCATCAGCACTATCATCACCATTCCCAACCACCATCCCCACCACCATCAGCACTATCATCACCATCCCCACCACCACCATCAGCAACATCACCATCCCCACCACCATCAGCAACAAGATCAGCACTATCATCACCATCCCCACTACCACCACCATCAGCACTATCGCCACCATCCCCCACCACCATAAGCAACAACATCAGCACTATCATCACCATCCCCACCACCATCAACAACAACATCAGCATCCCCTCCACCATCCCTACCACCATCAGCAACATCATCACCATTCCCAACCACCATCCCCACCGCCATCAGCACTATCATCACCATCCCCACCACCACCATCAGCACTATCGCCACCCTCCCCCACCACCATCAGCAACAACATCAGCACTATCATCACCATCCCCACCACCACCATCAGCAACATCACCATCCCCACCAGCCATCAGCAACAAGATCAGCACTATCATCACCATCCCCACCACCACCATCAGCACTATCACCGCCATCCCCACCACCATCAGCAACAACATCAGCACTATCACCACCATCAGCAGCAACATCAGCACTATCATCAACATCCCCACCACTATCAGCAACATCACCATCCCATCACCATCCCCACCACCATCACCATCACCATCAGCATCACCATCACCATCCCCATTACCACCACCATCAGCACTATCATCACCATCCCCACCACCACCACCATCATTCATCTACTTTTCTATTCTTCACTGTCCAGTGTCCTTCCCTTTACAGTGTTTTTTATACCATAAACGTGGTTTTGTCTTTGTGTGTAATTGTTTTTCACAGCTCCAAATAAGGACGTATTATATTGTGAATTGGCAGTATCGGTAGTGGGTCGGACGCCATGCTTTTCAGCATAGTTACGTCCCTTTACGGTCTGAGTTCAAATCCCGCTGAGGTGGACTTTGCCTTTCATCCTTACGGGGTCGATAAAATAAAGTACCAGTAATGCACTGGGTATTTGCTGGCCTTGTGCCTAAAGTAGAAACAATTATATTCGTTTTTCCCGTCCTTTGCCAGGGAACGTTTCCACGAACCAAAATATCGTCTTCCTGTCTTCCTCTGGTTGCAACGTTTTTTGAAATATTTACTTCTGTGTTCACAGATTGACTTTGTTAATTTCAGAAGATCCCATTAAGGGTGAAAGCAGCGATTCTTTGCTTAAAATTTAATCTGTTATTTTAATAAATATATACATGGTTGCATTCTTTAAGGGTTCCTTAAAGAATGCAACAAATATGTCAATATTTGTTTATAAAACTGATCTATATAAACAAATATGTCAATATTTGTTTATAAAACTGATCTATATTATATTTTATCTGATGAAAGTGCACCATAATTTACTTTGGTGTCCTTGAAATATGTATAATGAAATAAATATGGTTTAATAAATTTAGTTTCCATTTGTTAATATTATATATATATATAAAGGCAAAGTCAACATCAGTGGGATTTGAACTCACATCACACAGTTACGTCCCTTTACGATCTGAGGTCAAATCCCGCCGAGGTTGACTTTGCCTTTCATCCTTACGGGGTCGATAAAATAAAGTACCAGTAATGTACGGGTTAATTGATGGCCTTGTGCCTAAAGTAGAAACAATTATATATATATATATATATGTATATATGCTAAGGATAATTGCAAAGGTCTGAAGTAGATGTTTATAGGTCCTTTCTTCATGTGAATAAAGGAATTATGATTATGTATATATATGTGTGTATGTGTGTGTATATATATATATATATATATATATGTATGTATACCATGTTTGTTTTCTTGACATGGTGGTCTTGGTGCTTTTTATCAGATCTTTAGAGAGAGATAAATAATATATATAAATATATACATATATATATATATACACCTCTCCAAGACAATGTCACTGGACCGAGACCTTTGGCGGTACTCAGTAACAGAGAAGACCCGCCTTACCTAAATATATAGTAAAACCTACTCCAGCCAGTAGGCATCTCTAACAAAATACACCCCGTCCCACCACCACCACCCCCACCCGATCCACACCACCCCGTTCTATGTAAAGTTATGTTGGTGCCGCGCCATCGAGGCCGAAACAAATGAGATCGTGTAGGTGTCACGACAAAAAAACACACAGTCCACGCTGTAATGTGGCCGTGTAGGCAACACGGTAAAAACCTCCCAGACCCACACTGTAAATGTGGTTGGTGTTAGGAAGGGCATCCAACTGTAGAAAACCTGCCAGACAGTCCTATGCGAGCAAGACAATCACTCTTGCCTCAAGTGGGACTACCCCCGTCCAAACCCATGCAAGCGTGGAACACGGACGTTAAACGTTGATGATGATGATGATGATACATATATATATATATACATATATATATATATATACATATATATGAGAGACGTAAAATAAGAAAATTATAAAATTAACTTACTTACTAAAATTTCACTCCAACTAATTAGTTTCTGAAAGGGAATAAACATAAAACATTCTTTATATACATATATATATATATATTAAAATATAAGTATTAATAAAATAGATGTTCTTTTGATCAATTAGATTTTATTATATTAAAATATTAATATAATAAAATAAAATAAATAGAATCTTGCTAAACAAATTCAGAAACAAAATGAAATAATAAAATATTATATTCAAATATTAATAACTCCAGAAAATTATTTTTACCGTAGAGTGCTTCCAATCTACTGTAAAACTCATTCATTGGCATAATCATTGAATATTGTTTAACAATTTAATATACACATATATATATATATATATATTATACTTTGGGAGAGTCATGTTACCAATAAAAACAATATCTGTTCCAAGTTTCAGATAAGAAATCTTGCAAGACAAATTCTAAATTCAAAAACGAAGTATATATATATATATATATATATATATATATATATATATATATATAAAATGTACGCAATGCAGATCTTGGGTACACAAGAGATGTAGTGGGATAGCAAGCGATCTAACAGGTAGGCAAAGCTACGTATGCAGTTGGTGTACATGGAAAGGTGGCAGTAGTAATCGCAGTGATAGACACATTTTTCAAATGTAGATGGATTCTATAGAAGTGGTTGATAGCTTCCGGTACCTAGGTGATCCGATTAGCATGGGAGGGGGGGGGGTTCCAAGGCCATAGTATCTAGAATAAGGTTGGGTTGGAAGAACTTTAGGGAGCTGCTTCCTCTGTTGACAAAGAAGGGTTTCTCTCTGCGTATGAATAGACGGTTATATGATGCCTGTGTGAGATGCGCGATGCTGCATGGTAGTGAGACATGGGCAGCAACTGCCGAGGATATGCGACAGCTCAAGAGAAATGAAGCAAGCATGCTCCGTTGGATGTGCAGTGTCAATGTGCGTGAACGAGCAAGCATAGACGAGTTGAGAAAGAAACTGGGTATAAGAGGGATAAGTTGTGGTGTGCAGGAGAGAAGACTGAGATGGTATGGACATGTAATGCGCATGCAGGATGACCGCTGCGTGAAGAAATGCCAAGAAATCCCAGTAGAAGGAAGACACAGTAGAGGTAGACCACGAAAAACATGGGCAGATGTGTTGAGAGCAGACCTCAGATCGCTGATACTCACGGAGGAGATGACGAAGGACGTGACAAGTGGAGAGGTGCTCAGCTGAATAGGACCCGTCCCACCCTTGCAAGCAGGGAAAAGCGGACATAAAATTATGATAATGATGATGAGGATGATATATATATATATATATATATATATAATAAATGTAATCTGAGTTTTTCAAATATTAATAATTGTTTCTATTTTTAGGCACAAGGCCAGCAATTAACCAGTACATTACTGGTACTTTATTTTATCGACCCCGTAAGGATGAAAGTCAAAGTTAACCTCGGCGGGATTTCAAATATTAATAATTGTTTCTACTTTAGGCACAAGGCCTGCAATTACCCAGTGCATTACTGGTACTTTATTTTATAGACCCCGTAAGGATGAAAGGCAAAGTCAACCTCGGCGGGATTTGAACTCAGTTCGTAAAGGGACGTAACTATGCTGGAAAGCATGGCGTCCGACCCTCCACCAATACTGCCAATCCACCGCCAAATATTAATAATGATATTCGATTTGTTTGCAATTATGCAAACAGCCTCTTTTTTAAAGCCATGTCAGTAGAATGAGACCCCTCATTCTTGGCATGTAAACAGAACTGCAATTCTGCATAATTGCAAACGAATCGAATATTATTATTAATATTCGAAAAGCTCAGATTACATTTATTGTATTCAGCTATGGAGAGCGATAATTTATATATATATAATTCATATATATATATATATATATATCAAGAGAGAGAGAGAGAGGGGATATATTGAAGGCTAGATATACATACAGAAACATTCATAGGTCCAAATAAAAATAACATATTCAACTGAACCCTACCTCCCCCCCACACACACTTCTCACTGTTGCCGCCATATGCCAATCTTTATAGTTGATGTATATCTACACCAACTCACCAGTTAGCTATTTATACCACCAGCCACTTATTCCAATCACTCCAGCCAATCAGTTTTTTTATTTTTTTCTATATTGGCTTATATTGATATATGTATTTCCTTCTTTATTTTCTGTAAATTTATTTAAACTCAAGATTCAAAAAATATTTCTTGTTTCATTTCTCCTCTGAAATTGATAATTTCCTCCTTCAATTCATTCAAATTTCTCTTTCATATTTCATATTTTCTAACATTCTGTCCTTCTTTTTCTCTTTGCTTTCATTCTTTTATTCAATTCTATTCTTCTTCTTATTTCATTCTTTATGTCTAATATTTTGTTGCTTTCTTTTGTCCTGTTGTTTTTTCTTCATTTAATCATTTTTTATTTCATGAATATCGTTTTTGATGTGAATCTCTTTCACTCAGACACTCCATTTGCTTTCAATATTATTCCTTTCATTCCTTGTATTGAAATACACAAAACAAAATGTATAGATACCATTGCGACTGATAGATAGTATTAGCAAAGGAAAGACCAATGGAGACATTGTTTACTTGGCCCAATTTGATGAGTTCCACTTCACTTGGTAATTGAATGAAGCCTGGGATCTTGTTGATCGAACTCTATCTATCTATCTAGATTTTTTTTTTCATCAACTTTTATTTTTCTAGCTTCATGAGCTAGTGGTAAGTATGTTGGACTTACAATAATAATGTCAAGTGTTTGATTCTTGGACTGGGTTGTGTGTTGTTTTCTTGACCAAAACATTTCCTGTTGCTCTTGTATACTCAGCTGAAAATGAGTACCAGCAATAACTGAGTGTTTAACCTTGCAATGGATTGATGTCTTGGTCACGGGGGAGAGTTGTTTACTCTCAGTCACTTCATATCATGGAAACTGAGATAAATACCAGTCTGATGAGCCTCTGGACCTGAAACAGACTTTTTGTCTATGTATAAGTCTACATATTTGTCTGTCTAATGTTTCCCCCATGTCTCTCTCCATGTTTGTATATGTGTTTTCTATATAGCCTATCATGTGACAACCTCTCTAGTGCTTTTACAACAATAAAATGTGCTCAATACACATTATAAAGTGTTAGTACCATGATAAAATGCACCCAGTCTCCTCTGTAAAGTGATAGTACTAGTGCTTATGAAAAAATATGCTTGCTCTGGATGTATGTTATGTGTGTGTTTGGTTTGAGCATTTGAGTTTCTGTGTGTTTGAGTTTGTGTGCATATTATGATATTTCTAACACAAAATATCACTCATCACCCTTTAACAGAACTAGTCTGATAAACAAAATGAACATGTTTGATGTGATGTTTCATTCCACCATGAAATCACACTAACTACTCAGAAAACAAGTGTTGTTACTGTTACCTGTATATTCATGGAAACATAATTAACTGCAAAACATCTTAAACAATATCTTAATGAGCAATTTCAAGAATATGCTGTCATTACATGAGACAATTTCCCACATAAACACAATGTTCTAAATCACATAAATGCATCCATTTATAGTAAACGATTACATTATATGCCAATTAAAAACGTGTATAGCAAGTTAGCTGTTTTTAGCAAATTATAAATACTTTCCAGCAAGCCTGGAGTTCTGTAAATTGTTTCACAAAACAAACATAAAATTAAGTTGCAGCTGTTTTTGAAACATTTCCAATATTATAAGTAGACAGACTACCAAATTCTATAGTCAGACAGATTATAAAGTATCAATGACAGCTGATTTAAGATTTAACTGCTCTTTAACCCTTCTTATATCAAGCTGCTTGAAGCTATTCATGCTTCTGTGATACAAAACTATTTCTTTTAAAACAAATGTTTTTGTATGTAGATTTATATTGAAACCTTAAAATATTCATGTTATAAAACCGAAATTAGAATTTAGTATTGCGTTCTAACATAGCGGATATGTAAATGCATTTGTGAGTTTTATATCGAATAATAATTGTTTCTACTTTTGGCATAAGGTCAGCAATTATCCTAGTGCATTACTGGTACTTTATTTTATCAATCCCATAAATATGAAAGGCAAAGTTAACCTCAGTTGTATTTGAAGTCAGAGCATAAAGAGTTGTAACTCTATTATATCGAATAATAATAATATTCGATCTGTTTGCAAGCAAATAGCCTCATTATGCTATGTGCTTTAGATGACCATCAACATCCGTTTGTTCTAGTGTTGACAGAGAGAAACAGTCAGCAATAATATTGTTTATGGGTTATTGCCCTTTGTCAAGAAATATTATTGCTAGAACAAAAGGATGGCGAAGGTCATCTAAGATACAAAACCATTTGATTTAAAACAAATATTTTTAGGTGTAGATTTAAATTTAATTATTTGTGATACAAAAATCATTCAATACAAATTTTTTGTGTGAAGATTTAAATTTAAATCTTAAATTATTCATGATACAAAACCATTTGATTTAAAACAAATGTTTCGAATGTAGATTTAAATTTATATCTTAAACTATTCATCATACAAAAGCCATTTATTTTAAAACAAATGTTTTTGTGTGTAGATTTAAATTTAAACATTTCATCACAATTTTTCTGTAAGAAAATTTTGTTGTTTAGAAAACCGGCTTAAAAATGAAAATATTACATATTTTATTAAATTCTTCCAAATATTTTGTTCTTTTCGAAATTATTTTACACACATATACAGTTTATTTTATTAGTATTATGGTCAGAAAATGGTTAATGGTAAGTTTTCTGATAAGGACAGATCATATTAGCAATAAAAATGCTCCATACACTTCAATGAAAACAGCAGATGGAACAAAGTATTATTCTCTCCAAAACCTATTTGGAATAGACATGTATGATAGAAATAATGAGTATGATGAAAACAATAAAAATAAAACAAATTGTTGACTTTCAGATCAAGCAATCACTTTTATAAATATGTCACGGAAATCTGGTCTTATAACGATAAAGAAACGTCATATAATCTGTCAGTCTATTCTGACCCTAAATCAGAAGATTGAATTCAGGTTAAGCTATCAGCTTAATACATATTACATATATTATATACATTGTATATATGTATGTATGTAGTTTATAATAAATATGTGGGCTTGTGATGATGACTATGATTTGGGTGGTGATTGTGGTGCTGACTATGGTTTGGGTGGGGGTTGTAGTGGGGGTTTTGGTAGGGGTTGTGGTGGGGGTTGTGGTGGTTGTTGTTGTGGTGGGGGTTGTTGTTGTGATGGCGGTTGTAGTGGTTGTGGTAGTGGTTGTGGTGGTGGTAGAGGTGGTGGTGATGATGGTTGTGGTGATGGTTATGGTTTCAGTGGTGATTGTAGCTGTATTGGTGGTGGTTGTGGTGACGGTTGTTGTGGTGGTGGTTATGGTGGTTGAGGTGGTGGTGATTGGATTGGTGGTGGTTGTGGTGGGGGTGGTGGCTATAGTTTAGTTGTGGTGGTTTAATGCTATAGTATTGTATGAAGTTTGTTACATCACTCATTCCTTGTAATAATCTAATAGGTTAAAATTCTACTTTCTCTCTGTACACAACTTTACTAACTTGCCTATTGTATCATGTGGAGGTGAATAGAAAAAATTGTATTTCAACCTTTATTTTATTAACTCATTGTATTTATGTATAAGATTTTATTAAAGTACACATGTTAATATGTTAGTATGCTCTACATTGTACTTTTATTAGTATGCTTTACATTGTACTTTTATTAGTATGTTCTACATTGTACTTTTGTTAGTAGGTTGTACATTGTACTTTTGTTAGTATGTTATACATTGTACTTTTGTTAGTATGTTCTACATTGTACTTTTGTTAGTATGTTATACATTGTACTTTTGTTAGTATGTTCTACATTGTACTTTTGTTAGTATGTTCTACATTGTACTTTTGTTAGTATGTTCTACATTGTACTTTTGTTAGTATGTTCTACATTGTACTTTTATTAGTATGCTTTACATTGTACTTTTATTAGTATGTTCTACATTGTACTTTTGTTAGTAGGTTGTACATTGTACTTTTGTTAGTATGTTATACATTGTACTTTTGTTAGTATGTTCTACATTGTACTTTTGTTAGTATGTTCTACATTGTACTTTTGTTAGTATGTTCTACATTGTACTTTTGTTAGTATGTTCTACATTGTTCTTTTGTTAGTATGTTCTACATTGTACTTTTGTCAATGTTATCTGATTCTTTCATCTATTTTAAGGGTTGTTCCTCCATATTGGTTGAGTTGATGCTCCTATACAGAACTTTCAAGGTTGGCTAGAAAAGCATGACAACATGGTTATAGCTGGAAAGAACTGTTATATTCAACTACAAAGGGCGTAACTGATGAAAATTTAATAAACAATGTAAGTTCCTATATATAACAGACATTTTCATTGATAAGGTCCCAGGCAGGAACAAGTAAAACGAGTAAAAGGAAAGAAAAATTAACAGGAGTATATGGTATATATTATTAGTTTAACACTGTGAGGAAGAAATAAGAACTACGAATTACTCAATGTTTGGGACAATACATCTTCAGTGGGGGAAAAAATAGAAAAATTGGTTTTGATATATGCCTATTTTTTTTTTGTATTTTAGTAATTACATAAAAGATGTTTATATTTTTTCTTTTTTAAAACCATTTTTCTCTCTTTCTTGTCAAAGGACTACTATGTGAAACGTTAAATCCTTCCTACTTGTATCTTCCTTACAGCACTAAACTAATACAATATGCTGTGCAATCTTGTGTTTTGCATTTCTGTCATTTTCTTTTGTTGTTGATCTTCTTTTATTGGATCTATACATTATACAATTCTCTAGGTTTTTGGATTACACTGGATTTAGAAACTATTTTTCTCATTGACAGTTATTTCACATTAATGGTTGGCAAGGATAGTTGAGGATATTTTTCTCAGTACAAGCATACTTAAAGAACTACATAATCCTTTATAACCACTGCAAAGAATGTAAACAATACAATACTAATATTACCATTTTTATACTAAAGATGGGGCTCTGAAGGTAGGGTGTTTCAAATAAAACAAAGAACTAATAAGGAAATTCGAAAATCCTTAATAGAAACTATCAAACCTGAGCACAATTGGGTTTACCATACAACACGCATGCATGCACACACACATATAAATGTATATATATATACACACATATATATATATACATACATATATACACATATATATGTCTATAGATAGTATTCTTTTCACCTTCGCGAATCTGGTCCCTTACGATTTGAACACATATATGTATATATCTGTGTTCGTTTTTCTTTTATATTCTATTATAATATACGGCTCGGAAATATCTCTTTCTTAGAGCTATTTTGTTGTAAGAGACTATTTTGAGTTCCTAACTCAATATATACCTTTGATGTACACACACACACACACACACACACACACACACACACACACACACACACACACACACACACACACACACACACACACACACACACACATGAAGGCACATGGCTTAGTGGTTAGAGCATTGGCGTTGCAATCGAAAGGTTGTGAGTTCAATTCTCAGACCGGGTGAAGTGTTGTTTTTTTGAGCAAGACACTATATTTCACATTGCTCCAGTTCACTCAGCTGTAGAAATGAGATGATAGGGACTGGGGTCCATATCATTCCACTGCAAAGTGGTCGTGGAGGTGCCACGGCAAAAAAACACCCAGCACTCACTGTAAATTAGGTTGGTGTTAGAAATCAAGCCAAAATCAGTTCCAGTCCCAACCTTGCAAGGGACGTAAAATGAAATGATCATACATTTTTATATATTTATATATACATACATATGATGGCAGCAAACTCTGCTAAGAGAATTGGCATCGCTTGTCAGCTAACAGATTTCGGCCATCTTGCAGGTAGGTGCAACGCAAGTAGCCACTGTCTTCCTTAGTGAGCCACCAATCTTGTCCTGCCACGGTAACCCCAGTACTCTGTTAATTTTGTTTTATAACGATTTTTTCTTGTAATGCTTGGGATAAGTGCATCCATTGAATTCTAGGCCCATGTTTAGTTATTCTATATTCTTGTTCGTGTCTTTTTTGGTTTGTCCACAGATTTGATGTAATTTTTATTTTATTAACACTGAGGATCAAGCAGACTGGTCTGGGGTGCCAACCCAGACTATGAGCTTGAGAAACATGTGTAACCAGTGTTGAGCAATAAATGTCCTATGTAACACCTCCACTTTGTTCTTATCATATAGATAGATAGATATGCAAATTTATTGACACACACACACACACATATCATTTCATCATTTCATTTTACGTCCGCTTTTCCCTGCTTGCAAGGGTGGGACAGGAACTGATTCTCGCTTGATTTCTACAGCTGGATGCCCTTCCTAACACCAACCTCATTTACAGTGAGTGCTGGGTGCTTTTTTGCCGTGGCACCTCCACGACCATTTCTACAGCTGAGTAAACTGGAGCAATGTGAAATAAAGTGTCTTGCTCAAGGAAACAACACATCACCCGGTCTGAGAATTGAACTCACAACCTTTCGATTGCAAGGCCAATGCTCTAACCACTAAGCCATGTGCCTCCATAGTTCCTGTATGAGCAAGGCATGGTCAGCCGACCAGACACTGCCCACAACAGGACAATCCGTCTAACCCATGCTAGCGTGGAAGAACGGACGTAAAACGGTGATGATGATGATGATGATGATTCATATGCATATGTAAATAGAGAGAGAGAGAGAGATATATATACACATATACATACACGTGCACACATTCAAATACACACACACACTCATACATATACACAAGTATGTGTGCGTGTGTGTGCGTGTAGGATTGTGTATGCGTGTGTGTGTGTGTGTGTGTGTATGTGCGTGTATGTGTGTGTGTGTGTAGGATTGTGTATGTGTGTGGGATTGTGTATGCGCGCGTGTGTGTGTGTGGGGGGGGGATTATGTGTGTGTGTGTGTATGTGTGTGGTATTGTGTATGTGTGTGTGGTGTGTGTGTGTATGTTTGTGTGTGGGATTGTGCATGTTGTGTGTGTGTATGTGTGTGGTATTGTGTATGTGTGTGTGGTGTGTGTGTGTTTGTGTGTGGGAGTGTGTATAGTGTGTGTGTGGGATTGTGTATGTGTGTGTGTGTGTATGTGTGTGGTATTGTGAATGTGTGTGTGGTGTGTGTGTGCATGTTTGTGTGTGGGATTGTGTATGTGTGTGTGTGTGGGTGTGTGTGTATGTGTGTGGTATTGTGTATGTGTGTGTGGTGTGTGTAATACCAGCAGCCATTCAAGTAAATGGTTGACCAATCAATAGATGTAGTGTGGTAATTAAATAATTCAAGAGTAGAACAGCAACAATAAAAACAACAATAATTATTAATACTCACAGAAACAAGAAAGACTTTCTACAACTTTCCTTCCCAGGCAGTTGTTTACAAAAATATTGTAATCATCATCATCATCATCATCACAACCATCTACATTACAACCATCATCATCATCATCATCATCACCATCTCTATCATTCCCATCATCACAACCATCAACATTACAACCATCATCATCATCATCATCATCACAACCATCTACATTACAACCATCATCATCATCATCATCATCATCATCGCCACCATCTCTATCATTCCCATCATCACAACCATCAACATTACAACCATCATCATCATCATCACCATCATCTCTATCATTCCCATCATCACAACCATCAACATTACAACCATCATCATCATCATCACCATCATCTCTATCATTCCCATCATCACAACCATAAACATGACAACCATCATCATCATCATCACCATCATCTCTATCATTCCCATCATCACAACCATCAACATTACAACCATCATCATCATCATCATCACCATCTCTATCATTCCCATCATCACAACCATCTACATTACAACCATCATCATCATCATCATAATCATCACCATCATCTCTATCATTCCCATCATCACAACCATCAACATTACAACCATCATCATCACCATCACCATCTCTATCATTCCCATCATCACAACCATCAACATTACAACCATCATCATCATCATCATCATCATCACAACCATCTACATTACAACCTTCATCATCATCATCATCATCATCACCATCATCTCTATCATTCCCATCATCACAACCATCAACATTACAACCATCATCATCACCATCACCATCTCTATCATTCCCATCATCACAATCATCAACATTACAACCATCATCTCATCATCATCATCACAACCATCTACATTACAACCATCATCATCATCATCATCATCATCACCATCATCTCTATCATTCCCATCATCACAACCATCAACATTACAACCATCATCATCATCATCACCATCATCTCTATCATTCCCATCATCACAACCATCAACATTACAACCATCATCATCATCATCATCACCATCATCTCTATCATTCCCATCATCACAATCATCAACATTACAACCATCATCATCATCACCATCATCTCTATCATTCCCATCATCACAATCATCAACATTACAACCATCATCATCATCATCATCATCATCATCACCATCTCTATCATTCCCATCATCACAACCATCAACATTACAACCATCATCATCACCATCACCATCTCTATCATTCCCATCATCACAACCATCAACATTACAACCATCATCATCACCATCACCATCTCTATCATTCCCATCATCACAACCATCAACATTACAACCATCATCATCATCATCACCATCATCTCTATCATTCCCATCATCACAACCATCAACATTACAACCATCATCATCATCATCACCATCATCTCTATCATTCCCATCATCACAACCATCAACATTACAACCATCATCATCATCATCACCATCATCTCTATCATTCCCATCATCACAACCATCAACATTACAACCATCATCATCATCATCACCATCATCTCTATCATTCCCATCATCACAACCATCAACATTACAACCATCATCATCACCATCTCTATCATTCCCATCATCACAACCATCAACATTACAACCATCATCATCATCATCACCATCATCTCTATCATTCCCATCATCACAACCATCAACATTACAACCATCATCATCATCATCACCATCATCTCTATCATTCCCATCATCACAACCATCAACATTACAACCATCATCATCATCATCACCATCATCGTCTATCATTCCCATCATCACAACCATCAAATTACAACCAGCATCATCAGCATCACCATCATCTCTATCATTCCCATCATCACAACCATCAACATTACAACATCATCATCGACCATCTCTATCATTCCATCATCACAGACCATCAACATTACTACCATCATCATCATCATCATCACATCATCTCTATCATTCCATCATCACAACCATCAATATTACAACCATCACCATCATCTCTATCATTCCCATCATCACAACATCAAGATTACAACCATCATCATCATCATCATCATCATCATCATCACCGTCTCTATCATTCCCATCATCACAACCATCAACATTACAACCATCATCATCATCATCATCATCATCATCACCTTCTCTATCATTCCCATCATCACAACCATCAACATTACAACCATCATCATCATCATCACCATCACCATCTCTATCATTCCATCATCACAACCATCAACATTACAACCATCATCATCATCATCACCATCATCTCTATCATCCCATCATCACAACCATCAATATTACAACATCACCTCATCCTATCATTCCCATCATCACAACCATCAACATTACAACCATCATCATCACCATCATCATCATCACCATCTCTATCATTCCATCATCACAACCATCTACATTACAACCATCATCATCATCATCATCATCATCACCATCTCTATCATTCCCATCATCACAACCATCTACATTACAACCATCATCACCATCATCATCATCACCATCATCTCTATCATTCCCATCATCACAACCATCAACATTACAACCATCATCATCATCATCACCATCATCTCTATCATTCCCATCATCACAACCATCAACATTACAACCATCATCATCATCATCATCATCATCACCATCTCTATCATTCCCATCATCACAACCATCAACATTACAACCATCATCATCATCATCACCATCATCTCTATCATTCCACATCATCACAACCATCAACATTACAACCATCATCATCATCATCATCATCGCCATCTCTATCATTCCCATCATCACACCCATCAACATTACAACATCATCATCATCATCATCATCACAACCATCTACATTACAACCATCATCATCATCATCATCATCACCATCATCTCTATCATTCCCATCATCACAACCATCAACATTACAACCATCATCATCATCATCATCACCATCTATATCATTCCCATCATCACAACCATCAACATTACAACATCATCATCATCACAACCATCAACATTACAACCATCATCATCATCATCAATCACCCATCTCTATCATTCCCATCATCACAACCATCAACATTACAACCATCATCATCATCATCATCATCACCATCTCTATCATTCCCATCATCACAACCATCAACATTACAACCATCATCATCATCATCATCATCACCATCTCTATCATTCCCATCATCACAACCATCAACATACAACCATCATCATCATCATCACCATCATCTCTATCATTCCCATCATCACAACCATCAACATTACAACCATCATCATCATCATCATCATCACCATCTCTATCATTCCCATCATCACAACCATCAACATTACAACCATCATCATCATCATCATCATCACCATCTCTATCATTCCCATCATCACAACCATCAACATTACAACCATCATCATCATCATCATCATCACCATCTCTATCATTCCCATCATCACAACCATCAACATTACAACCATCATCATCATCATCACCATCATCTCTATCATTCCCATCATCACAACCATCAACATTACAACCATCATCATCATCATCATCATCATCACCATCAACATTACAACCATCATCATCATCATCACCATCATCTCTATCATTCCCATCATCACAACCATCAACATTACAACCATCATCACCATCATCATCATCACCATCTCTATCATTCCCATCATCACAACCATCAACATTACAACCATCATCATCACCATCACCATCTCTATCATTCCCATCATCACAACCATCAACATTACAACCATCATCATCACAACCATCATCATCATCACCATCATCTCTATCATTCCCATCATCACAACCATCAACATTACAACCATCATCATCACCATCACCATCTCTATCATTCCCATCATCACAACCATCAACATTACAACCATCATCATCACAACCATCATCATCATCACCATCTCTATCATTCCCATCATCACAACCATCAACATTACAACCATCATCATCATCATCACCATCATCTCTATCATTCCCATCATCACAACCATCTACATTACAACCATCATCATCACAACCATCATCATCATCACCATCATCTCTATCATTCCCATCATCACAACCATCAACATTACAACCATCATCATCATCATCATCATCACAACCATCAACATTACAACCATCATCATCATCACCACCATCTCTATCATTCCCATCATCACAACCATCAACATTACAACCATCATCATCATCATCATCACCATCATCTCTATCATTCCCATCATCACAACCATCAACATTACAACCATCATCATCATCATCATCACCATCATCTCTATCATTCCCATCATCACAACCATCAACATTACAACCATCATCATCATCATCACCATCATCTCTATCATTTCCATCATCACAACCATCTACATTACAACCATCATCATCATCATCATCATCATCATCATCATCATCATCACAACCATCAACATTACAACCATCATCATCATCATCATCATCATCATCATCATCATCATCATCACAACCATCAACATTACAACCATCATCATCATCATCATCATCATCATCATCATCATCATCATCACAACCATCAACATTACAACCATCATCATCATCATCATCACCATCATCTCTATCATTCCCATCATCACAACCATCAACATTACAACCATCATCATCATCATCATCACCATCATCTCTATCATTCCCATCATCACAACCATCAACATTACAACCATCATCATCATCATCATCACCATCATCTCTATCATTCCCATCATCACAACCATCAACATTACAACCATCATCATCATCATCACCATCATCTCTATCATTTCCATCATCACAACCATCTACATTACAACCATCATCATCATCATCATCATCATCATCATCATCATCATCATCACAACCATCAACATTACAACCATCATCATCATCATCATCATCATCATCATCATCATCATCATCACAACCATCAACATTACAACCATCATCATCATCATCATCATCATCATCATCATCATCATCATCACAACCATCAACATTACAACCATCATCATCATCATCATCACCATCATCTCTATCATTCCCATCATCACAACCATCTACATTACAACCATCATCATCATCATCATCATCATCATCATCATCATCATCATCACAACCATCAACATTACAACCATCATCATCATCATCATCATCATCATCATCATCATCATCATCACAACCATCTACATTACAACCATCATCATCATCATCATCATCATCATCATCATCATCATCATCACAACCATCAACATTACAACCATCATCATCATCATCATCACCATCATCTCTATCATTCCCATCATCACAACCATCAACATTACAACCATCATCATCATCATCATCACCATCATCTCTATCATTCCCATCATCACAACCATCAACATTACAACCATCATCATCATCATCACCATCATCTCTATCATTTCCATCATCACAACCATCTACATTACAACCATCATCATCATCATCATCATCATCATCATCATCATCATCATCACAACCATCAACATTACAACCATCATCACCATCTCTATCATTCCCATCATCACACCCATCAACATTACAACCATCATCATCATCATCATCATCACAACCATCAACATTACAACCATCATCATTATCACCATCATCATCTCTATCATTCCCATCATCACAACCATCAACATTACAACCATCATCATCATCATCACCACCATCTCTATCATTCCCATCATCACAACCATCAACATTACAACCATCATCATCATCATCATCATCACCATCTCTATCATTCCCATCATCACACCCATCAACATTACAACCATCATCATCATCATCACCATCTCTATCATTCCCATCATCACAACCATCAACATTACAACCATCATCATCATCATCACCACCATCTCTATCATTCCCATCATCACAACCATCAACATTACAACCATCATCATCATCATCACCATCATCTCTATCATTCCCATCATCACAACCATCAACATTACAACCATCATCATCATCATCATCACCATCTCTATCATTCCCATCATCACACCCATCAACATTACAACCATCATCATCATCATCATCATCACAACCATCAACATTACAACCATCATCATCATCATCACCACCATCTCTATCATTCCCATCATCACACCCATTAACATTACAACCATCATCATCATCATCATCATCACAACCATCTACATTACAACCATCATCATCATCATCATCATCACCATCATCTCTATCATTCCCATCATCACAACCATCAACATTGCAACCATCATCATCATCATCACCATCTCTATCATTCCCATCATCACAACCATCAACATTACAACCATCATCATCATCATCACCATCTCTATCATTCCCATCATCACAACCATCAACATTACAAACATCATCATCATCACAACCATCAACATTACAACCATCATCATCATCATCATCATCATCACCATCTCTATCATTCCCATCATCACAACCATCAACATTACAACCATCATCATCATCATCATCATCACCATCTCTATCATTCCCATCATCACAACCATCAACATTACAACCATCATCATCATCATCATCACCATCTCTATCATTCCCATCATCACAACCAACAACATTACAATCATCATCATCATCATCATCACCAACACCATCTCTATCATTCCCATCATCACAACCATCAACATTACAACCATCATCATCATCATCACCATCATCTCTATCATTCCCATCATCACAACCATCAACATTACAACCATCATCATCATCATCATCACCATCATCTCTATCATTCCCATCATCACAACCATCAACATTACAACCATCATCATCACCATCACCATCATCTCTATCATTCCCATCATCACAACCATCAACATTACAACCATCATCATCATCATCACCATCATCTCTATCATTCCCATCATCACAACCATCAACATTACAACCATCATCATCATCATCATCACCATCATCTCTATCATTCCCATCATCACAACCATCAACATTACAACCATCATCATCATCATCATCATCACCATCTCTATCATTCCCATCATCACAACCATCAACATTACAACCATCATCATCATCATCATCACCATCTCTATCATTCCCATCATCACAACCATCAACATTACAATCATCATCATCATCATCATCACCAACACCATCTCTATCATTCCCATCATCACAACCATCAACATTACAACCATCATCATCATCATCACCATCATCTCTATCATTCCCATCATCACAACCATCAACATTACAACCATCATCATCATCATCATCACCATCTCTATCATTCCCATCATCACAACCATCAACATTACAACCATCATCACCATCATCATCATCACCATCTCTATCATTCCCATCATCACAACCATCGACATTACAACCATCATCATCATCATCACCATCATCTCTATCATTCCCATCATCACAACCATCAACATTACAACCATCATCATCATCATCATCACCATCATCTCTATCATTCCCATCATCACAACCATCAACATTACAACCATCATCATCATCATCATCATCACCATCACCATCTCTATCATTCCCATCATCACAACCATCAACATTACAACCATCATCATCATCATCACCATCATCTCTATCATTCCCATCATCACAACCATCAACATTACAACCATCATCACCATCATCATCATCACCATCTCTATCATTCCCATCATCACAACCATCAACATTACAACCATCATCATCATCATCACCATCATCTCTATCATTCCCATCATCACAACCATCAACATTACAACCATCATCATCACCATCACCATCTCTATCATTCCCATCATCACAACCATCAACATTACAACCATCATCATCATCATCATCATCATCACAACCATCAACATTACAACCATCATCATCACCATCACCATCATCTCTATCATTCCCATCATCACAACCATCAACATTACAACCATCATCATCATCATCACCATCATCTCTATCATTCCCATCATCACAACCATCAACATTACAACCATCATCATCACCATCACCATCTCTATCATTCCCATCATCACAACCATCAACATTACAACCATCATCATCATCATCATCATCATCACAACCATCAACATTACAACCATCATCATCACCATCACCATCTCTATCATTCCCATCATCACAACCATCAACATTACAACCATCATCATCATCATCATCATCATCACAACCATCTACATTACAACCATCATCATCATCATCATCACCATCTCTATCATTCCCATCATCACAACCATCAACATTACAACCATCATCACCATCATCATCATCACCATCTCTATCATTCCCATCATCACAACCATCAACATTACAACCATCATCATCATCATCATCATCATCTCTATCATTCCCATCATCACAACCATCAACATTACAACCATCATCATCATCATCATCATCATCTCTATCATTCCCATCATCACAACCATCAACATTACAACCATCATCATCATCATCACCATCATCTCTATCATTCCCATCATCACAACCATCAACATTACAACCATCACCATCATCATCATCATCACCATCTCTATCATTCCCATCATCACAACCATCAACATTACAACCATCATCATCATCATCATCATCACCATCTCTATCATTCCCATCATCACACCCATCAACATTACAACCATCATCATCATCATCATCATCACAACCATCAACATTACAACCATCATCATCATCATCACCATCATCTCTATCATTCCCATCATCACAACCATCAACATTACAACCATCATCATCATCATCACCATCTCTATCATTCCCATCATCACAACCATCAACATTACAACCATCATCATCATCATCATCATCACCATCTCTATCATTCCCATCATCACACCCATCAACATTACAACCATCATCATCATCATCATCATCACAACCATCAACATTACAACCATCATCATCATCATCACCATCATCTCTATCATTCCCATCATCACAATCATCAACATTACAACCATCATCATCATCATCACCATCATCTCTATCATTCCCATCATCACAACCATCAACATTACAACCATCATCATCATCATCACCATCATCTCTATCATTCCCATCATCAGAACCATCAACATTACAACCATCACCATCATCATCATCATCACCATCTCTATCATTCCCATCATCACAACAATCAACATTACAACCATCATCATCATCACCATCATCTCTATCATTCCCATCATCACAACCATCAACATTACAACCATCATCATCATCATCACCATCTCTATCATTCCCATCATCACAACCATCAACATTACAACCATCATCATCATCATCATCATCATCATCACCATCTCTATCATTCCCATCATCACAACCATCAACATTACAACCATCATCATCATCATCACCATCTCTATCATTCCCATCATCACAACCATCAACATTACAACCATCATCATCATCATCACCATCATCATCTCTATCATTCCCATCATCACAACCATCAACATTACAACCATCATCATCATCACCATCATCATCTCTATCATTCCCATCATCAGAACCATCAACATTACAACCATCATCATCATCATCATCATCACCATCTCTATCATTCCCATCATCACAACCATCAACATTACAACCATCATCATCATCATCATCATCACCATCTCTATCATTCCCATCATCACAACAATAAACATTACAACTATCATCATCATCATCATCACCATCATCATCTCTATCATTCCCATCATCACAACCATCAACATTACAACCATCATCATCATCATCACCATCTCTATCATTCCCATCATCACAACCATCAACATTACAAACATCATCATCATCACAACCATCAACATTACAACCATCATCATCATCATCATCATCATCACCATCTCTATCATTCCCATCATCACAACCATCAACATTACAACCATCATCATCATCATCATCATCACCATCTCTATCATTCCCATCATCACAACCATCAACATTACAACCATCATCATCATCATCACCATCTCTATCATTCCCATCATCACAACCATCAACATTACAATCATCATCATCATCATCATCACCAACACCATCTCTATCATTCCCATCATCACAACCATCAACATTACAACCATCATCATCATCATCACCATCATCTCTATCATTCCCATCATCACAACCATCAACATTACAACCATCATCATCACCATCACCATCATCTCTATCATTCCCATCATCACAACCATCAACATTACAACCATCATCATCATCATCACCATCATCTCTATCATTCCCATCATCACAACCATCAACATTACAACCATCATCATCATCATCATCACCATCATCTCTATCATTCCCATCATCACAACCATCAACATTACAACCATCATCATCATCATCATCATCACCATCACCATCTCTATCATTCCCATCATCACAACCATCAACATTACAACCATCATCATCATCATCACCATCATCTCTATCATTCCCATCATCACAACCATCAACATTACAACCATCATCACCATCATCATCATCACCATCTCTATCATTCCCATCATCACAACCATCAACATTACAACCATCATCATCATCATCACCATCATCTCTATCATTCCCATCATCACAACCATCAACATTACAACCATCATCATCATCATCATCACCATCATCTCTATCATTCCCATCATCACAACCATCAACATTACAACCATCATCATCATCATCATCATCACCATCACCATCTCTATCATTCCCATCATCACAACCATCAACATTACAACCATCATCATCATCATCACCATCATCTCTATCATTCCCATCATCACAACCATCAACATTACAACCATCATCACCATCATCATCATCACCATCTCTATCATTCCCATCATCACAACCATCAACATTACAACCATCATCATCATCATCACCATCATCTCTATCATTCCCATCATCACAACCATCAACATTACAACCATCATCATCATCATCACCATCATCTCTATCATTCCCATCATCACAACCATCAACATTACAACCATCATCATCATCATCATCACCATCATCTCTATCATTCCCATCATCACAACCATCAACATTACAACCATCATCATCATCATCACCATCATCTCTATCATTCCCATCATCACAACCATCAACATTACAACCATCATCATCACCATCACCATCTCTATCATTCCCATCATCACAACCATCAACATTACAACCATCATCATCATCATCATCATCATCACAACCATCAACATTACAACCATCATCATCACCATCACCATCTCTATCATTCCCATCATCACAACCATCAACATTACAACCATCATCATCATCATCATCATCATCACAACCATCAATATTACAACCATCATCATCACCATCACCATCTCTATCATTCCCATCATCACAACCATCTACATTACAACCATCATCATCATCATCATCATCATCATCACCACCATCTCTATCATTCCCATCATCACAACCATCAACATTACAACCATCATCATCATCATCACCATCATCTCTATCATTCCCATCATCACAACCATCAACATTACAACCATCACCATCATCATCATCATCACCATCTCTATCATTCCCATCATCACAACCATCAACATTACAACCATCATCATCATCATCATCATCACCATCTCTATCATTCCCATCATCACACCCATCAACATTACAACCATCATCATCATCATCATCATCACAACCATCAACATTACAACCATCATCATCATCATCATCATCACAACCATCAACATTACAACCATCATCATCATCATCACCATCATCTCTATCATTCCCATCATCACAATCATCAACATTACAACCATCATCATCATCATCACCATCATCTCTATCATTCCCATCATCACAACCATCAACATTACAACCATCATCATCATCATCACCATCATCTCTATCATTCCCATCATCACAACCATCAACATTACAACCATCATCATCATCATCACCATCATCTCTATCATTCCCATCATCAGAACCATCAACATTACAACCATCACCATCATCATCATCATCACCATCTCTATCATTCCCATCATCACAACAATCAACATTACAACCATCATCATCATCACCATCATCTCTATCATTCCCATCATCACAACCATCAACATTACAACCATCATCATCATCATCACCATCATCTCTATCATTCCCATCATCACAACCATCAACATTACAACCATCATCATCATCATCACCATCTCTATCATTCCCATCATCACAACCATCAACATTACAACCATCATCATCATCATCATCATCATCACCATCTCTATCATTCCCATCATCACAACCATCAACATTACAACCATCATCATCATCACCATCATCATCTCTATCATTCCCATCATCACAACCATCATCATCATCATCACCATCTCTATAATTCCCATCATCACAACCATCATCATCATCATCACCATCATCATCTCTATCATTCCCATCATCACAACCATCAACATTACAACCATCATCATCATCACCATCATCATCTCTATCATTCCCATCATCACAACCATCATCATCATCATCACCATCTCTATAATTCCCATCATCACAACCATCATCATCATCATCACCATCATCATCTCTATCATTCCCATCATCACAACCATCAACATTACAACCATCATCATCATCATCACCATCATCTCTATCATTCCCATCATCACAACCATCAACATTACAACCATCATCATCATCATCACCATCTCTATCATTCCCATCATCAGAACCATCAACATTACAACCATCATCATCATCATCATCATCACCATCTCTATCATTCCCATCATCACAACCATCAACATTACAACCATCATCATCATCATCACCATCTCTATCATTCCCATCATCAGAACCATCAACATTACAACCATCATCATCATCATCATCATCATCATCTCTATCATTCCCATCATCACAACCATCAACATTACAACCATCATCATCATCATCATCATCACCATCTCTATCATTCCCATCATCACAACCATCAACTTTACAACCATCATCATCATCATCATCATCTCTATCATTTCCATCATCACAACCATCTACATTACAACCATCATCATCATCATCATCATCATCACCATCTCTATCATTCCCATCATCACAACCATCAACATTACAACCATCATCATCATCATCATCATCTCTATCATTTCCATCATCACAACCATCTACATTACAACCATCATCATCATCATCATCATCATCACCATCTCTATCATTCCCATCATCACAACCATCAACATTACAACCATCATCATCATCATCATCATCTCTATCATTTCCATCATCACAACCATCTACATTACAACCATCATCATCATCATCATCATCATCACCATCTCTATCATTCCCATCATCAGAACCATCAACATTACAACCATCATCATCATCACCATCATCATCTCTATCATTCCCATCATCACAACCATCTACATTACAACCATCATCATCATCATCATCATCATCTCTATCATTCCCATCATCACAACCATCAACATTACAACCATCATCATCATCATCATCATCATCTCTATCATTCCCATCATCACAACCATCTACATTACAACCATCATCATCATCATCATCATCATCTCTATCATTCCCATCATCACAACCATCTACATTACAACCATCATCATCATCATCATCATCATCACCATCTCTATCATTCCCATCATCACAACCATCTACATTACAACCATCATCATCATCATCATCATCATCTCTATCATTCCCATCATCACAACCATCAACATTACAACCATCATCATCATCATCATCATCTCTATCATTCCCATCATCACAACCATCAACATTACAACCATCATCATCATCATCATCACCATCTCTATCATTCCCATCATCAGAACCATCAACATTACAACCATCATCATCATCATCATCATCACCATCTCTATCATTCCCATCATCACAACCATCAACATTACAACCATCATCATCATCATCATCATCATCATCATCTATCATTCCCATCATCACAACCATCAACATTACAACCATCATCATCATCATCATCATCTCTATCATTCCCATCATCACAACCATCAACATTACAACCATCATCATCATCATCATCACCATCTCTATCATTCCCATCATCACAACCATCAACATTACAACCATCATCATCATCATCATCATCATCATCATCTCTATCATTCCCATCATCACAACCATCAACATTACAACCATCATCATCATCATCATCATCATCTCTATCATTCCCATCATCACAACCATCAACATTACAACCATCATCATCATCATCATCATCATCATCATCTCTATCATTCCCATCATCACAACCATCAACATTACAACCATCATCATCATCATCATCATCATCATCACCATCTCTATCATTCCCATCATCACAACCATCAACATTACAACCATCATCATCATCATCATCATCATCATCATCATCTCTATCATTCCCATCATCACAACCATCAACATTACAACCATCATCATCATCATCATCATCATCATCACCATCTCTATCATTCCCATCATCACAACCATCAACATTACAACCATCATCATCATCATCATCATCATCATCATCTCTATCATTCCCATCATCACAACCATCAACATTACAACCATCATCATCATCATCATCATCATCACAACTCTATCATTCCCATCATCACAACCATCAACATTACAACCATCATCATCATCATCATCACCATCTCTATCATTCCCATCATCACAACCATCAACATTACAACCATCATCATCATCATCATCATCTCTATCATTCCCATCATCACAACCATCAACATTACAACCATCATCATCATCATCATCACCATCTCTATCATTCCCATCATCACAACCATCAACATTACAACCATCATCATCATCATCATCATCTCTATCATTCCCATCATCACAACCATCAACATTACAACCATCATCATCATCATCATCATCATCTCTATCATTCCCATCATCACAACCATCAACATTACAACCATCATCATCATCATCATCACCATCTCTATCATTCCCATCATCACAACCATCAACATTACAACCATCATCATCATCACCATCACCATCTCTATCATTCCCATCATCACAGCCATCAACATTACAACCATCATCATCATCATCACCATCTCTATCATTCCCTTCATCACAACCATCAACATTACAACCATCATCATCATCATCATAATCATCTCTATCATTCCCATCATCACAACCATCAACATTACAACCTTCATCATCATCACCATCACCATCTCTATCATTCCCTTCATCACAACCATCAACATTACAACCATCATCATCATCACCATCACCATCTCTATCATTCCCTTCATCACAACCATCAACATTACAACCATCATCATCATCATCATCACCATCTCTATCATTCCCATCATCACAACCATCAACATTACAACCATCATCATCATCATCATCACCATCACCATCTCTATCATTCCCATCATCACAACCATCAACATTACAACCATCATCATCATCACCATCACCATCTCTATCATTCCCTTCATCACAACCATCAACATTACAACCATCATCATCATCATCATCACCATCTCTATCATTCCCATCATCACAACCATCAACATTACAACCATCATCATCATCATCATCATCATCACCATCTCTATCATTCCCATCATCACAACCATCAACATTACAACCATCATCATCATCATCATCATCACCATCTCTATCATTCCCATCATCACAACCATCAACATTACAACCATCATCATCATCATCATCACATCATCTCTATCATTCCATCATCACAACCATCAACATTACAACCATCATCATCATCATCATCACCATCTCTATCATCCCCATCATCACAACCATCTACATTACAACAATCATCATCACCATCATCATCATCACACCATCTCTATCATTCCCATCATCACAACCATCAACATTACAACCATCATCATCACCATCATCATCATCATCACCATCTCTATCATTCCCATCATCACAACCATCAACATTACAACCATCATCATCATCATCATCACCATCTCTATCATCCCCATCATCACAACCATCAACATACAACAATCATCATCCAACCATCATCATCATCATCACCATCTCTATCATTCCCATCATCACAACCATCAACATTACAACCATCATCATCACCATCATCATCATCATCACCATCTCTATCATTCCCATCATCACAACCATCAACATTACAACCATCATCATCACCATCATCATCATCATCACCATCTCTATCATTCCCATCATCATAACCATCAACATTACAACCATCATCATCACCATCATCATCATCATCACCATCTCTATCATTCCCATCATCATAACCATCAACATTACAACCATCATCATCACCATCATCATCATCATCACCATCTCTATCATTCCCATCATCATAACCATCAACATTACAACCATCATCATCACCATCATCATCATCATCACCATCTCTATCATTCCCATCATCACAACCATCTACATTACAACAATCATCATCATCATCACCATCACCATCATCTCTATCATTCCCATCATCACAACCATCAACATTACAACCATCATCATCATCATCACCATCATCATCATCTCTATCATTCCCATCATCACAACCATCAACATTACAACCATCATCATCATCATCACCATCATCATCATCTCTATCATTCCCATCATCACAACCATCTACATTACAACCATCATCATCATCATCACCATCACCATCATCTCTATCATTCCCATCATCACAACCATCAACATTACAACCATCATCATCATCATCACCATCATCATCATCTCTATCATTCCCATCATCACAACCATCAACATTACAACCATCATCATCATCATCACCATCATCATCATCTCTATCATTCCCATCATCACAACCATCTACATTACAACCATCATCATCATCATCACCATCATCATCATCTCTATCATTCCCATCATCACAACCATCAACATTACAACCATCATCATCATCATCATCACCATCATCTCTATCATTCCCATCATCACAACAATCAACATTACAACCATCATCATCATCATCACCATCTCTATCATTCCCATCATCACAACCATCAACATTACAACCATCATCATCATCATCATCACCATCATCTCTATCATTCCCATCATCACAACCATCAACATTACAACCATCATCATCATCATCACCATCATCATCATCTCTATCATTCCCATCATCACAACCATCTACATTACAACCATCATCATCATCATCACCATCATCATCATCTCTATCATTCCCATCACACAACCATCAACATTACAACCATCATCATCATCATCATCATCATCTCTATCATTCCCATCATCACAACCATCAACATTACAACCATCATCATCATCATCATCACCATCATCTCTATCATTCCCATCATCACAACAATCAACATTACAACCATCATCATCATCATCACCATCTCTATCATCCCATCATCACAACCATCAACATTACAACCATCATCATCATCATCATCACCATCATCTCTATCATTCCCATCATCACAACAATCAACATTACAACCATCATCATCATCATCATCACCATCTCTATCATTCCCATCATCACAACCATCTACATTACAACCATCATCATCATCATCACCATCATCATCATCTCTATCATTCCCATCATCACAACCATCAACATTACAACCATCATCATCATCATCATCATCATCTCTATCATTCCCATCATCACAACCATCAACATTACAACCATCATCATCATCATCATCACCATCATCTCTATCATTCCCATCATCACAACAATCAACATTACAACCATCATCATCATCATCACCATCTCTATCATTCCCATCATCACAACCATCAACATTACAACCATCATCATCATCATCATCACCATCATCTCTATCATTCCCATCATCACAACAATCAACATTACAACCATCATCATCATCATCATCACCATCTCTATCATTCCCATCATCACAACCATCTACATTACAACCATCATCATCATCATCACCATCATCATCATCTCTATCATTCCCATCATCACAACCATCAACATTACAACCATCATCATCATCATCATCATCATCTCTATCATTCCCATCATCACAACCATCAACATTACAACCATCATCATCATCATCATCACCATCATCTCTATCATTCCCATCATCACAACAATCAACATTACAACCATCATCATCATCATCATCATCACCATCTCTATCATTCCCATCATCACAACAATCAACATTACAACCATCATCATCATCATCATCACCATCATCTCTATCATTCCCATCATCACAACAATCAACATTACAACCATCATCATCATCATCATCATCACCATCTCTATCATTCCCATCATCACAACCATCAACATTACAACCATCATCATCATCATCATCACCATCATCTCTATCATTCCCATCATCACAACAATCAACATTACAACCATCATCATCATCATCACCCTCTCTATCATTCCCATCATCACAACAATCAACATTACAACCATCATCATCATCATCACCATCTCTATCATTCCCATCATCACAACAATCAACATTACAACCATCATCATCATCATCACCATCTCTATCATTCCCATCATCACAACAATCAACATTACAACCATCACCATCATCATCATCATCATCATCTCTATCATTCCCATCATCACAACCATCAACATTACAACCATCATCATCATCATCACCATCATCTCTATCATTCCCATCATCACAACCATCAACATTACAACCATCATCATCATCATCACCACCATCTCTATCATTCCCATCATCACAACCATCTACATTACAACCATCATCATCATCATCATCATCTCTATCATTCCCATCATCACAACCATCAACATTACAACCATCATCATCATCATCATCATCCCAACCATCTACATTACAACCATCATCATCATCATCATCATCATCACCATCTCTATCATTCCCATCATCACAACCATCAACATTGCAACCATCATCATCATCATCATCACCATCTCTATCATTCCCATCATCACAACCATCAACATTACAACCATCATCATCATCATCATCACCATCATCTCTATCATTCCCATCATCACAACCATCAACATTACAACCATCATCATCATCATCACCACCATCTCTATCATTCCCATCATCACAACCATCTACATTACAACCATCATCATCATCATCATCATCTCTATCATTCCCATCATCACAACCATCAACATTACAACCATCATCATCATCATCACCATCTCTATCATTCCCATCATCACAACCATCAACATTACAACCATCATCATCATCATCATCATCTCTATCATTCCCATCATCACAACCATCAACATTACAACCATCATCATCATCATCACCATCATCTCTATCATTCCCATCATCACAACCATCAACATTACAACCATCATCATCATCATCACTATCATTCCCATCATCACAACCATCTACATTACAACCATCATCATCATCATCATCATCATCACACCCATCTACATTACAACCATCATCATCATCATCTCTATCATTCCCATCATCAGGGAAAGGGAAAGAAGGAGGCAGTGACTGTTGGCGTTTGGTTCCTTTGTGTTCGGACCTGTTGTATATATATATATATATATATATATATATATATATATATATATATATATATACGATAATTAAATAAATGGAAACTATATTTATAAAACCATATTTATTCAACTTTTTAAATGGAAGTTGAAATTGTAAGGTATGTCAAATCTATCTATTTATAAGACTGTTTATATTGTATTTTGTCTGATGAAGGCATACCATATTTTTAATATGATATCCCTGAAATATATATAATGAAATAAATATGGTTTTATAAATATAGTTTCCATTTATTTAATTATCGTAAATATACTCCAAATACTTGTTGAGTGCTTTTATATCAGTTATAAATATTTACTCGTTGTAACCCAACAATTTAAATAAAACTTTGCATATATATATATATATATATATTTATTTACCGCACCTACACACAAACATAGTTGATGACCCTAGTGTTTGACACTGTCTGAAACAACAAATCTTTCATATTTCTTCCATATAAAGTATGAGGCGGACAATTCCAGAGGGATAATGTTCTGAAGAAGAAGGGCCAAGGGTAGTTGACACTGCAGGTACTGGTGTGGGCTGGTAAAAGTATAAGGGATGAATTAATCTGTTATATATAACCGCCTGTATGTGGTGAATTGGCAGAGTTATAAAAACATCAGATTGAATGCCTTATGGCATTCATTCTGGCTCTCTGCTCTCAAAATTCAAATCCCGCTGAGGTCAACTTTGCCTTTCATCCTTTCAAGTTCAATAAAAAATAAAAGTACCAGTCTAGTACTGGGGGTCGATTCTTCCTCTATATCTTTCTCATTTCCTCTCCCTCCCTTTGTATCTGTCTATGAAAGAAATCTGCTGTACTCAGGCCTGGAGAAGGTTGGGCTCTGCCATGCTTAAAATATCTAAGAAATGCTGTATGTCAATATGGTACCCCTTCAACTATTAGGAGTAACAGGATCATACATACATACATCATCATCATCATCGTTTAACGTCCATATTCCACGCGTGCATGGGTTTGGACGGGAGTTTTCCCACTTGAGGCAAGAGTGGTTGTCTTGCTCGCATAGGACTGTCTGGCGGGTTTTCTACAGCTGGATGCCCTTCCTAACACCAACCACATTTACAGTGTGGGGCTGGGAGGTTTTTACCGTGTTACCTACACGGCCACATTACAGCGTGGACTGTGTGTTTTTTTTGTCGTGACACCTACACGACCTCATTTGTTTCGGCCTGGATGTTGTGGGTCCAACATAACTTTACATTGAAAGGGGTGGTGTGGATGGGGTGGGGGTGGTGGGACGGGGGTGTATTTTGTTAGAGGTGCTGCCTACTTTGTATTTACTTTGTATACATATAACCATACTTTTTATGTTATCTATTCTTATCCCAGTAATACTAATTTTGGTCGGTGGATTGGCAGTATCGGTAGAGGGTCGGACGCCATGCTTTCCAGCATAGTTACGTCCCTTTACGATCTGAGTTCAAATCCCGCCGAGGTTGACTTTGCCTTTCATCCTTACGGGGTCGATAAAATAAAGTACCAGTAATGTACTGGGTAATTTCTGGCCTTGTGCCAATAGTAGAAACAATTATTTGTGACATTAATAGACAGAATAATTGTAAAATATAAGTAGGACAGGACACAACTAAATGTTTTTATAACCAAATGTATGGAGCCTAGTGAAAGGAATTCATGGTCATTGATAATATTACCATGTAGATTTTCAATACGATAAGGACAATTAGATGTTCATTATCATCATCATCACAATTGTAATCAACATCATTATGAAATTATGATGATGAGGGCGATGGATTGGCAGTATCGGTGGAGGGTCAAACGCCATGCTTTCCAGCATAGTTACGTCCCTTTCCGATCTGAGTTCAAATCCCGCCGAGGTTGACTTTGCCTTTCATCCTTACGGGGTCGATAAAATAAAGTACCAGTAATGCACTGGGTAATTGCTGGCCTTGTGCCTAAAAGTAGAAACGATTATGAAATTATGATGATAATGATGATGATGATGGCAACTAAGATGATGGATAATGCTGATAATGATAATGATGGTGATGGTGACAATGTTGACGATGATGATGATAATGGTAAGGAGGATGATGGTGATGATGATGATGGTGACAATGATGATGATGATAACGGTGGTGGTGGCAATGATGATGATGATAATGGTAAGGATGATGATGATGATGACAATGATGACGATGATGATGATGATGATGATGACAATGAAGATGATGATAACGGTGATGGTGAACAATGATGATGATGGATGCTGCTTTTTTCTTTTTTTTTTCTTACCGCAGGCACTGTTGATGCTAATGGAGATGATGGTGATGATGATGGTGGTGATAATGATGATGATGATGATGATGATAACGGTGATGGTGACAATGATGATGATGATGGTGATGGTGACAATGATGATGATGATGGTGACAATGATGATGATGATGATGATGATAATGGTAAGGGTGATGATGATGACAATGATGACGATGATGATGACGATGATGATGACGATGACAATGAAGATGATGACGATGGATGCTGCTTTTTTTTTTTTCTTTTTTCTTTCCACAGGCACTGTTGATGCTAATGGAGATGATGATGATGATGATGATTATGATGATGGTGGTGGTAATGATGATGATGATGATGATGATAATGACAATGATGCTGGTGATAATAATGATAATAATGATGATAAAATCTTTTATATGTCAGAACACAAATGAATTCCTTACAAAGGAAACCATCAGTTGTTTTAAACAGGAAAAAAAAACCAAAAATCCAAAATCTCTGACATTTTTCTCCAACTAAAATTTGACATTTTCTTAGAAATTGCTTCTGATATTTCCTTATTTCTTTCAGTTTTCGGATTCTGTTTGTTCAATAATTAATGCCACAGTAATTATGACAAATACGGTTCTTGGTATATGTTGGGTTTTGTGGGGTATTTTTCCTGCATATCTTGGCTCATGTTTCTAGTATTAGAGATTTAACAGTAAAATATACATAAACAGGTAGCATCTGCAATAGAAATACATATACAAATATCAATGCTGCTAGTGTACATGAACTAATTAGGCTAAATATAACTCCAGTCACTAGATAACCATCATCACCATCATCATCATTTTGAAGGCCAATTTCTCTATGATTGAGGCTCACAATTCTCATCTCTATATACACACACACTCACATTTATATATATATAGAGAGAGAGTGAGCGAGAGAGAGTAATAATAAATGTGAGGACAAAATCGACAAGGGCTTGATAAGGAAGGATTATATATACATATATGTGTATATATATATATGTGTGTGTGTGTGCATGTATATATATAGATAAATTATATATATAAAAAACCACAGAGCAAATATTTATTATATGTACAGATTCAAGTTTATGGGATGTTCTGAAACTGAAAAAAAATCAATCTGCAGATATATATATCTACACTAACACATATATATATATATATTACCTAAGTACAAAGTGAAACCTACTACAGTCAGTAGGCACCTCTAACAAAATACACCCCTGTCCCACTACCCACACCCCATCCACACCACCCCTTTCAATGTAAAGTTATGTTGGTACCAACATCCAGGCCGAAACAAATGAGGTCGTGTAGGTGTCATGACAAAAAAACACACAGTCCACGCTGTAATGTGGCCGTGTAGGTAACACGGTAAAATCCTCCCAGTCCACACTGTAAACGTGGTTGGTGTTAGGAAGGGCATCCAGCCATAGAAAACCTGCCAGACAGTCCTATGCGAGCAAGACAACCACTCTTGCCTCAAGTGGGAAAACTCCTGTCCAAACCCATGCAAGCGTGGAAGATGGACGTTAAACGATGATGATGATGATGATGATATATATATATATATATATATATGTGTGTGTGGGGGTTAGTGAAGATAATTAGGGTTCTTGTTTGTGGAGGTTATGTTGTACTTGTTTGTGGAGGTTATGTTGTAATGCTGTGAGGATAAAACAGTTTAAGCAGTCTAAAAGCAGTAATGTATCCTCAGCAAAAAGTTGGTGATTAGGTGTGACAGAGTTTCTATTTTAGGAAACAGTTATGCAATGTTATATCATTGGCAGTCTCCATGTGACATCATCAGATGCTCATACGAATATCAGGCGTAGTTACATCATACCAGGATGGTAATATTCCCAGTGGCATATCTGCATACCAGCATATCTACGATTCATAATTGTATGAGCTTCTGATGATGTGAGATGGAGACTATCAATAGTATAAACATTGCATAACCATGTCATTGAAATATATACTATGCAATAAAACAATTATTTAAATTTAACTCTGTCTTAACAATATTTTGCATGTGTGTACATTATATATATATATATATATATATATATATATATATATATATATATATATATATATATATATATATATATATATATATATATATATATATATATATATATATATATAATTTAAACTATGTTTATATATATATATATGGAGGCACATGGCTTAGTGGTTAGAGCATTGGCCTTGTAATCGAAAGGTTGTGAGTTCAAATCTCAGACCGGGTGATGTGTTATTTCCTTGAGCAAGACACTTTATTTCACATTGCTCCAGTTTACTCAACTGTAGAAATGAGATGATAGGGACTGGGGTCCCTATCATTCCACTGCAAAGTGGTCGTGGAGGTACCACGGCAAAAAAACACCCAGCACACACTGTAAATGAGGTTGGTATTAGGAAGGGCATCCAGCTGTAGAAATCAAGCCAGAATCAGTTCCTGTCCCACCCTTGCAAGCAGGGAAAAGCGGACGTAAAAATGATGATGATGATGATGATGAAACATACTTTAAATTATGCCAAAGTCTTCACAAGGAAGAATACAAGCTAAACAGTAAAACAAGATTTTTGTACACATACCCTTAATTGCAGGTTCTGGAAATAAGAAACAATTATTTTAATAAATTACAGTGGTGGACATAACAGGACCCCAACACCAATGATTGTGCATACATTTTAAGTGTATGAAATTTTATTTATACTAAATAAGCTCTCTTACAATAGATGAAGCATTGTTTTCCTTGATGTTTCGTTTACGCATATCCTAAATATATATATATGTGTGTGTGTGTGCGTTTGCATGTGCAAACAGAGACAGAGACTAGAATGAATAAATACATAAATAAATAAATAAATAAATAAATAAATAAATAAATAAATAAATAAAATAAAAATGGCGTAGGCATTACAATACAATAGGAGGAAACATAATAGTACCACTGATGATGTCACAGATGTGTGATGAAAGAACTTTGATAGACTATATATATATTTATATCTGTATTTTTAACCATTGGTCAATCAATGATAAACATTGATTGCCAGATAAATTAACTATGGAGATATAAAAGATACAGAAATCAACCCAGTAATCCAAGTAGAAGTTATGAGTAATCTGTAGCGTTGATTATTTTAACGTGCAGCGTTGTTTGACTCAACAAAATGTTTACTTAGTTGTGGAGTTCAGATGGCCGATTTCGTACAGTTCCTAGGTAAGCTGTTCCTGGAATATTAATCGTGAAGGAATGAAGAATAACATGGACAAGCTATACCGTAGGGTTCATTCCAAGTATTAACATATTTCATTAGGTGGACGTGTCTAAAAATCTGCAGTGCTGTTGTGACATTCGATTTTAAATACTGCTTTTACCAGCCAAATTATCAAAACACTGTTTTGAAACTGGCGATACAGTGCATTTATACTGAGGTGTAGAGACAATAACATGAAAAATAACAAGATATAGCACATTTATACTGAGGTGTAGAGACAATAACATGAAAAATAACAAGATACAGCACATTTATACTGAGGTGTAGAGACAATAACATGAAAAAAAACAAGATACAGCACATTTATACTGAGGTGTAGAGACAATAACATGAAAAAAAACAAGATACAGCACATTTATACTGAGGTGTAGAGACAATAACATGAAAAATAACAAGATACAGCACATTTATACTGAGGTGTAGAGACAATAACATGAAAAATAACAAGATATAGCACATTTATACTGAGGTGTAGAGACAATAACATGAAAAATAACAAGATACAGCACATTTATACTGAGGTGTAGAGACAATAACATGAAAAAAAAACAAGATACAGCACATTTATACTGAGGTGTAGAGACAATAACATGAAAAAAAACAAGATACAGCACATTTATACTGAGGTGTAGAGACAATAGCATGAAAAATAACAAGATACAGCGCATTTATACTGAGGTGTAGAGACAATAACATGAAAAATAACAAGATACAGCGCATTTATACTGAGGTGTAGAGACAATAACATGAAAAATAACAAGATACAGCGCATTTATACTGAGGTGTAGAGACAATAACATGAAAAATAACAAGATACAGCACATTTATACTGAGGTGTAGAGACAATAACATGAACAAATAACAAGATACAGCACATTTATACTGAGGTGTAGAGACAATAACATGAAAAATAACAAGATACAGCACATTTATACTGAGGTGTAGAGACAATAACATGAAAAATAACAAGATACAGCATATTTATACTGAGGTGTAGAGACAATAACATGAAAAATAACCAGATACAGCATATTTATACTGAGGTGTAGAGACAATAACATGAAAAATAACAAGATGAAAGGCAGAATGAAATAAGAAATAAGATAAAATAAGATAAAATAAAAGTTTAAAAAAATAATAATAAAAAATATAAATATAGGTATACAGGCGTTAAGAGGAAAAATAATAGGATGGGAAGTGCTTATCTATTAGATTAAAGAAGATAAATGGTAGTTATTGTACATTTGAATACTGGATTATACCATAAATATTTTTTATCCCGATTGTGGGAGAGATTTTTAGATATCACTGGACAGCTATCGCCTGCCTCAAGCTGGGCTGCCCCCAGCCAGTAAGGTGCTGTCCCGTCTCAGTCTACTTTTCTCATTGCATGCATGAGGATTAGGATTCATCTGAACAGCAGACTGCAACCTTTGCACCAAGTAAATCAACCAAGCAACAAAAGAGACCAGCTCTAGACCTGGGAACTTGGAATGTACGGACAATGATGACTGGCCTTTCAAACAACATACTGAACATCAGTGACTGCAGAAAAACAGCTGTGATTAACACCGAGCTGAAGAGCCTGAACATGGATATTGTCACCCTTCAGAAAACGTGACTGGCGAACTCGAGTACACTGAAGGAAAAAGACTACACGTTCTGCTGGCAATGGAGGGGCTCGGACGAGCCCAGAGAGCATGGAGTAGGCTTCGCAGTGGAGAACAGCCTGCTGAGTATGGTAGAACTAGGGAATGACGGCTCAGAGTGACTTCTGACTATCTGCCTTCACACCACCGCAGGTCCCGTCACCCTTGTCAGCGGTTATACCCCAATGCTGTCCTCCACGTCAGACACAAAGGATACAAGAACCTTGCATCCGCTATCAGCAACATCTCCAACAGGGAACAACTCATTCTCCTTGGTGATTTCAACGCCAGAGTGGATCATGACTCATGCCCCTCCTGCTTTGGACAGTTTGGTGTGGGGAAATTGAAGGACAATGGATAGCACCTTCTCGATCTTTGCACTTATCATAACCTGTGCCTCGCCAACTCCTACTTCCACACCGAGCCACAACACAAGGTTTCCTGGAGACATCCATGCTCAAAGCACTGACACCAGCTGGACATCAAACATATCGCCATCTAGAACGTTCTCCATACGCTCCTACCACAGTGCAGACTGTGACACAGACCACTCCCTGGTGTGTTGCAAGATCAGGTTCCAACCAAGGAGACTCCATCGAGTCAAGAAACAGGGGAATCCTTGCCTTGATGTCAGCAAGATGTAGCAAGCAGAACAAGCACAACAGGCAATTCGCAGAGGCTCTCAAGAAAGAACTTTACACCTCTCAACCTGAGGACTCTGCCACAGAGAAGTGAGAAATGCTGTGAAACATCATGCACAGCACAGCCTTGGTTACCTTTGGAAAGGGGGTTTCGAAGTTGCATGACTGGTTTGAGGCTAAGTCCATCAGGATGACCCCTGTCATTGATACCAGGTGTGCTGCTCTAGCTGCGTACAAACGATCGCCCAGTGAAAGGAACCTACAGACTCTCAGGGCTGCCAGAAGCAAGATTCAACAGACTGCAAGGCACTGCACTAATGAGTACTGAACACAGTTCAGTGAGGACATCCAAACAGCTGACGTAACAGGGAACATCAAAGGCATGTACAATTGCATCAAGAAGGTACTGGGACCGGTCCAGAGCAAGATAATTCCCCTTAAATCCAACACTGGGGAAGTAATAACTGACGGGGACCAGCAGATGGAGAGATGGGTGAAGCACTACTCTGATCTCTACTCCAGACATAACACCATGTCCCACTTGGTTCTCGATGCTGTTGAGTGCCTGCTTGTCATGGAAAAGCTTGATGTTGAGCCAACTTTGAAAGACCTCAACAAGGCCGTTGACAGCTCAGACAAAGCACTGGATGATGATGGGGGTCCTCCAGATCTGATCAAGCAATGCAGGACCATCCTACTGCGGCCACTGCATGAGGTCCTCTGCCAGTGCTGGCAAGAAGGTACTGTGACACAGGACATGAGGGACGCTAAGATCATCACCCTCTACAAGAACAAATGTGAAAGAAACGACTGCATTAACTACAGGGGCATCTCCCTTCTCAGTGTCATCGGCAACGTATTCGCACGGGTCATCTTGATTTGCAGAAGCTGGCAGAGTATGTGTACCTAGAATCACAGTGCGGTTTCCGAGCCGAGCGATTAACAGTAGACATGGTCTTCTCCCTCCGCCAATTCCAGGAGAAATGCAGGAACAGAACATGCCCCTGTATGTCTCTTGTATCGACCTCACCAAGGCGTTTGACCTGGTTTGTAGAGTCACGCCCATATTAAATGATGTTAAGACTTAGTTACTTTTACATAGTTGTTATATTGCATAATATACATTTCAATGACATGGTTATGCAACGGTTATAGCATTGACAGTCTCCAGATATGCCACTGGTAATGTATTACCATCATGGCGTGGTGGTCACACACAGCTGACGAAATTGAAGCAACGTTAAATAAAGTGTCCTGCTCAGGGTCACAACAATTTGGGAACTGAACTCAGAATTGTGCGCCCGCCCAACGCTCTAAACACTAAGCCACGTTCATTCATACACACACACACACACCCACAAACACATATACAATATATATATATATGTATATATTATATTTGGAGAGGGTCATATGATTATAATATTGCCAGATAATAACAATGTTTCTTCTTTTTGCACAAGGTCAGCAATTACGCCCAGTGCATTCCTGGTACTTTATTTTATCGACCCCGTAAGTATGAAAGACAAAGTTAACCTCAGCGGATTTGAACTCAGAGAGCAGATAGCCGGAACGAATAGCAGAAAGCATTCTATCCGACGTTCTAACGACTGCCATAATAAAACACACTCACTGATTGGTTTGAATTGGTTTTCGCTTTGGAATATTTTATATCTCTATAGTTAAAATATATATATATATATATTTAATACATTAACAGAGAAAGCTTTAAGCAATACTCCGACCGGCTTCCGTTTCACTCAACAAACATTGGATATACCTTAGTATAATCCCAATTATACGTTTGGGGTGCTAACTATACGTATTTTGCGGATAGCCAGTTGTATTATTTTATATGGGACATAATTAAAATGCATCTCTCTTTCCAAACGATCGTTTCATTATAAGTTTTCTACAAATTGGGAAAATAATGTCCTGGTTATGTAGAAGCCTACACATGGTCCGTAGGAATATATGTAGGTGGGCACTTATAAATCATCAGTGGATGCCCGACAAATATCAATATAAAAAAACCTTACCGATATTAATGTCCAGCGATGGTACCCCTCCGTGCTAGAATGACCGCCAAATTTGAAATTCCAGCAGTCTCACAATGAGAAATCTCACACTGCCATCAAGCGGAAATAAAAGGTTTAGAAATAAAAGGTTTATGCTGGTTGTGGTAGGTGTAAGCGTATGTACAAGTCAACCAGCATAAACCTTTTATTTCTAAGTTTTCTAAACTATCTAAGTAATGGACTCTAACCATTATATTAAGTATTACCACCCCACATTTTGTATGTGTGAATGTGTGTGTCTGTGGAGGTGGTTGTGAGTGTAGTGCAAGCCAACCTACATAAGTCGTTTTATTTGTAAATGTTCTACTCCAACCATAAATTTCAGTAGCACCACTCCACATAAATTCCTCAATTTAAGAATGACCTGTAGTATCTATTTCATACTATTAACCTTAATTGAATATATATCTTAACAAGAATGCATTTTGTGAAAATCAGTCATATGGAACTATTGTCATCTTGCATGACGGTTTGAACTTTACAACACCACCTGCCTCTTTGAGGCCAAATACCAACCCTACTACCATCTACAAACTGACTAATGGGAATCAAGACTATTCCTGCTGACAACATTAATTTATTCCTAACAAGCTCATATGTCCCAGGGCTCTGATACCATCAACACTATAAACACAGAGCTGGCATATCTAAGAACTGACTAACTGCCTGATGAGGTCATAGCCATTCAATGGCTATCATCGAAATATATATAGCAGTAAATAAAGGATTATGAGTTCATGCAATTGACTTATGTTTCGTCACTATATATATATATATATATATATATATATATATATATATATAATAGGAACGAGTAGAACCCCGACGGCTGAGCTCAAGCCGTTTCGACGGCTAATTCTGGACTCGTTCCTATTACCCACTCTACTACCCTAAGTATTGAGTACTTTGGTGAGTTATGGTCCACCTGGTTCCTTACCACATTTCCTCCGTTATATATATATATAGTCCATCAAAGTTCTTTCATCACATACCTTTGACATTATCTGTGGCACTATTATATTTCCGCCCGTTGTATTGTAATGTCTACCCCATTTTTATATTTATTTATTTCAACACACGATTTCATATTAAAAAAACCTTGCAAATCAAATATTAATATATACATATATAGTGAGATTTTACCAGCAGATATTCTGTGTTAATTTGATTTTCTTCAGATTTCTATTTTGAAGTATCATAATACTGTCTGGTCGGAATTTATTTTCAAATCTAATAATACACACTAAAAAAATATCTATTTAGTCACACTTATTTTTGAGTACTACATATGCCAGTTTATTAGGTTCAACACGGTAACACAGTTCACAGCCTCTGTTAATAACCACCGTGCGCTACTGATTATATATATATATATACGGTGGTGGATTGGCAGTATCGGTAGAGGGTATGAGGTCATACTTAGCACCAAAGAGTTACGACCATTTATGGTCTGAGTTCAAATCCCGCCGAGGTTAACTTTGCCTTTCATCCTTACGGAGTCGATAAAATAAAGTATCAGTAATACACTGGGATAATTGCTGGCCTTGTGCCAAAAGTAGAAACAATATATATATATATATATATATATATATATATATATATATATAGTTAAAAGAATAGAGGTGTAACACACAAGTTATTATATATTGGGAAACGGAATAGAAAATGCTGACAAATTGTTCACAGTTGAAAAATGGTTTAATTAGGAATAAAAGAGTATTAGTGATTGTATGAGTTAGTATTCAGTTGTGGTTTTAAGTTTTTAAGTCTTTACCGGTTGCGCATTTCTAAATGCTTTTCAAAAATAATTTTAAGATAGAGTGTCCGATCAGAGCAAACAACACGGACACTCTATCTCAAAATTATTTTTGAAAAGCATTTAGAAATGCGCAACCGGTAAAAACTTAAAAACACAACTGAATACTAACTCATACAATCACTAATACTCTTTTATTCCTAATTAAACCATTTTTCAACTGTGAACAATTTGTCAGCATTTTCTATTCCGTTTACCAATATATATATATATATATATATATATATATATATATATATATATATATATATAAAAGTTTACATATATATATACATACACATACATATACGTGTTTTGCAACCGGTCACTTTGTGGCTCAATGAAAAATTAATAAATTAAACAATCAGAGCTATATATCATATGATATATATATATATATATATATATATATATATATATATATATATATATATATATATATATATATATATAGGTTTTGAGTATATATTGGTTGTATACATTTGATATATATATATATATATATATAGGCTTTGAGTATATGTTGGATGTAAACATTTGACTTTTTATTTTACTTTATTTTACAGTATTCCGGAGTAACCAAACCAACCTGCGCACTTCGTCGAGTGCTCCAGCCTGCATACTTAGGTGTTGGTATACAAGACAAAATTATACACCTCAACAACATATGTACTTGTCTATACCACACTAATTCGGACTGCCTGAAGAGGTCACAGCCAAAGATGGCTGTCACCGAAATATATATAGCAGTAATAAACGAAGCTAAATTTTAAACATTTGACTTTTTATTTTACTTTATTTTATATATATATATATACGCACACACATATATTGAATAATATACGGTATGTTTAAGAAAAACATATGAAGGTCTTTTGCTGTAAATTTTAAGGATGTGACGACAGTTACATTCTTAGAATTCATAGCGAAAGGCCTTCAAATGTTTTTCATAAACATTCCGTATATTATGCAATATACAATACGTACCTTTAAATGTATATCGATATGTTAGAGTACCAATACAAATATATGTATAAACAAATATATGTATATATGTATGAACCCATAACTCCAGGCAGAGTCGGATGGGAGATTTTTTCAAAGCCTTGTGGAGCCCATTTCCTCTCCAGGTCTGTTTCGATAGAGTGATGTTCAGAAGAAACGAAAAAGAGATATACAGGAAGAATCGATACCAGTACTAGACTGGTACTTTTATATCGACTTCGAAAATGCAAGGTTGACCTTAGCAGGATTTGGACTCAGTGTGCAGGGAGACGGAACTTATGCCACAAAGCATTCTATCCGGCGTTCTAACGATCAATTCGCTGCCTCACGCACACACACACACACACACACACACACACACACACACACACACACGCGCACACACACACACACACACACACACACACACACACACACACACACACACACACACACACACACACACACACACACACATATATATATATATGTACGCACACACATTAATTATAATGAGGTAGTGGTTTAGATTTAGTCTAGCTTGGCCGCCATCCACTGACTCAGTGAATTTACAAAAATCGCATGTTGTAAATATGAATCTGTAAATCAGAGTTGACACTAAACATTAAACAGTGGATAAACGGCTTAGTGTGGGAACCATGCTTCGCAGCCTAGAGCTACGTCTCTTTACCTTCTGATTTGAAATACCGCCGAGGTTAGCTTAGCCTTTCATCGTTACGGGATCGAACATATATAGTAGCACTAACGCACTGGATTCAATGTAATCGATGTTCTCTTCTCCTTCTTCGCCCAATTATCACTAGGAGGATCGTGGAGGCAGAATCCTCAAACACTCCTTCCAGCGGGTCCTGTCAGAAGCAACCGTCTCCAACTGATCTCGTTGGATCCCCAAACGTGGATCCTCAAACGTGACCAGGCAAGCTCATGGATATTGTCCAACCATCTTGCTCGGGATTTATCCCTGGGTCGCCTACATGCTGGTTTTCTGTAAAATCTGTCCAGCGATTCTTTCCTGAGACATTCTAACCACATGCCCATAATATCGGAGCTGTGATCTCTCAATTTGGAGAAGTAGCGGCTCTACCTGGAGACACACTCTGATTTCCGAGCTACGCACTCTATCGAGTAACGTTACTCCAAAGACCCTTAGGAAGAATCCCATTTCGCCGCTTGTATTCGCGATCGTATTATTTCAGTCATTACCCAAGATTTATGACCATAGCTAAGGGTTGAAAACAGCAAGTTTGGCTTTTACACCTACCTCCCTTCTGATTACTGAATGTTGGAGCTGGTGCAGTAATTCACTAGCTTTTGCAATCCTTACACTTAATTCAGCCTCCTGCTTTCCATCAGTCAATGTTCTCCTCCGAAAAAAATCGTTGGCCTTGTGCGTAACCAGAAAATATATAATATATACATATAAACATTTAACACCAGTTAGGTGTTCAGTAGATCGGTGCATTTGAAATATTCTAAATCTTCATGAAACTCCAGTGATATACAGCACAATTCACCGTTCGTTTAATGGTATAGTATACTTTCCTTGCATATTTTTCATAAGCATTTTTTTTAGGTTCAACTCAACATAGTTATTTAACAGATCACTCGCTGTTCGGGTCGTAAACATTGATCCTGTGTCTGTTTATATCGCCTTTTATCAATTTTGATAGAAGAAAGAAGGAATTTTTTCGTTAACATTTTTAGTAAGATAAATGTTTATAATCTATCACAACCTCTTTAATTACAGGAGATACTGTTAATTTTCTCCAAAGTGTGGATAAAACACTAAGACAACACGGTATAAAAAAGAATAAGGAAGAGGCACAATGCAACAAAAGAAGTCACTGAAGAGGTCACAGAATGTGTGATGAAAGAGCATAAACAGTCAACAAATAAACAATCATCGGGTTATTAATCTAACCGACGGAAAATTATAATAATAAAATGAAATGAAAAACAACTGGTGCGCGTGTTTTATTCGTAACATAACCCTACCAAAGTATAACAATCATTATATATATATATATATATATATATATATATATATATATATATATATATATATATATATATATATATATATATATATATATATATATATATATATATATATATATATATATATATATATATATATATATATATATATATATATATATATATATATATATATATATATATATATATATATATATATATATATATATATGAGGGCGGTGGATTGGCAGTATCGGTAGAGGGTCGGACGCCATGCTTGTGCTTTGCAGCACAGTTACGTCCCTTTACGGACTGAGTTCAAATCCCGCCGAGGTTAACTTTGCCTTTCATCCTTACGGGGTCGATAAAATAAAGTACCAGTAATACACTGGGATAATTGGTGGCCTTGTGCCAAAAGTAGAAACATATATATATATATATATATATATATAACAGTTAGTTCACCATACCGAGAACAATTGTTTCACCTTAGCGGATCCTCAGCTCGGAATTGTTCTCAGTGGGGTGAACTAACTGTTGTGTAACCACGTATATATATATATATATATATATATATATATATATATAGCAGCCGAAGTGTACGATAAAATTATATCTGTATACAGTGTATGTAACCGAGAAACGGTTATATACACATATATGCCAGAAAGTATCAAGTCTCCTGTAAATTGAAAATATGATAAACACATTCAATTAGGTCCGAAAATCGATTAAAGGCATTAATATTTTTTCAATATACAGGGAAATACCTACTTACTGGCATGTTGACAAATTCAATGTGTATATTTATATACATATTGTTATCCACCGTTAGTAGGGATCAAAACTGCCCAAGTCCATCTCAACAGCCGATGGCCATGGAGTTCTGTGTCCTTCCTTTGTATATTTATTTTAAAAAAATCCTTTTATAGGGTTTCCCCTTAAAAAACTGTTTTTCAGTTTGTTTTGTGTCTGTTCGTTGTCTTGTCCTTTCTTTGTTAATTTTCTTAAGTTTATATACCATTGCGACAAACGTGTTTATCTCTTCTCCACTATTTATTACACACACACACACACATATATATCTCTCTCTCTATATATATATGTATATATATATAATTCTTTGTCTCTGTCTTTTCCTTATGCATTCACAAACGGTTCGACCAAATTAAATCAAATTTCACAAGGTAACAACATGCAATTTTTATTTTCATCTGGATTAAAACAATATAACATTTTATCTAAAATAATCTACTAGAGTAAACGGACATTTTATAACACTACCATGACGACGACGTCACATTTTGTATATGAGCGTGTATGTGTCTGTGATTGTGTGTGTTTGCCCGTTCGTTGCATACGTTAGGCCTTAGTAAGTTGTATACACGTAAATATTTAATCAGATACACAGAGAATTAAACACGCATACACATCTAAACATACATATATACATATACATACGTGTTGACTGACAAGTATATGTGTGAGTGTATGAGAGAGTGTATGTGTGTGTGAGTATACATACATTTCTGTGACGATTGACATAACGAACAAACACACATACATCTAAAGAGAGAGACATAGAGGGAGAGATAGGCCGTTATACAGAGAGAGATACATTCAAAGTGTTAGATATTGAGAGAGAGAGAGAGAGAGAGAGAGAGAGAGAGAGAGAGAGAGAGAGAGAGAGAGAGAGAGAGAGAGAGACGTCCGACAAAATTCTAGAATCGGCTTAAACTAGAGATCAAAGTATCAGTTGAGTGTTTAACAATATTACGTTAACTTTTATAAAGTCATTTTACACCAGTCTTTGATTTCGCAAAACAGATAAAAATGTATACTATTTCAAATGAATCTATGCTGTATATTGATTTAGCTTTTTGAAGACAGTGTCATGTTATTATTGACCTAATTCAGAATATGATACGGGAAACAGAAAGGTTAAGAAAACAAAGACGATCGCAACTTTCTGAAAGTGTACAGAACCTGAGACAGGAATCAGAAAAATTAAGACAATAAAAAAGACTATCGCAATAAACAGAGGGTCAATATGAAAATCCCCAAGAGGTGACAGTTGCGATGCAAACTCAAGGAGCACAAAACTCTTCAAGGCAGAAAAAACTGGCCAAGAGCGGCGTTTTCATATGATCCATCCAAGAATCATACAAATGATCCTAATGTCACGATTGGTAGCATGGATATTACACTTGGCATATGTTGCTTAGGAGGAAATGTCAGACTTCCACTGATAGAGGACCGTCCAGCTTTTTATCCATATACTGCTTACAGACCTTACTAACGAAACGAAACACGTCAGAAGAAAGTTGTGCGATATATTGCTGCATTTCAGATGATGTCCTTTTGAGCTGAAAAAGATCATACTGACTATGGTTATTTCACATTTAAAATCCAAGGCTAATGTTACCATTTAATCGCCAGTTTATTCACCCAGCCTAATAAGGAAGTTTTATGATTTTTGTTTCCCCCCCCCCCCCTCTCTCTCTCTCTCACACATACACCACGGTCTCACATCATACTGTAAACCAGACAGCACTTCCAATACAGTCGTTTTCTCTTTTATCCGTCTTCTCTTAACTGTTCTCCCGGGCGAAGCCGAGTACCTTAACTAGTATATATATATATATATATATATATATATATATATATATATATACTCCGTTCCTGTGCACCAGCCACTGGATACTACATATACGATGGATTATTTGCATAATGTTGAGTGCTTTTATTAATTGTTGCATCATAAGTTTACCAACTCGAACCATCAGTTCTACCTATTGATAAACAGCCTAAGATAAATGATATACATATTGTAAGGGTATGTGTATGTGTGTCTGTATGTGTGTGTGTGTAAGTGGGTATGTGTATGAACACATTTGATTTTTATAAAGAGATAACCAATGGAACGCCACCATGACAGCAGAGGTAGCGTTAACGCTAAAACTGTCATCTGCTTCGACAACCTCACCTGTCAAACCGGAGAAGAAATAACTTTTTCCAGTGAGACGGAAAACGGCATCAGTATAAACAACTGTAAGAACAAAAACAATGACCAGCACCACTAACAGCACCAACAGAAGAAAAAAAAAACAATAATGCAATGGAAGGTAGAAAAATATTTTAAAATGTTAACATTCACAAGACCAACAACAAAATGGCTGAAAATGTCAACGAAAAGTCGAACAAAACAAGTGGCATCGGGATCGTTAAAAACAATAACAAGAAGATAATAAATAATAACAAGAGCAACATTAATTACAGATACAGAAACATCAACAACAACATCATTGATACCATACTGAAAATAATAGTAAGACGAAGAAATGTTAACCATTTTCTGTAGTTATCTTGATCGTGACTAAACCACTCACTTCCGTTCAAAACTGAACGTATACGGTGAGTGAATTCTTATATAAATTGTCCTTATGCGATAATATTTCCAGCAGACGAATTTAATTATTCTCTAGGAAGCAAGTTCACATACACATATAAATGCATAAACAGAGGGGGAAAATGTGAAGAGTTTAAAATCATTCTTCTGTGAAAGGTAAATCTGAAAAGTATATGAAGTTACATTTGGCATCATAGAGTAGAAGCCTTTATTTCAAAGTAAGGAAGGTAGCAGAAATGCACTTCACTTCACTTAGCTTTGTGTTTCAGAGGAATTCAATCAAATTTGGAACTATATACGATGACACTGCGATATAAGACGTCACAAATATTAAAATCGCTTTTATTTTCTGTATTTTTATTTCTGTCGTTTTTCCTTTTAAGTTAACTAGTCTGTTGAGGGTCCCGAATCATATTTTACCTTCAGATTTTGAACCAACATATCGTGTTTTCATTTTGTGTTCAGAGTCGTTTAGAATAAAAACATATTCCTCTTGTATCCACATAGGATTTTGTTTTATATTGTCATGTTAAGTTAACGTGCGGATCTTTGTTTTTAAGGTCCTCATCTCCGTCGTCCTGTACCAGTGTGTTCGGTTTTAGATTTTTAGATTTGTGAAGTTTTGCACATAACATTTTCTATTGTTACACCCATTTCTGAGACGGGTCTAGTGGAGGAACTGCATCAATCGAGTAATTTACAACGGTTTTCAAGGCCATATTTGTTGAAAATATACAAAAATATCATAGGGAAAACCATAAATTTCACCTTCAAACTTCTAACGAAACCCATTAACTAGCCCTGACTATCTTTAAAATTAATTCTTTTACTATTACATGCATCTCGGAGGCGGGTGTAATAATAAATATTTACTGGAATTTCGTACATGAAATTCAAAGCTCACATTTCTGTATTATTAACATTAACCTTGAATTAAAATATAAGGTTTTTAAATTTATAGAAACAAGTTGGAAACTCGAACGCGAGAAACATCTATTAAAACAGACAAATGCCCTCGATGACAATAGCATGTAAGTTATATAAAAATATCCCTAAAGACAGAAAACAGAGGCCAATGATCACACTTGGGAGACGAAGTTTTAATCTGAATTATTGTAGTGGGGGTGATGAAGCTGTCTGGTGATAAGAACCGTACTCTGATTGTTCGTTTACATATTGCATGAGATTGACGAATAATATGCAAAGTTGTAATACATCAATTCGAAGCTATAATGATCAATACATTTTATAAGTACTGCTTACAAAGATATTCTTCAACATTTCCATCAATTCTTTTTCGATTTGATTTTTCTGTTTGTTTCTTGATTACTTTAATATTTGTTATTCGGAGTTGTCAAACACCATTCTCTCGTGCTAGTCTGCTTCCACTGTTATTATTATTATTAGTAGTAGTAGTAATAGATTTTAACGTGACAAGACGTCTTTTATTTCAGTGCGTTTGTTCTGGATTGTTCCCGAGGAATTTATTTCCAAGATTCCAATGTCTTTTACCGTGTCAATTCGTTAGAGGTGATTCAAAGAAAGGTGAACAATTCGTTTTATTAATCTGTTTCACATTGAACGAAAATAAAACATTCTAAAATACTTCTTTTTTGTTAGCTGACATTCAACAGAAAATGTCGGCCAGACATGCCCTCCTCACACAAACAAAAGCCTTGACAGGTGCACAAAAAACACAGAAACAGAAATATTGTAAATAAACGACGCTAATATTTTTAAAAGGAAAATAATGATGTATTTAGAGCGTTTGGGTTGGGAGTTCACAAATAAGAGCAATTTTGACAACACAATAACAGGACACGTCGTTCCACACACACTTTTGCAAAGGTCACACCCAATAATGAAATCTTAGACATAGACATGACCCAGCCAGAAAAATAACCTGTTTGGATGGGATATCATACGAGCAGAGGCGTAATTAGGGTGTGGCAATCATAGCACGTGCCATGGGCGTAACTTGGACCAGGAGCACATTCTGTTAGAATCAGATAAACTATCTTAGAAGAGTGAAAAAAGAAACTTCTTCAGATATATGATCTGTCTCTAATTATTATGGATGAGAAGCACTATGGTGGCTGGAGTATCTGTTAGACACGCAGTGACTAACAACAGAATGTTTTAAGTCTGCGTGTCTGATGACATATATGCGTAGCTTGTGGATAAAAAAATTCAAGGGGTTTCGCTGGCCGTGGTGATCCCTGCCAAACATCTTTTGTAATAATGTATCGTCTTATTCAACCAATGAGAGTAATTGTTGCTCAAAAGCATACGCCACTTTGTTTGCACATTTATTTATCGTTTCGCTTTCGAATCTTCCTCCTGTATTTCGTCGTTTAACTTCAAAATATTTTCTCGTTTTGGTAAGTTATATTATTAATTTATATATGATTTTTAAAATTTATATTAACTATTTTTTTTTCAATTCGTTATAACATGCTTATAATATTGGTTGTATCATATTTACTTGTATATTTGTAGATTATTTTATTATTATTATGTTAGATTATGCTTTTTATTATTATGTTAGACTATTTGTATGTAATATTTAATTTTGATTAATTCAACTATAACAATTATTATGTAAAATATATTTATTTAATATTGATTGTTTTTTGTAGTTGTTTATATTAAAAGTCAGAAAATATTTTTATACATCTTACAATAATATTTATAAGATCATTTATAAAATAACAATTATATAATCTAATTACATTACAACGATAATTTATTATTAATATATATATATCATGTTTAACTAGAGTTATTACAAGCGTTGCCTTAAGAAGATGTTAAACTAGACCTGAAAATTGCGCAAGCTCAAAAGAGCCACAGAATGTTATAATAAACCTTCAAAAGTGTGGGACTAGAGTTGTTGCTCAAAATTATTGTAATCATTATCTATTGTACACCGAGGTTAACTTTGCCTTTCATCCTTACGGGGTCGATAAAATAAAGTACCAGTAATGTACTGGGTAATTGCTGGCCTTGTGCCTATAGTAGAAACAATTATCTATTGTACACTCTTTTATAAAAAAAGAGACTCATAACGAACTAAAGACACCACACGATAATTATTTTAATGAATTTATAATATAGAATTCGGTTTAAGTGCATTTCGTATTAATCATTACTAAACATCTAATATAAGATATTGAATATTAGCTTAAATAATTATCGTGTCGTCTTGAGTCTCTTTTTTATAAAAGGATGCCACAGAGTGTACGATAGATAATGTTACAATATTTTTAGCAACAACTCTAGTCCCACACTTTTGAAGGTTTATTATAACATTCTGTGGCTCTTTTGAGCTTGCGCATTTTTCAGGTCTAGTTAAAATATTTATATATAAATTATTATGCCCATAGGTAAAAATACAGTGCTGGGAACTGAATGACTACATAGATATACCTCATAGTATGACTTGTCAAATATTTTGTCAAAGATCAGTATTACACACAGAGCTCCCTTTAAATACTCTAACACCTTTACAAATGTTTCGCATATAATTATTTGTAAAAGATACCTGTAGAACAAATGAAAATGCAGTCTAATATCCTAAACCTTTACTTATTTAAACTACAATGGGCAGGTGTATAATTTCACTATTTGCTATAAGCGTTATTTTTCATAGTTACGCCTCTGCTTGCAAGAAACTTTGTTTTTTCTCTGAGGAATTCGTACAAGGGTAGCCAAAATTAATATTGACGTATCTCTGGCCTGCAAAGTAAAAAAGGATTTTGGATGTCCTCTAACGATTGTTTTATAGAGGTCCTAGTTGACCCGTGGAATAATCTTTCCTGTGAGTGAGTTATAACGTACAATAACACCTACCTGGTTTTCAGGACCGACGGTGGAGTAAAATTGCGGACAGAAACAGTAATACACAATGTCTTCTACCACAGTACATGGACTTCTGTTCGAAAACAGTCGTACATCATAGATATCTCCTCATCAGTTACTCATCACTTCCGGTAGAGTCGTACGATGCCATTGAGACATAGGACGGTTTTGGACGGCTTGTTTCAATACCTCATGGCGTCTATCTCCTCTCCAAGTCTGAGCACAGCTGGTTTCTTCAAATGAAGGACAAAAAGTGTCTCTGACATACATTACCCCCAAGATACAAAATACACACTAAGAAACTCACCTATATCTACAAATATGGCTAGACAAAATGTTAGAAAAAAAGGTAAAAAAGAGAAATTCATTCAAAATTTCAAACTAACTTAACGAAGTTCTTCCAGCAAATAAAACTAAAAGCAATGTGATGTTTAATGAGTACTAACATTATATGTAGCTTTTGATAAACACTCCCCGAATAATTTTCTGAAACGAAATATTCTATAATTATTCTTGTTAGTGGAGGCGTATAACTTAAAGGAATCAAACTCACGATCATAAATGTCGTGTGTTCGATTCCTCGACTGTGTTGTATGTTGTGTTCTTGAGCAAAACACATCATTTCATGTTGCTTCTTTCCACTCAGTTGAAAATGAGTTCCGGTAATTGCTGGAGGTTTAATCTTACAATGGACTGGTGTCCTGTCCAGGATGAGGGAATCTTGCTCTCTCAGTCGCCTAACGTCACAGAGACCAGGGTATGCACCAGCCAGATGGGCCTCCATGCTTGAGACAGACTTTAAAGTTTAGATTATTGTTCTGGTTGTTTACCTGATGGCAGCCATTTTATCGACGAACCTCCGTCGGTTTCGACGATGACTGGCCCTGCTGATTCGATCAGTAGAACAGCCTGCTCATGAAATTAATATGTAAATGGCTAAGCCTTCCACTGACTGACATGTATACCACATGGTAATTCTCAGGGAGATTCAGCATGATATAGTGTATAGCATGGCTTGCTCTTTGAATTGCATGTTCAGCTTATCCAACGGTTTTCTAAACAGTTTCCATCTACACAATTTCCCTTACAAGCCGAGGCTATGGTAAGTGACAATTGCTCAAGATATCAAACAGTAGGATCGAACCCAGGACCTAACGTTTGCAAAGGGAAGGTCTTAACCCTTTGGCATGCTGCAGCCTCTTATATCTATGTAACTCTACATTATTTGATGCAACCTTTCCTTTTGCTAAAAACTAAAGATGTGACTTGATGGGAATTTGGCTGCTATTTCTAGCATTGAATTCTTGTGGCTATCATTCTTACTATGGATGATTTGCTGTAGAACTACCACTACTATAGCCACTAGCAACACTATTACTACTATAACTACTACTATTACTAAACTACCACCACCACTACTATTATAACTACCACAACTACGACTACAGCCACCATCACCACTACTATAACCACCACTTCTACTACAGTCACTAGCCACACTACTACTAAACTTCCACCAACATTTTACTACAGTCACTACCCACACTACTACTAAACTTCCACCAACATTACTACTACTTCTAGTAAACAACCATGATGATCACCACCACTACTACTAGACAAAAATACAAGTCTCATAATGTTTTCTTTCAAATTGCCTGTTATTCTATTTGGATCAATAAAACATGGTCCAACATTCTAAACTGAATTTGGAAAAGTATTAGAAAGCTGGACACAACATTCCTTCTGTTATTTATTCAGGTTTCTCACACTTACTGACTTCAAAACCTACATAGGATAGCATTAACTTTTGTCCTTCTTATCAGCTCAATAAACAGTTGCCTGGTGTAGTTGCTACAGCATTGCCTGTCATCCTTCTGGGGTCAATAAACAGTTGCCTGGTGTAGTTGCTAACACATTGCCCGTCATCCTTCTGGGGTCGATAAACAGTTGCCTGGGGTAGTTGCTACAGTATTGCCTGTCATTCTTCTGGGATCGATAAACAGTTGCCTGGGGTAGTTGCTATAACATTGCTTTTCATCCTTCTGGGGGTCAATAAAAAATTTCCTGGTGTAGTTGCTACAGCATTGCTTGTCATCCTTCTGGGGTTGATAAAGAGTTGCCTGGGGTAGTTGCTACATCATTGCCTGTCATTCTTCTGGGGTCAATAAAGAGTTGCCTGGGCTAGTTGCTACAGCATTGCCTGTCATCCTTCTGGAGTTGATAAAGAGTTGCCTGGTGTAGTTGCTACAGCATTGCCTGTCATCCTCTGGGGTCAATAAATGGTGCACTGATTTTGTTGCTACAACCAGGGATCAGATTAAATCCTTTTGAGGTCCTAACCCATTAAAATGAGGTCCTAACCTATTAAAATATTATGGTGCCCCAACTCACACCCATGTATAAAGTCTGCCAAAAAATGTTATTGAAATGACAAAATGGCTTTAAACTGGATGATCGTAAGGCTGGATTATCTCTTAAGGAATATAAACTCATGCTTAGGACATCAAAGGAAGTAAGGCATCGTTTTATTTAAATGGGACCATCATCCCTTGATGTTCTAAGAAAGTGTTTATTTTACTTAATATTTCATCTAGCCCTGCTGTCACCCTGTTTAACAACACCACCTGGTCTTTGAATGAGTTTAACATAGTTCGTTCTGTTATGAGTTTTCAGGCCACTGACCACCACTATCAACACCAAAACCACCATCATCATCATCATCATCACCATCACCACCATCATCATCACCACCACCATTGTCATCACCTAATTAAAGATACATTTTGCCCTTTCTTTCACAAGACTAGGGAGACCTTATAGTGTTGCAGTCACTCTTATTTCTCCTGACGACCAATAAAAGAAAATAGAAACAACAGCCTGGTGTGACATTAGAGATATTTGGGGTGGGGAGCTGGGCCACTGAAAATGAGGTTCTTTTCACTATTGGCAACTTGTCTTACTAACATATCATGTAATGCTCCTGGTGGGGGTGCTTTGTTATTTCAATGTCTTAGCCTCACTATCACCCAAGGCAATGCTGTAAACCAGTGGTTCCACTATGCCCCACCCTAACATCTAAAAATTGTTATGTACCTCTTTGACATGAAAATACCAATAATAAACTACAAAGTGTAAACAAATTGGTGTATAAGTGGTGCCACATGTACAATAACATGTGGAGGAGGTGAGACAGGAGTTTCTGACAGTAAGATGCTCCAAAGTTGCCTTGGTGTAAAAGTAATAAAATAAAACCAGAGGCTTGTTCTCATTAACATCATTTTCAAATAGGCCCTCTTAAATACTCAAATTGCCCCTCTGTGGGGTGTGCACCCCACGTTGGGAATCACTGGCTTGCCTCAAAAAATTATTAGGAGAGGACTCGAGTGCCACCTGTAACCCTTTATCATTTACATTACATTATGGAGGCACATGGCTTAGTGGTTAGAGCATTGGCCTTGAAATCGAAAGGTTGTGAGTTCAATTCTCAGACCGGGTGATGTGTTGTTACCTTGAGCAAGACACTTTATTTCACATTGCTCCAGTTTACTCAGCTGTAGAAATGAGATGATAGGGACTGGGATTCATATCATTCCACTGCAAAGTGGTCGTGGAGGTGCCATGGCAAAAAAGCACCCAGCACTCACTGTAAATGAGGTTGGTGTTAGGAAGGGCATCCAGCTGTAGAAATCAAGCCATAATCAGTTCCCATCCCACCCTTGCAAGCAGGGAAAAGCGGACGTAAAATGATGATGATGATGATGATGATGATGATTACTCTATATATATACTATTGCATTTTCATGGTAAAGGCTTTATCTTACATAATATTGAATCTATGAGATTTTTATGGTATTTATTTTGAAAACAATACCTTAAAATCAGTATGAATGGCTTGTTATGGCCAGTTTGAACAGAAAGAGGTGAGAGAATGAGAATTCTGGTCGAATATGGCCAGTTTAAATGCTAAAGGGTTAAGCATGTCTTTACCAACATTTTAAAAGAAATTTTTCATCTGTTTTTATATAAATTTTAATATAAATTCTGATTATTTAAATTTTAAAAAAAAAAATCTCAGCTGATAATTGTTTCTTTCGTCTTGTTTTATTTGTCTGCTCGAGTAATTTATCTTGTGTCCAGTCGAAAGAAATCAATACAGTTTTAATTTTTGATTGAATGAAGAGTTTAAGGACTTCGATATACTATAATACTACAAACTTTGACTGCAGCAATGGCTGCAAACATCACAGCAGCAGCTGCACAAACCACAACAACAGCAGTTAAAATAGTAGTATAGTAGATGTGACTGCTGATATTGCTGCTTTCACTGCTATGGTTGCTACTGTTGCTGCGGTTCTTGCATGTTGTTGCTACTACTGCTGTTGTCGTTAGTACTGTTGCTGTCACTGCTGCTACTACTGCTGCTGCTGTCGCTGGTGCTGCTGGGGCTGCTACTACTGTTGCTGCTGCTGCAGCCACTGCTGCTACTACTGCTGCAGTGACTGGTGCTGTTGCAGCTGCTGCTACTGCTGCTGCTGTCGACATTGTATCAGAGTTTAAAACTGTGAGTTAGAATACTTTGACCCCCCCCTCCATCACACTCCCTTTGTCTTTTCTATCTAACACCCACATCACAGAAATACAGACAAATCTCACCACTCCCACTACTACCACAACCACCACTAGCACAACCACCACCATCACCACCACTAGATCCACTACTACTACAACTATCACAACCAAAACCACCACTACCACGACTACCACCACCACCCTCATCATTACTACCACCACCACCACCACTGTCAACACTACAACCACCACCACAACCACCACCATCACCACAACCACCACACCACAACCACCACTACTACAACTACCACAACCACCACTATCACCACCACCACCAACACAACTACCACAACCACCACCATCACCACCACCACCACCACAATCACCACCATCACCATCATCATCACCACCATCACCACCACTGCCATCACATCACATCATCACCACCACTGTCAACACTACAACCACCACCATCACCACCACCATTATCAACACCACCACAACCACCACCACCACCACCACCACCACCACCACCACCATCATCATCACCACCACCATCATCACCACCAACACCATCATCATCACCATCAATACAACCACCACAACCACCACAACCACCATCATCACCATCAATACAACCACCACCATCATCATCATCAATACAACCACCACAACCACCAACATCATCATAAATACAACCACCACCACCACCACCACCATCATCAATACAACCACCACCACCACCACCATCATCAATACAACCACCACAACCACCATCACCACCACCATCATCAATACAACCACCACAACCACCACCACCACCACCACCATCATCAATACAACCACCACCACCACCATCATCACCATCAATACAACCACCACAACCACCACCACCACCACCACCATCATCACCATCAATACAACCACCACAACCACCACCACCACCACCACCATCATCAATACAACCACCACCACCACCATCATCACCATCAATACAACCACCACAACCACCACCACCATCACCATCATCACCATCAATACAACCACCACAACCACCACCATCATCACCATCAATACAACCACCACAATCACCACCATCATCACCATCAATACAACCACCACAACCACCACAACCACCACCATCATCACCATCAATACAACCACCACAACCACCACCACCATCACCATCATCACCATCCATACAACCACCATAACCACCACAACCACCATCATCATCATCATCATCAATACAATATCTGGTTATTTCGACATTTTGGTATTTAGTAGTTTTCTAACTACAACTTTTATTTCACAGTTCATCATGCACACACACACACACACATACACACACACATACACACACACACACACACACACACACACACAACATATATCCAGGCACACACACATACAGACACCCAGGCACACACACACACACATACATACTACATACATCCAGACACATGCACACACACACACACACACAGACACACACACATACGCGCACGCACACACACACACACAGACACACACACATACATATATCCAGGCTCACACACACATGCACACACCCAGGCATACACACACACATACATCCAGACACATGCAAACACACATACATACACACAGATGCTTTCATATACATATGTATACATACATACATACACTGATGCATTCATATACATATGCATACATACACACAAATGCATACATATACATGTGCATACATACACACAACTACATACATATACATACATACACATACATACACACAAATGCATACATATACAAATACATGTGCATACATACACACAAATACATACATATACATACACACACATACATACACACAAATGCATACATATACATATGCATGTGCATACATACACATACATACACACACATGCATACATATACATGTGCATACATACACACAAATACATACATATACATACACACGCATACATACACACAAATGCATACATATACATATGCATTTGCATACATACACACAGATGCATACATATACATACACACACATACATACACACAAATGCATACATATACATATGCATTTGCATACATACAAACAGATGCATTCATATACATACACACATACATACACACAAATGCATACATATACATATGCATTTGCATACATACACACAGATGCATTCATGTACATACACACACATACATACACACAAATACATACATATTCATATGCATACATACACACACATATTTGCATATGTATACAGATGCTTATATACACACAAATGCATACACACACACATATATATATATATGCAAACATATATGTGTGCATACATACAAACACACAAATGCATACATATACATATGCAAACGTATATGTATGCATACATACACAGAGATATATACATATACATACACGCATAATACATCCATCCAGATACTCACCTGCATACATAGACATACAGACATACATACACACTGGTGCATACATACACACACAATAGCTTCATCCCCATCTACCAGCCCCCTCCCCTCCCACACAACAACGTACATATGAGTAATAGTGGTGGTGGTGGTGGTGTTGGTAGTTGTGGTAGTGGTGGTGGTACTAGTGGTAGTGGTGGTGGTGGTGTTGGTAGTTGTGGCGGTGTTGGTGGTACTAGTGGTAGTGGTGGTGGTGGTGTTGGTACTAATAGAGGTGGTGGTGGTGGTGTTGGTGGTACTAGTGGTAGTGGTGGTGGTGATGGTGTTGGTGGTAGTAGTAGTAGTGGTGGTGGTGTTGAAACTAGTAGTGGTAATGGTAGTAATGGTAGCAGTAGTTCTGGTAGTAGTCGTAGTAGTGGTAGTAGTAATAGTGGTGATGGTGGTGGTGGTGGTACTAGTAGTAGCAGTGGTGGTAGTTGTAGTGGTCGTAATGGTAGCAGTAGTTCTGGTAGTAGTCATGGTAGTGGTAGTAGTAGTGCTGTTAGTGGTGGTACTAGTAGTAATGGTGGTGGTGGTGTTGGTACTAGTAGTAGTAGTAGTAGTAGTGGTGGTAGTAGTAGTAATAGTAGCAGTAGTTCTAGTAGTAGTCGTAGTAGTAGTAGCAGTAGCAGTATTAGCTAGATAGTCCATCATTATGTTAAATCTATGGAGCTTCCCATGCAACATTTCCATAATATATTTTAATATCTCTGTAAAAAAAATCAGCTCTGCTACTATGAACACAACTAATAATTATTTCTACTTTAGGCACAAGGCCAGCAATTTCCCAGTGCATTACTGATACTTTATTTTATCGACCCCATAAGGATGAAAGGCAAAGTCAATCTCGGCAGGATTTGAACTCAGATCGTAAAGGGACGTAACTATGCTGGAAAGCATGGCATCCGACCCTCTACTGATACTGCTAATCCATAATAATAATAAGAAAAAATGCTTTCTAATAGATGTATCTATCCCCACAGACGATAATATATCTTCCAAGGAAATAGAGAAACTCTCCAAATATAAAAATCTAGAGATAGAAATAACTCGAATGTGGAAAAGGAAAACTGAAACAATACCTATAATAATAATAGGTGCTCTAGGAATGATAAAAAAGCACACAGACAAATACATAACCAAAACCCCAGGACTGACAAATATATACAACATACAAAAAATAGCACTACTAGGGATTAAAAAATAGCACTACTAGGGACTGCACACATATTACGAAAAGTACTATCAATACAATAGAAGCAACACCAACGAAAGGTACACTGCACATACCCAAGGCACACAGAGCTGTGCTCAGTAAAGCAGTAGTGATGCAAAACAGCAACAATAATGATAATTGTTTCTACTTTAGGCACAAGACCAGCAATTACCCAGTACATTACTGGTACTTTATTTTATCGACCCCGTAAGGATGAAAGGCAAAGTTAACCTCGGCGGGATTTGAACTCAGATAATAATAATAATAATTGTTTCTACTTTTGGCACAAGGCCAGTAATTAACCCAGTGCGTTACTGGTACTTTATTTGTTCGACCCCGTAAGGATGAAAGGCAAAGTTAACCTCGACAGGATTTGAACTCAGAATGGCAAGGGTCGTAACTCTATGCATCAAAGCATGGCCAATACACCTAGTAATAATAAGTGTTTCTATTTTTGACACAAGGCCAGCAAATATCCAGTACATTACTGGTACTTTATTTTATCGACCCCGTAAAGATGAAAGGCAAAGTTAACCTCGGCAGGATTTGAACTCAGATCATAAAGGGACGTAACTCTATGCTTCAAAGTATGGTGTCCGACTCTCTACCGATACTGACAATCCACCTAATAATAATAATAGTTTCTAACATAGACACAAGGCCTCAAATTAAGGGGTTAGTTGCTTATTTTATGAATCCATTAAAGAAATCAATGTCTAACCAAGCTGGATTTGATCTCAGAATATAAAAGATCAAAACTGTCTAAGATTTGAGCCTGTCATTCCAGCATTTCCGTCACAACTGCCAAGTAATTCCAATCTTGACTGTCAAGGTTGATATTAGGTTTTCAGGGACAAAACTGTCAAAATATTTAAGGCTTTCATTCCAACATTTGTCATGATAGCCAAGTAATTTAAATCATTACCATGGTTGATTTTTAGGTTAAAAACTAAATATTTAAAGATGTCTGTCATTTCAACATTTCACAGTGGCCTAGTAATTTATATCATGATTACGGGCACAGGCATATATATAGCATGCACCACCCCACTCTTCCTCACCCACTCCCAAACATCTTCCATGAGGGTAAAGCTGAAGTATACATCCAGCAAAGCCTCCAGCGCATACTGTAAAGTGGTCATGCTGGTGACATGACAAAAAGTGCCTAGTCCACGCTGTAAAGTGGTAATGTATGTGTCATGACAAAAAGCTACCACCCAGCACACTGTAAATGTGGTTGGCATTAGGAAGGGCATCCAACCGTAGAAACCAAGCCAAAATCAGCCCTGCATGAGTGAAACATGGTCCTCCGACCAGATCTCTCACAAAGAGACAGCCCATCCTACCCATGCTAGCGTGGAAAATGAACGTTAAACGATGATGATGATTATCAAGGTTGATTTTAGGTTTTAAGTTTAAAAACTAAATATTTAAATATTTAAGTCTCATTTCAACATTTCTGTCATGATGGCCTAGCAATTTATAATTTGATTGTCAAGGTTGACTTTAAGTTTCAAGTGACAAAAACTAAATATTTAAACATTTGAGTTATTCCAGCATTTTTGTCATAACTGCCAAGAAATTTTAATCTTAACCCTTAAGCATTTAAACCAGCCATTCTCTCACCTCTTTCTGTTTAAACTGGCTATAATCAGCCACTCATACTTATGTTAAGGTATTGTTCTCAAAATAAATAATATAAAAATCTCATAGATTCGATATTAGGTAAAATAATTATGTGAGGTAATGCCTTTTCTGTGAAAATATAATAGTATATATTTAGTCATGTGAATGCTAAAGGGTTAATTGTCAAAAACTAAATCTCAATTTAATAGTAATTTAAGTCTCAGTTGTCAAGGTCGATTTTGTGTTTCATCTTTTCTGATGTCAATAAAATAAGCTCCACTGAAGCACTTGAGATGCTTTAATCAAGTGTTGCTTCTGGCAGAATCTTGACCTTGTGCTAATGTGAGAAATCATTATATTTCCTTATGGCTTTCTAAAAAGAATAGTTAAATGTTTTGTATATATAATGGAGGCACATGACTTAGTGGTTAGAGCATTGGCCTTGCAATCGAAAGGTTGTGAGTTCAATTCTCAAACTTGGTGATGTGTTGTTTCCTTGAGCAAGACACTTTATTTCACATTGCTCCAGTTTACTCAGCTGTAGAAACGAGATGATAGGGACTGGGGTCCATATCATTCCACTGCAAAGTGGTCGTGGAGGTGCCATGACAAAAAAGCACCCAGCCCACACTGAAAAGTGGATGTGTAGGCGCCACGGAAAAAAAGCACTCAGCACTCACTGTAAATGAGGTTGGTGTTAGGAAGGGCATCCATCTGTAGAAATCAAGCCAGAATCAGTTCCAGTCCCACCCTTGCAAGCAGGGAAAAGCGGACGTAAAATGATGATGATGATGATGATGAAACAAACTGCAATGATTTTGACATTATATTTCAGTTTTCTGACCAACAAAACATCTGTTAGTGATATTTATGATGAAAGATAATTCCATAGATATGTGTACTTTTAATGTAATTCTCAGGGAGATTCAGCATAACACAGTGCAGGACATGCCTGGCCTTTTGAATTATAGTCCATCCCTACAGGCTTCCAAACAGTTTCTGTCTACACAAAGACACTTGTCTCAAATGCTATGCAGTGGAATCAAACCTAATATGTTATGATTGCCAAATGTACTTCTTAAACCTTTAGCATTTAAACCGATTGTGTCCAGCCAGAATTCTCTCACTACATTCTGTTCAAACTGGCTTGAACTGGCCACTCATAATGATGTTAAGGTATTTTTCTCAAAATAAATAATATCAAAATCTCATAGATTCGATATTATGTGAGATAAAGCTTTTACCACAAAAATACAATAGTATATATAGAGTAATGTAAGTGCTAAAGGGTTAACCCACCTTGTGATTTATATCAACATATTGGTGATCCATAATGTGTTTTGTGTTCTAAAGTTTTGTATAATCCAAATAAAAATCAATTATATTTGGTGATTTGTGAGGTTTTCATATGGAATTTTGTAAACTACCTTCTGAAGAATGTTGTACGTCTTTTGTCGATATCAACAGGCAAATGATACCACATATAATACTGCATAAATATCATAACTTCAATTGGGATATATTTGATTGTGTCAATAAATCACATGAGTACAATTGCTTTTTAATAAAAATTCACTAATGAAAGTTGTTGTTGTTGTTCTTCCCCTCCTCCTCCTCATCCTCCTTTTTCTTGCTGTTGTTGTTTTTGTTGTTGCTCTTCTTTTTCTTTTTCTTTTTCTTTTTCTTTTTCTTTTTCTTTTTCTTTTTCTTCTTCTTCTTCTTCTCCGCCCATATATTTCTGAGAGGGTCAAAAGAGCAGAGTCCTCAAACACTCCTTCCAGTGGTTCCTGTCAGAAGCAACCATCTCAAATTAAATCGGCTGGATCACCAAGCGAGACCAGCCAAGCTCATGGATGTTATTCTAAGTTGTTTTGGCAAATTATTATTTTTCTTTTAATCTGAAATAATATAATACACAATACACCATAAAAGTGCTCAGCCCTCACCTCTGATAACCTTGCTGCCCACACAACCTGCATCACAAGGCCAACATTTGCAGAGAGAGAAGTTGTAGTTAATTGAATCAATAGCATCATCAAATAAATTCTTGTTTTATTGACACATGGGGGCAAAAGGTTACAGAGTTGGCCAGGATATAATTTGAATTTTGAATATAAAAAGACAGAACTATATGCTACAAAGCATTTCATTTGCCAACACTTAGAAACAATAAAATTATTTTTAATGGTAATAAGAGTAGTGAATTGGCAGAATCGGTAGAGCATCGGACAACATGCTTTGTGGCACAGTTATGACTCTTTATGTCAAATCTTGCTGAAGTTAGCTTTGCCTTTGAACCTTATGGGGTCAATAAATTAAAGTACTAGTAATGCACTGGGGTCAATTTATTCAACATCCACTCCCCAAAATTGTTGACCTTTTGCCTAAATCATAAAACATTATTAATGGTAATAATGATGATGATGATTTTGTTAATGATTTCTCATAGCATGTAATACGAATTGTTTGGGGTGGGGGTGAGGTGGTAATCAATTGTATTGACAATTATAGTACTTTGAAGAAAATAATTCATTTACATAAATTATTAAAATATTAACAATTTGTAGAAATAAAGTAATTAGAAAAAAAAAGACAGAAAAAGGTGGAAAAAAAAACAAGCAGCACTGAATTAAATGTTTCAAGAAGGGCTGCTGGAGTTTCCCTTTGATAAATGTTCAGCCAGACTTTCATGTGCTGACGCCCCAAGCTATATAAAATTTGAGGCCCTTCTCTATAAATATTCAGGTAAAAAGGTTTTAAATAATTATATATGATTCCCCCACAATGTAGGTGTCATGACAAAAAGTACCCAGCCCAAACTGTAAAGTTGTCATGTAGGTGTCATGACAAAAGGTACCCAGCCCAAACAGTAAAGTGGTCATATAGGTGTCATGACAAAAAGTACCCAGCCCAAACTGTAAAGTTGTCATGTAGGTGCCATGACAAAAGGTACCCAGCCCAAACAGTAAAGTGGTCATATAGGTGTCATGACAAAAATACCCAGCCCAAACTGTAAAGTTGTCATGTAGGTGCCATGACAAAAGGTACCCAGCCCAAACAGTAAAGTGGTCATATAGGTGTCATGACAAAAAGTACCCAGTCCAAACTGTAAAGTGGTCATATAGGTGCCATGACAAAAGGTACCCAGCCCAAACAGTAAAGTGGTCATATAGGTGTCATGACAAAAAGAACCCAGCCCAAACTGTAAAGTTGTCATGTAGGTGCCATGACAAAAGGTACCCAGCCCAAACAGTAAAGTGGTCATATAGGTGTCATGACAAAAATACCCAGCCCAAACTGTAAAGTTGTCATGTAGGTGCCATGACAAAAGGTACCCAGCCCAAACAGTAAAGTGGTCATATAGGTGTCATGACAAAAAGTACCCAGTCCAAACTGTAAAGTGGTCATATAGGTGCCATGACAAAAGGTACCCAGCCCAAACAGTAAAGTGGTCATATAGGTGTCATGACAAAAAGGACCCAGTCCAAACTGTAAAGTGGTCATATAGGTGTCATAACAAAAAGGACCCAGTCCAAACTGTAAAGTGGTCATATAGGTGTTATGACAAAAAAGGACCCAGTCCAAACTGTAAAGTGGTCATATAGGTGTCATGACAAAGAGGACCCAGTCCAAACTGCAAAGTGGCCGTGTAGGCATCATGACAAGAAGATCCCAGTCCAAACTGCAAAGTGGCCGTGTAGGCATCATGACAAGAAGATCCCAGTCCAAACTGTAAAGCGGCTGTGTAGGCATCATGACAAAAAGAACCCAGTACTCACTGTAAATGAGGTTGGCATTAGGAAAGGCATCCAGCTATAGAAACCAAGCCAAAATCAGTTTGCATGAACAAGACATAGTCACCTGACCACATTGCCCACAACAGGGCAACTCATCTAACCCTTGCTAGCATGGAAAAATGGACATAAAACAGTGATGATGATTATTATTATTTTTTTATTTTTATATTTTTATATAATGATAAAGAATAAATTATATAAATGTGTGTGTATATGTGTGAATCTCTCTCTCTCTCTCTCTCTATATATATATATATATATATATATATATGATTTCTGATGATTTAATGTTCTTCTTCTTGAATCATCCCTCCATCAAAAGTGAAGCATGCACAAAGTTCTTTTACCAGTCTTCCCCGTTTCTCATCAGAGAAAGAAGATCCCCTCCAGTGAGGCCAGTGTCCCTTACTAACAGAGTTCTGGTGGATATATTTAGATGTCCTACGCTTTGCATCAGGTGATCAGAGAAGCAATTTTTCTGCAGGTTCATCATGGTGGAATAAACTTTCAATGAAACACGTGGCTGATCACCATAAAGAACTATTTAGTGTTAAAGAATATAAAAGAATATAAACTAATGGGTACTTTTTGTCATGACACCTACATGACAACTTTACAGTTTGGGCTGGGTACTTTTTGTTATGACACCTTGTTATGAATTGCTTAATTTGGGGGCAGAAAGATGGGCTGAAAATCTATGCTAGAATAATACATATGTACTTAACTAAACCATAGAAAAAAATCTGAAAAATTAATAAGCAGGTGGGGAGACGATTATTCAAGACCTGAGAGTAGCTGATAAGTGTTGGAGAACATGCTTTATAAGCATAGGGTTATGCCCCTTTACGATTTGAGTTCAATTCCTGTCGAGGTTAGCTTTGCCTTTCATCCTACGAGGTTGATAAAATAAAGTACCAGTAATGCACTGGGGTCGATTTAATCGACTTTACCCTCCCCTCATATTGTTGGCTTTGTGCCTAAATCAGAAACCGATATTACTATATAGTTACTAATTTCATACTTCTACCTATGATAGCTAGCAGCACTAACTTGATATTTCTAACTATAATAGCTACCAGCACTAATCTCACTGTTCTTCATTTGCTTTTCAACTATAGAAATCTAACATAGAAAAAGCTTCTGATTACTGACTACCACCACCACCACCACTACTGCTACTACTACTACTACCACTGACTACCAAAACCACCACCAATACTACAACTACCAAAACCAGTCATTTTTTTCTGTTGTTATATATAAAATAAAATACCTAACACAATGAACCCCATGCAGTTTCTGATTTCACTTAGCTCTGAGCCAAACTCCATCGTCACAGGTAACTCCAATGAACAAGGCCACCTATGGATTATGTTCTGACAAAACCACAGAAAACAAATCATTGCAACATTGTCACAATCATGCAACTTCAAATCTCTAATCAGAAAATTTCATCCTTAGACATATCCAACATTTCAAATAACCTTTATATATACACATCTTGTCAAACCTTCATATATACACTCATATATACCATAAAGTATAAAGATCCCATAACTCCTTGTGGAGTCGTAGAGGCACTGTCATAGGGTGTGTCTAGGGCACTTTTAAACCTGGTGGAGTCCATCACTCTCCAGGTCTGAACACAGATGAGAGAGAGATACAGATTAGAGAGAGATACAGATGAGAGATATACAGATGAGAGAGAGATACAGATGAGAGAGAGGAAGAATCAACTCCAGTACTGGGCTGGTACTTTTTTTTTATTGACCTTGAACGGATGAATGGTAAAGTTGACCCTGGTGGGATTTGAACTCAGAGATCTCAATGAGGTGGGATGAATACCATAAAGTATTCTATCCGATGTCTTAACGACTTTGCCAATTTGCCACCTATACACTCATATATACAGTCACGTTAACATATCCTGTCAAACACTAATGTATACACATCCTGTTAAACACATATATACACTCATATATACACTAATGTATACATTCCTGCCAAACACTTATATGTACACTTATATATACACTTATGTATACATTCCTGCCAAACACTTATATATACACTCATATATACACTTATTTATACATTCCTGCCAAACACTTATATATACACTCATATATACACTTATGTATACATTCCTGCCAAACACTTATATATACACTCATATATACACTTATCTATATATTCCTGCCAAACACTTATATATACACTCATATATACACTTATGTATACATTCCTGCCAAACACTTATATATACACTCATATATACACTTATGTATACATTCCTGCCAAACACTTATATATACACTCATATATACACTTATGTATACATTCCTGCCAAACACTTATATATATATATACTCATACATACATTCCTGCCAAACACGTATATATATATACTCATATATACACATCCTGTCAAACACTCATAAATCCTTCTCTTAGTTAGTTAAAATATGCAAGCGTGGAACACGGACGTTAAACGATGATGATGATGTTCTAAACTGAAGGCTCATGAAGCTGGTACTTATTCTTAGTTTCCATAGTGATAAGCAACTGAGAGTAGAAGCTTTTCCCTGGACAGGATGCTGGTCTATCACAGGCTTAACTCCCCATTTACTACTGGTACTCCCTCTCAGCTAAATGTACTGGAGCAGAGCAATGTGAAATAAAGTGTTTTCTCAAGAACACAATGCTGTACCCTGTCCAGGATTTGAACCAACAATATTATGATCGTAAATGCAACATCCTAACTGTTGTTCACATGCCTAAACCATCACACGAGACAACTGGCCTTTGTGGGAACATTTATAGAGTCACTTGACCTGCTATAAATATCAGCCAAATTTCCCCCAAATCACAAACTACCATCTTTACAAAAGACATTGAATAACATTGCCCTGTAGATAGGAAAATGATAGGAAGGTCATGTCAACTGGAACTGAACTGGTGCTAAAAAGCAGCAACAACAGCAACCAGACAAAAAAGATGGCCACAAACATACAAATGCAATACAGATTCTAAAAATACAATTGAAGAAATTGAATCAACAAACAGAAAAGGAAGCATAGAAAGTCTTCACTAACCATACTAATGAAATATTTAACCCAAGCCATCCAATTACATGGAATGGATCTATGGAGAAACCCATCTCTAGCTCAACTCAAACCACATACAAAACTCATCTCTTTATCAACCACATACAAAATCCATCTCTAGATCAATTCAAACCACATACAAAACCCATCTTTAAATCAACTCAAACCACTTACAAAACCCATCTCCAGATCAACTCAAACCACAAACAAAACCCATCTCCAGATCAACTCAAATCACAAACAAAACCCATCTCCAGATCAACTCATACCACTTACAAAACCCATCTCCAGATCAACTCAAACCACAAACAAATCAAAAACACTCAACAACATGAAACTGCCACAACAATGGAACAGATCAACACAATATAAATAGATCTATACTACATGAAGAAAAGCTGAACGTCTTCAACAAACAATTTATTATTATTAAAATTGTGAAATAAATTTGACAGTGTTATAGATAAAGGGTTGAATTAAGTTCCCTTGAGGCCCTAAACACTTACAAGATTATTCTGTACCCTACATCCTATATATAAAGTCTTCTTATGCCAGACACCATCAATCATAGACTGAGCTACATTCTGATGTCAGATAACATAGGTGTTGAATTGAACCAGATTCTCACTGAACTGAGCTGCTAGATAACATAATGTTGAATTGAGCCAGATTCTTACTGAACTGAGCTGCTAGATAACATAATGTTGAATTGAGCCAGATTCTTACTGAACTGAGCTGTTAGATAACATAATGTTGAATTGAACCAGATTCTCAGTGAACTGAGCTGTTAGATAACATAATGTTGAATTGAGCCAGATTCTCACTGAACCGAGCTGCTAGATAACATAATGTTGAATTGAACCAGATTCTTACTGAACTGAACTATATTCTGATGACAGATTAAACAGATGGGGAAATGTGTTACATTATCATGCTTGATACAGTCAAAAACTTTGCTCAGCATAAATGCAACAATTATTATATCTGGTTTAAGTGTCCTGACTCAAGATGATGAAGGGGTAACTGTTTCAATGATCCCTGAGCTGTTAAACTAAGAGTGATCTGCCAGTAGTTGGCAGAATCAGAGGATGATCTTAAGATCGTTTTGTAGATTTATTTCAGGAGAGATAAAATGATTGGAGTATTTGGTGAGGATAGGTGCTAGATTTAATTTACTAATGGAAATCCCGAATATCTGCCCTTGAAAACTATGGATGAAATGGTAAGGGGTGAAAGAATTTCAAGAGGAATTTTGTTTGTTTAATGTTATAAAAACATTGTGTGAAATTTGTAGCAACATGGGCTGCAAATATGGAAGTTATTTTTCAACATGAGAGATAATTACAGAGCTCATATCTTAGTTGAGAAATGGTGACTAGAAAGATTCCACAAACTTGTTAAACATTGGTAGACATATACCTGATAAATGACCAGAAAGCTCAGCTGCAATTTTGCAAATATAAAGACTTGTAGTATGCAGGATTCACAATGTCATTATTTGCATTTCTAGTGGTAACTTGTCAGGTGTTGCACTGTTTGGTTAAATAGCCTAAACTACAAGCTGCTTGAAAACTTTAATGAAATATGGCAACCGTTTGACTATAGATAATAATAATAATAATAATAATAATAATAATAATAACTACAATAATAATAATAGTAACAACGCTAATAATATATTATTCTTTCCAGTGTAGAATAGTGTGATTGAAATCTGTTGACTCACATAGCCTACTTGAGAACAAGTAACTCTGGACATAGAGTTAATTTCATTTACATTCTAAGAGATCGACAGCCTTAATTTATAGCCATTGTTCAGGATATTCTACATCCAAGTACTTGTAAGTACCACTTTAATTTCACATATTGATTTATCAACTGTTTCAATACAGAAAAAAAAAATTCAATAAACTTATAAATTTACAAGTTCAAGTCTTTACAACAGCAGTAATGTGGCATGACTGAAGAATTTCATTTTTATTTCATAAGCAATATATTTTTTGTGACTACATCATTATCATTGCACCCACAATTGAACATTCCTGACAAAATCTTTCCACAATTCATGATTTTCCATTGGCCCTGGTAACTGCTCTTTATTGAGGTTTGTATTGTCTGAGAGTTGATTGATGAAAGTTTGAGTAGGTCTTCTACTGCATCTCACCATAAGTTGCTTCCCACAATAGTATTATAGCTTGTAAATAACTTCCTTCTTACTGTGACTACTAATAACCGGTAACAGTGAGAACTGATCTCTCATTTTTCTAAGGAAGATATATGTAGTTCTTTCATTTTGTGTCAGCTTGGAAGTGGATGTCAGAGAAATAAAACATGAGACCTGTTCATACTTCTCTGTTATTAAGTCCACTGAAAATCCCTAAGTCAACACTGCTTACTGATCTTATTCTCAATTTTACAGTAGATTGGTTTTAGAACTTTGAGCCAGTTCATCATAAAATATATTCTTAAACCATAATAGAAATTGGGAATTAACCTTTTAGCATTTAAACTGGCTATATCTGGCCAGAATTCTCTCACCTCTTTCTGTTCAAACCGACCATAACTGGCCCCTCATACAGACTTTAAGATATTGTTCTCAAAATACATAATAACAAAATCTTATAGATTCGATATTATGTGGGATAAAGACTTTACCATGAAAATACAATAGTAAATTCAGAGTAATGTAAATGCTAAAGGGTTAAATAAATACTTATAGATATATGTTGCTGATAGGTCAAGAACTGGTCATCTGATATTCTATTCATGATGGCTATTCACAGTTCTCACTAAGATTAACTATATATTCATTTGAATCAACTCTAATGAACTGTATTCAAGAAAGCATTTTCATGGCTGTTCAACTTCCTCAATTTGACTGACAAATCTCCATCAACAAACTCAATTATTTTCAAATTAAGGTGTTTTCAGAAATTATCACCAAAAGAAAATGTGATAAGATAGATGTAGATTGTAATTATGATAAAATGAGTTATTTGATCATCTAACATATTGTTCAGCTATTTGAACAAACCTTGATTTTAGTTAGAGAACATCAAAGCATGTTCCTTTTGACACACATCCTTTACTCTTTCTCCACTGATGAGCACCACTACCACCACTGATTATCTCCCTTAATAACATTATGATATTTTGACAAGAGTTCCCTCAGCCAAATACTAAGAATCAATAGTTATTTAACATGCAAATAACAAATAACTCAACCCCTGGATAAGAAGCTAGTTTACAGCTGACACTAACTTGATAGGTTATAGAAATAAAATGAAATATCAGCTATAAATTTAAAATAATTATCCATTTAACCATATTGCGTCTCTACTCAATAACTATATTTTAATTTTCTTATCGAACATACTCGGACCTTCTTTAAAAATGCATCAAAGTATGTTGTCCGATGCCCTACAAATTGCTGTCAATCCACTCACCTTAACTGCATAAATAAGGGTTTCTGATTTAGGCACAAGGTCAACAATTTTTTTTGGGGGGGAGTCTATTAAATTGACCCCAGTGTTCTACCAGTACTCTATTTTATCGACCCTGTAAGGATGAAAGGCAAAGCTAACCCCTGTGGGATTTGAACTCAGACCACAAAGGGCCATAACTCTATGTTGCAAAACATGGTGTCCAATACTCTACCAATTACTGCCAATCCACTGCCATTAACTGTATAAATAATTGAATCAAATATATTTAGAAGACATTGTATATATTTGTTTATATATATATATATATATATATTATTCTTGCTGCAGATATTGCTCCTGCTATAGAACTATATTTTTTTGTGAGAGAGGAGTTTGTTTGTGTTTGTGTATTCCCAACTGTATTTTTCCATTACTTTCATCATCATCACCACCATCATCACCATCACCATCATCGTCGTCATCATCATCATCATCATCAACAAAATCCACCTCATCCTCATCATCATCATCATCATCACAACCACCATCACCATTACCATTGGTTAATGTCTGTTTTCTCTGCGATTTATTTATTTATTTATTTGTTGATGCAGCAAAATTGATTTGGCTATATAATATTCATCTGTGTGTATGTGTAAGTATCTGTGTCTGTGTGTGTATCTGTTTCTGTCTGTGTATGTATGTATGTGTGTGTGTGTGTCTGAGTTTAGATGCATTTGCACACATGCCCAGACACAGACACACAGACAGATATACACCTACTTACACACGCATGCACACACACAGAGATATACACATACAAACACACACAGCTATATATATATAGGGTGAAAGACTGCATTAACCATTTTAATACCAACTCGCCTGAGACTGCCTATTCTATAAAGTATTCATATTTAAATTAGTATTAAGTATCTTCATCAAAATCTCATTATAATATAAATGGTATTTGAACTTGGTGAGTAAACAAGAACATAATATAAAACTAAATATAAAGTTACAGCTATTTTATTAAAATCACCAAAACTTAGATTAAAAATATAGTTATAGAAAGGTTAAAATAATGTGTATGTACATGTATATATATATATATATATATACTGTATATCATAATCTATAAAGCTCAGTGTGTGGTCATGCTCCTACGTTATAGAAATCTACGATATAGAATTTCTTCAATTGAAATTTACAATTCAGTATTCGAAATAGCTTCGATTGCGTCTTGACGCAAATCATTTTTTCAATTTCACCCACAATTACGCAAAAAATAGATAAAACTCAATATTTTACGATTTTTCTCTCTCATTTAAACTGCTGAACTCTTTCTACTACCATTCAAAATCTATACAACTTCATACTTTCTGCTACTTTCTCTTTCAAAGCTTGATGGTGATACTGTCTATTCACACCACTCCCTACTGTCTTAAATTTAGAAAACACATATCCTCTATGAGGTTACTAAACCTGCTAGAAACAGCAGCTAACTCTCCCCCATATCACACCCCTCCCCACTGTCTTAAATTTAGAAAACACATATCCTCTATGAGGTCACTAAACCTGCTAGAAACAACAGCTAACTCTCCCTCATATCACAACCCTCCTTACTGTCTTAAATTTAGAAAACACACAGACAACCATGCAGAACAACTCCATCGCAGCTCTGTTGTTCGGCTGGCATCGTCTACGCGCGTGTTGCGTAAGTACTGTGAAACAATAAATTTCAACACTTTTTTGCACAGAGATAATATCCATAGGCGAAACTACAATTGTCACTGCTGGCGCAGCTTATGCTTCCAGGTCTGCAATTCATTCACCCAGTGCCTGGCAGACAAAAAAGTGCTGCTATAAAATGGGTGGTGCAACCTAACTTTGGTAACTTAATGACCCCGCCCAACGCCGGGCTTTAATGCTAGTATATATATATAGTAATGATTGTTTCTACTTTTGGCGCAAGGCCAGCAAATACCCAGTGCATTACTGGTACGTTATTTTATCGACCCCGTAAGGATGAAAGGCAAAGTTAACCTCGGTGGGATTTGAACTCAGACCGTAAAGGGACGTAACTGTGCTGGAAAGCATGGCGTCCGACTCTCTACCGATACTGCCAGTAATAATAATAATAAATGTGAAGACTAAAATCCGAAGAGGGCACGATAAGGATAAATATATATCAAATATAGAAGAACCCTAGAGCAAATATTTAATCTGCTATTTTAATCAATTAATATATATATATATATATATATATATATATACAAGTGAAAGCTTAGTATAATCGAAGCTTTGGCTGCAGCCAAGCAAAGTCGACCTACAATTAGAAATGAGTAGCACAGCACTCAATAAGGGTAGGTCCTGAGATTAATAACATTACGTTTAGATAGCTTGACAAATTGAAAATTACGGCAGGCAAAACCAAACCATACAATACTAAAACAACGAAAAAACTAATCAGGTCAGACAACAGACCTGGACAAATCTAACGATATTCTGCAATACGTCCGATATGATTCTATGAATCCGAAATCATCAATCGAACTTACATAACACATAAGCTTGTGGTATTCTATGATCGAACAGGGGATTCACTTCATCGACAGGTATTTTGTTCTAGGCCTCAAACTGGTGTGAACTGTAACTCAATGCGACCGCTACAATAGACAGCCTTCAGTCATTTCGCTATATATATGTAAACGGGAAAAAATGAAACGAAATTTCATTTCTCACTCTTAGTACGGCTGTTACTTAAATATATGTATGTATACGTACATACATATATGTATACAGACGTACAGTGGTATGTATATATATATACATACATGCACACATATATATATATATATCCATACGTACATATATATATATGTGTGCATGGATGTATATATATATTTATACCACTGTACGTCTGTATACATATATGTATGTACGTATACATACTTATATATATATATACAGGAAAAGAGTCAGGACCCCGACGGCTGAGTTCCATTATAGTCTACATGGTATCTTACCACACCTTCTTTGTTATATATATATATATATATACACTGTAGTAAAGCTTTGGTAGAAATATCCAAGGGTAAGGTCACTCACTCCATGTGTATCTCTTTCACTTTCTATCCTTCTCTGGAAGAAATCTGCTATATTCAGGTCTGGGGAGGGATGGGTTCTACCAGGTATGCTACTACAGCAGTTACGGGACCATATTAATTCAGAGAAACATATTGATATTGTTTTAATTTTAAATATCATATAGAAGAAAGATTGAGGAGTTAACAAAAGAACATGACAAGTGGAGAGATGTTGTATTGAGAAGGACTTGTCCAACCCATGCAAGTGTGGATCAACAGACATAAAATATGTTTTAACTTTAAACATCATATAGAAGGAAGCCTTGGATAGATGTGGTGAGAGCTGACCTCAGATTACTAAAGATCATGGAACAGATGACAAAGGAATGTGACAAGTGGAGAGATGTTGTATTGAGAAGGACTTGTCCAACCCATGCAAGTGTGGATCAACAGACATAAAATATGTTTTAACTTTAAACATCATATAGAAGGAAGCCTTGGATAGATGTGGTGAGAGCTGACCTCAGATTACTAAAGATCATGGAACAGATGACAAAGGAATGTGACAAGTGGAGAGATGTTGTATTGAGAAGGACTTGTCCAACCCATGCAAGTGTGGATCAACAGACATAAAATATGTTTTAACTTTAAACATCATATAGAAGGAAGCCTTGGATAGATGTGGTGAGAGCTGACCTCAGATTACTAAAGATCATGGAACAGATGACAAAGGAATGTGACAAGTGGAGTGATGTTGTACTGAAAAGGACCTGTCTAACCCATGCAAGTGTCAAACAGTTAATGATGTTTAAACTTTAAACATCATATAGAAGGGAAACCTGAATAGAAGTGTTGAGAGCTGATCACAAATCACTGAAAATCACAGAAACGATGACAAACGAATGTGAAAAGTGGAGAGATGCCTTACTGAAAAGGGCCCAGCTAACCCATGCAAGCACGGAACAATAGACATAAAATGGTGTTGATACTGATGATGATGATGATGAGGAGGAAGGATCTGTAGAAAACTATAACCACTAAATCTCTGAGTAAAACTATTAGTAAATCAATTTCAATTGCTCACCATGACAATTTAGTTCAGGAAATAAATATAATTAATAATCACAAGATATAATATCTGTGTTTTTATGTATATATTCAATGTTAACTGAGACATGAAGAGTAGTGAATACTGTCATAAGGTAATTTAATACTTATGTTATATAGACAAGTGATCGTCATGAAATTTAGATTTAGCAGTGGAATGATATATATATTTATATGTGTGTGTGTATGTATATATATGTATGCTATGCACACACACACAGATATATTGTATAAAGTAATATGATTTCAAATACGAAAGCAAATAATTAGAAGTGAAGAAGTTATACAGCTGAAAAATATAGGATTTTTTACATACACAAGGCTACACACAATTTTATAGAAAAGTATGAAATCCTACTATGAAAGATTATGATTTCATGTTGAGAAAAAAAAACACACCGGTATGTTATATATTTTTTGTACATAATGTCATATTTATGACAACTATATCTTATGTAATTCTGATGAGTGCTAATATTATGATCTTAATGTTAAGGATGAAACACATGTAAATTAAAATATGATCTTATTAGCAGTGTTTGGCTTATTTCTCAATGTATGTATATATATATATATATATTAGAAAAGGGAAGTAAGGATTCTATACAAAATAGTGGATATAGAGAAAAGATGAAGTTGGGAATAGCATGGAAGATATATTTAAGGGTCTGTTTTTCTTTTTTGATTCGTCAAAGTGACATTATTGAAAAGATAATGTTATTAAAAAGATAATGTTATTAAAAAATGAGAGGGACAATTCTTTTTTAAACAAATGTTTATGATGTATATAAAGTACATGAAGAAATTACCGGTTTCGATGTGTTATTAAAATCCATCTTGTCAAATGTTGAGTGCAAAAAATTAAAAAGAGTTGATAGGAGTTAAAAAAGAAAGGTTTAAAATTAAAATCAAAATCAAATGTTTGAATAAATTTTCTTCCATCCCGATTCAAACATTTGATTTTAATTTTAATTTTAAACGTTTCGTTTTTAACACCTATCAACTCTTTTAAATTTTTTACACTTATTTACAAAATTACAATTGTCCCTCTCATTTTTTAATAACATTATCATTTCAAATATGAGAAAAACCACAAACCCTCCATCTCAATTCTACTTTTGAAAAGCAGAAGAACTACGAAACTGGTAAAGGAACCAAATAAATATATATTTAAAAAAAAAAGACTCCAGTTGCATTTTTGATTTCATCTTTTTTCCTTATACTTTCACTCGTGTAGGACACCTCGTTTTTTTTACCATTTTGTAAAAAAACTTCCCTTTCTAATATATATATATATATATATATATACAAGTAAAAATTAGCGAGAATCGAATTTCAGCCTATGAAATAACGAAAAAACACTTTCGAATTGTGAGGCAAGCGCTCAATAATTCAAAAGAATTAGAGCTTACAACTTACGTTAAAGGCCAAACACACATGGTGGTTAAACTAATTATCCACACAGCGAACATTCGATCTCCTATTTCGGATCAAACAGATATACAGATATAAAAATATATGAAAGCATAAATGTTGTTTACTCACCGGACCCCTGATATATATATATATATATAAATGGTTTCTACAGGATTAGAACTGTTTTATTTCTTTTGAATGAATGTTCTACTCTGTCCTGTAAAAGCCATTTCTATATTAAACTTGATGTTTACACTCTATTAATATATTGAGTACTAACTGTGGTTAACTCTGATTGAACCCAGGAGTCACACACACAAATATATATAAACTTAAGTACACACAAAATCATTGACTAAATATGCACGTGTCTTTTCTCAATTCTTTCTTTTTTTTTGGTTCCTTTTCTCACCCTTTAACTTTCTATTTCTTCATCTTTTATTTCTGATTCTATCTTCTGATAAACGACTGGTGTCCGAAACGTAATGACTCTTTTCCTATTATTTCAAGCGTTAAACTAATATATTTCTTTATTGTGTTGTTTGCTTTGTTACTTGTGTTTATTTTTACATGGCACGCACACACACACACACACACACACACACACACACACACACACACACACACACACACACACACACGCGCACACACACACACTCACACACACACACACATATACTCACACACACACACACACACTCACACACACACACATGTATATATAAAATCATTTAACATCTGTTTTCCATGTAAGCAAGGATTGGGTGGGACTTGACAGACAAATCAGTACTGAAGGAACTTTAACGTGGCAAGAAGATGAAATTGAGCCTGAGATCATAAAAAACCTTAAATAGAGAAGGTATGCTCTGGCTGGCATGTGTGTGATCTGGAAAGCCACAAAAACAATCACTATCAGGAGTGATAACCACATTCTTAAAATAGGAAACAAGAAAGATTGCTCTGATTTTAGAGGAATCTCCTTGTTAAGTCTCATTAGTAAAGTTGGTGTTAAGTTTCTGGCAAAGAGAAGTAGGGATATTATTGAGTCCAGGTTAGCTGAGGAACAGTGTGGTTCTTACCCCAGACAGAGCATAACTGTCCAAACTTTCACTCTGTGATAGGTCTTTGAGAAATCATAGGAATATTGCCAAAAGTGCATATGACTGCATTCCATAGGACTTATTGGTCAAAATATTGTTATGCAAAATATTGGATTGACAGACAACTTTCTGTTGCACTGAAACATTCACCTGATGAGTCTGATGGCTTGGGGAAAACTTTAACATTTTAATTTTTAGGGCTGGGGGAGCCCTCTTGGAAGTATAAGGGTCAGTGACATCATGTGATGGCAGGGTCTTGTCAGAAGTAGAAGGGCAAGTGATGTCAAGTAAGTAGAAGTAGGAAGTAGTAGGATTGTCTTGTGTCTCTTTAACTATCAATCAGTTGGGAAGAAGGATATGTTCTTGCCACGTGTGCTGGGGTTATATGTTTATAGGTACATGCCTGAGGTTTAGCTGGTATGACACTCACAGACAAGATCAACCAGTGAGACATCCTGCAAGTTAGATGACCTTTGCTCCATGCCTTCACCCTTAACAACATAATTTTAAATTAGTCTGAAAATGATATTAGTAACAAATATTCCAATTCGTAATATATTCCCCTCAGAACAATCGTGTCTATCATTACAATAATTAAAGAGAATTAGATTAATTAAAACTCAGAAAAATGATAAGTGGACTCTACAAAAAAATTATTTTATATCAATAAACATCAGAAATATTTCCCATGAAAGTTATTTTAAAATCTTTTAAAATAATGAAATAAAATTCCAAAAAGATTATTGATAAACATTACAATATTTCAAGAAGTAATACATAAACTTCTGTAATATGTAAAATATTTTAATTGAGATAATGATGAAAAATAACAGTAAATTCTAAAGTAAAAGATACTACTTAAGCTTTCTGTGATAGGATTCAAAACTACTCCCAATAAACTCTATATATAATATCAATTAATCATAATCAAAAGCTATTGAATATCTAAATAAAACCAGCAGTAATTGTAATAACAATAATATCTAATTCAGTTAGGAAGTTCCAGGTATCACAGATCAACACTAATGTATATCTAGCTTCAATATTTAATACATAAAAGACATGTACTGTATATACTTATATATAAGCCAAGAAATATTGTTTATACTTGAATACAAGTCAATTTGAATCTTAGTCTACTCCTTCTTTTATGTCTGAGAAATGGGCAAAAATCCAAACCTCATTTATAAACTGAGGCAGCTAATCAACACACTGTTTAGATGGCAAATATAAGCCAACCTCACATTTTACCATCGATTTATTTTGGTCACATATTCCTTGGCTTATATTCAAATATAAATGGTATGTGATAAAAAAATCTATGGTAAAATGGGAGGAAAATATTTTGCCAATTTTCACCAACTTCAAAGTAAATGAGGTGCTGAAATATTTCTGTTTTGGAGGTGAATATTACACTGGTTTCAGCCTGACGGTGCATATTACATAGTTTTCACTTTGGATGTGAAATTCGTCTTTCCTATTGTTTTTTTTTTTATGTTTTGAATGAATATGGCCTTCATAGTGGTTGGAAATTGGTAAAAATATTCATTATGTAATGGAGTTGTGAAACAAAAACTATACTCTAAATGGCACTTAAAACATTTAAAGTAAAATTAAAATCAATATCAAAGTGTGATTAGGTTGGTGGTGATGGTGGGGAAGAAAGGCAATGGTCGCAGTCTCTGGAAGGATTTTCATCTCTAGGTGAACAGACACTTAAAACATTTTAGATATCAAAATATTAGAACTTCATAAATATTTTCTTCACTCATGAGAATTTCAAAACCACACCATCTAAGCATAATGTGTTGATTAGCTGCTTCAGTTTAGAAATGGGGTTTGGATTTTTTGCCTATTTCTCAGACACTAAATAGAGGATAGACTTATATTCAGATCAACTAATATTTGAGAATATATGGTAAAAATGTAACATAAAAATATTTATATTAGACTAATGAAAAAAAGTAATAAATTCTAAGGTGAATAATAAAAATTTGGCAGCTCATGCACTAATTTAGTTCAATCAACAGAACAGCTTGCTCATGAAATTAATGTGTAAGGGACTGAGCATTCCACAGACACATGCAATCATAGCATAATTCTTCAGACTAGACTGGAGAGGAATAAAGCAAGACGTTCCGATGAATGTCCAATATTAATGTGTGTGTGAAAGGCAAAGTAGAGGTGAGCTGAATGAGAGATGCTGGATTTATGATGAATCAGAAGTAGTGTGCAGGAGTGGAGACTGTGCTGGTATGGACATGTGATATGTAGGAATGATGATCATTGGCTGAAGTATTACCAAGAAATATCAGTGGAAAGGGAGCAAGAGTAGAGGAAGGCCAATGAAGACCTGGGAAATAGTTGTCTCAAATCACTGAATCTCAAACCAGATTGAAGAAGGGCCGAGAGGAGTGGAGATTTGCTATGCTGGAAAGGCCCTGTCAAACCTATACAAACATGAAAAATGATGGTGATGATGATGATAATTCAGCATGGCACATATGTGATACAGCTGTGCCTTTGAGTAACATGTATAGTCAATATTATAAGCTTCCAACAGTGTTTCCATCTAGCAGATTTCCCTCAAGAGATACAGGTTGATTCACGACTGTGGAGAATGACACCAGGACAAGGTACCATGCAGTGGGATTGAACACAGGACCTAATAATTGTGAAGCAAACTCCTTAACAGTTCTACCATGTTCTACTGCAATGTTACATTCAATTGAGGTGTAACAGTCTCAGTTTTTGGGGATTTACTATAAGAGATATTAGTAATTCCCAAAAGAGTTTCAACTTGACAAGATGAAAATTAACTTTGTTGCTTTCTAGTGTGAGGTCTGGGGTTTATATCAAATTAATTAGAGTTGCAACGTAATTTTAATGGTCTTGTATTTTGATGGTCTATTAATGTTTGCCAGTGTATTTCTGTAAACTGATACAAGCTTTGGTTATAAATTATCTGTGTAGATGTCTTGTAAACTTAATTAATTTATTTCAAATCTTCAGGTAACCAGTTGCTGTACAGGATATTGCTATGTTGTACTGTGAATTAATTAATGTATCGTTAAGTGGTTAGGTTCTATCTAGGTTCTATCACAGTACATGTCATCTTGAGCAAGTATCTTCTACTATAGGTAGCTGTTGACCAATACATTATGACTCAGGCACACATCATCATCATCATCATCATTTTACGTCTGATTTTCCCTGCTTGCAAGGGTCATATATATATATATATATGTTTATTATACACTAGCAGTGTATCACAAACAGCGAACAACAGAGGACATGTACCATTCCTCTCCGACAGATAACCTCCCTGCCCCCCGGAAAACCTCCCAGTTGATGGATGCGAATCCAAAATATAGGGACAATTAAATCTCTCCCAAGGTAAATCTATCTTGTGTTATTATTTTTATTTTTTACATGGCGGTGGATTGGCAGTATCGGTAGAGGGTCGGACGCCATGCTTTCCAGCATAGTTACGTCCCTTTACGGTCTGAGTTCAAATCCCGCCGAGGTTGACTTTGCCTTTCATCCTTACGGGGTCGATAAAATAAAGTACCAGTAATGCACTGGTAAATTGCTGGCCTTGTGCCTAAAATAGAAACAATTATTTTTATTTTTTACGCTATTTCCTATGTTCCTCTACACACTATACATCTCATTCTACATTCCTTTACATCTCTCTCTTCCCCACCGGATCCTGTTACCTGGAGAATTACCCATCTGCATTGTTGAGGCTTCCAAAACGACGAAAATAAAATAAATCATATCATCATCATCATCATTTCATTTTACGTCTGTTTTTCCCTGCTTGCAAGGGTGGGACGGGAACTGATTCTGGCTTGATTTCTACAGCTGGATGCCCTTCCTAACACCAACCTCTTTTACAGTGAGTGCTGGGTGCTTTTTTTCCGTGGCACCTCCACGACCACTTTAGAGTGTCGGCTGGGTGCTATTTTGCCGTGGCACCTCCAGTGGAATGATAGGGACCCCAGTCCCTATCATCTCATTTCTACAGCTGAGTAAACTGGAGCAATGTGAAATAAAGTGTCTTGCTCAAGGAAACAACACATCACCCGGTCTGAGAATTGAACTCACAACCTTTCGAGTGCAAGGCCAATGCTCTAACCACTAAGCCATGTGCCTCCACATATATATATATATAAATATATATATATATATGTATACACATATATATATGATGATGGTGATGATTTCATACAAATAAAACAGTTCTAGTACTTTAGAAGCCATTTCTATATTAAATTATACACACACACACAACACACACATATATTGCTAGCAGAGCAAGCTGACATTAAAACTACAATATATATTTCAAAAATTTAATAGACATATGGCTTCTACAGGACTGGAAATGTTTCATATATAAACATATACCTATATTTAAAAAAAAACAAGGTTTTTAAATAAAAATCCATCTTTATTCTATACAATTCTTTCTATAAAGGTGTGAAACTTATATATACATGCAAACAGTGAAACAATCATTTGATTGTTTTGAATCTCTACTTACTGCAGACGTCAAGTGGAGCTTTTTACACCTTACCAAAAATTAATAGTGGACTATTCCATTATATTCACTCACATACCTACACACACACATATATATATATATATATATTTATATTCATTTATGGCTAAGTAGTGAGTCTTATTATCCAGGAATTTCACCTGTGCACGCACAGGATCATCAGAAACTCCAGAATAACAAAACTCTTTACTTAGTTATAATAAATAAATATTTATACACTAATTCATTAATGAGTACTCTTTTGTCAAGTTTGTCAACTCTCTCTATTTATATATAGAAAGAGAGAGAAAAAGAGAGAGAGACCAGGATTTTACCAGTTTTAAACTTGTATTAGACAATTATTAAACTTGTTTAGACAATTATTCAGTAGAGGACTCGATACTTGGATTAGTACAGTGTAACTATATTAAAGAGTGTTGTGACCCATCGGCTGAGCTTTTTTCATTTCTACAGGTAATTCCAGACAATCTCTGATAATAATATAGATAAATATATATATATATATATATATATTAGTGTATAAATGCTTGAACGTAAGGAGGTCGATGTTTGTTGTATTCAAGAGACCAGGTGGAGGGGTGGGTCTGCTAGATTCATTGAGGGTAAAAAACGATGTTATAAGCTTTTCTGGGTGGGAAACGACGATGGGCTGGGTGGAGTAGGAATCATGGTAGCAGAAAAGTGGGCAGATAAGATAATAGACGTAAATAGAGTGAACGACAGAATAATTAAAATACGACTTGTCCTCAATAGAACTACGGTGACAGTAATATCTGCGTACGCACCCCAATCCGGACTGCCCGGCACTATAAAAGACAGATTCTATGAGACACTGTTGCTAACTACCTCCCAAATATCTGACAGTGACTATATAATTATTGCAGGCAACCTAAATGGTCACGTCGGACAACATTGTGACGGCTACGACGAAATCCATGGAGGCTATGGGTTTGGTACTAGATATGAGGAAGGCTCCAGAATCCTGGAATTCTGTGATGCAAATAACCTAACTATCTGTAACACTAACTTCAAAAAACGTGACAATCACCTGATCACCTATAGATCCGGGGAACACACAAGCCAGGTAGATTATATCCTTACCAGAAGACGTGACAGAGTGTCTGTTGTAAACACTAAATCCCTCCCCCATGAAGAATGCACCTCCCAACATAGACTGATAATTAACGACCTCATAGTCAGGACGAGACGTACTCGACAGCAGAAGAGGACTATCCTCAGGAGGAAAATATGGAAACTAAAGGACCCCACAGCCAGAAATAAATTTCAAAGCATATTACTTGATGCTTTCGACAGTAAGGAAGAGCATCTAGAATCGGACAATATAGAGGGACAGTGGGAATTTCTGAAAGCAAACCTGCTGTTGGCGACAGACGAAGTCTGTGGCTGGAGCAGGCCTGTAGGCAGGAGGAGAGTAACATGGTGGTGGAACAGTAGGGTGGAGGGGTCAATTAAGGCCAAAAAGCAGGCTTGGAAAGTATGGCGGGATGGGGGAAGTAGAGTAGACTATCAAGTGGCCAGGAGGGAAGCTAGGAGAGAAGTGTACTTAGCAAGAAGGGAAGCTGAGGAAAGAAAGTTCAAGCATGTTCTACAAAGCGATGACCAAAAACGTGAGGTGTTCAGGATTGCTAGGCAATGCGTCAAGGAAAACCGTGATATTGTCGGGGAGAAGTGTGTACTTAACGATGATGGCATACTTGCCATCACCGACACTGATAAGAAGGTAGCTTGGAAGTGTCACTATGAAAGGCTACTAAATGAGGAGAATAAATGGGAGAAAGACAGTCTCCCCCATATCGACCCGATAGAGGGACCAGCAGTGTTAGTCGAGGGGAGTATAATAAGTAAGGCAATCAAGGATATGAAGACGGGTAAGGCGGCTGGGCCTTCGGAAATAGTTGCTGAGATGCTGAAGGCATCTGGCACGGTGGGACACACCATGGTCACCCGCATAGTTAACCAAGTCGTACAGAATGGGGTTGTTCCGAAGGACTGGCATAGCAGCATCATCGTTAACTGTTATAAGGGTAAAGGAGACGCCCTAGATAGGAGTAACTATAGAGGCATTAAATTAATCGACCAGGTCATGAAGGTCACGGAAAAAGTAATAGCGCAACTAATCAGAGAGAGAATTGACCTAGATGAAATGCAGTTCGGGTTTGTGTCAGGCAAAAGCACCACAGACGCTCTTTTCATAGTACGACAACTACAGGAGAAGTACCTAGCTAAAGGTAAACCCCTCTACTTAGCTTTTGTCGACCTGGAGAAAGCCTTCGACAGAGTCCCCCGCTCCATTATCTGGTGGGCTCTTAGAAAACTAGGCATTGACGAATGGCTTGTGAGGGCTATACAAGCCAGGTATAAAGAAACAGTCAGCAAGGTTAGAATTAACAACGAATATAGTGAAGAGTTTAGCGTAAAAGTTGGCGTCCATCAGGGCTCTGTTCTCAGCCCCCTACTATTTATTATTGCCCTTCAGGCTATAACAGAGGAGTTCAAGACAGGCTGCCCATGGGAACTCCTATACGCAGACGACCTGACACTCATAGCGGAATCAATGGCCGAGCTAGAGAAGAAATTCCAAACATGGAAGCACGGCCTAGAGTCAAAAGGACTTAAAATTAACCTGGCTAAGACCAAAGTTCTAGTTTGTAGGAAAGAAAACAAGGCGGCGGTCCCTTCTGGGAAATGGTCGTGCTCGGTGTGTAGGAAAGGCGTAGTTAGAAACTCCATTTTATGTCCTAAATGCAAAGTATGGGTGCATAAAAGATGTAGTGGGATCACAGGTAAGCTAACTAAGAACATAGATTTTACATGTGGCCGGTGTTCTGGTGCAATAAGTAGCAGCAAGTGCCCACAAAATACTAGCTCTTTCAATTGCGCAGAGGGTTCTATAGAAATAGTGGACAGCTTCCGTTACCTGGGCGATAAAATCAGCAGTGGGGGAGGGTGCTCTGAAAGTACTGTAGCTAGAGTCAGAACTGGTTGGAAAAAGTTCAGAGAGCTTATACCACTATTAGCTGCTAAAGGGTTCTCCCTAAAAATGAAAGGCAGGTTGTACGATGCCTGCATACGAACAGCAATGTTGCATGGTAGTGAGACCTGGGCATTGTGTGCAGAGGATATACGCAGACTAGAGAGGAACGAAGCTTGCATGCTCCGCTGGATGTGTAACAGTAATATACGTGAACGGCAAAGCATAAACGAACTAAGGAAAAAATTAGAGATAAGAGGGATCAGATGTTGTTTACTCGAGAGAAGGCTGCGTTGGTATGGACACGTGATGCGCATGAAAGTCGATAGCTGTATAACAAAGTGCATGGCAATAAAGATAGACGGTAGCCACGGAATAGGCAGACCTAGAAAAACCTGGGATGAGCTGATAAACTCCGACCTCACACACTTACACCTCTCCAAGACAATGTCACTGGACCGAGACCTTTGGCGGTACTCAGTAACAGAGAAGACCCGCCTTGCCAGTAGGCATCTCTAACAAAATACACCCCGTCCCGCCACCACCCCCACCCCATCCACACCACCCCGTTCTATGTAAAGTTATGTTGGTGCCGCGCCATCCAGGCCGAAACAAATGAGATCGTGTAGGTCTCACGACAAAAAAACACACAGTCCACGCTGTAATGTGGCCGTGTAGGCAACACGGTAAAAACCTCCCAGACCCACACTGTAAATGTGGTTGGTGTTAGGAAGGGCATCCAACTGTAGAAAACCTGCCAGACAGTCCTATGCGAGCAAGACAATCACTCTTGCCTCAAGTGGGACTACCCCCGTCCAAACCCATGCAAGCGTGGAACACGGACGTTAAACGTTGATGATGATGATGATGATGATATATGCATATATATATGATGATGGCTGCCCCCTCGTTATCGAGTATGGCCATTGCACAATATACCATTAATAATAATTATTTAATTCTATCGTGCAATGCCTGTGTGTGAAGGTATTTTTTAAAGTGAGGAAAGACTGAGCACTGAGCCAATCCCACTCTTTGAGCAACAGTAGCTATAACCCCAAAAGAAGAAAAGATCAACATCATCGGTAACTACTGAGCCGCAGGTTTTATATCGGAGATATCCCAGTTTCCTGAGTTGCCTTCTCCGAGAAGAATGCCCTGACAAAGGCTAGGGGTCTATATATATACATGCATACATACATACAGAAGGAGGGAGAAACAGAAAGAGATCTATGTGGAAGTATATACAAGTGGGTGTTGAAAAGTTCTTTGGATAAATAAAATACAGGAGAATCAGTTAGTTATGATTTTATTCAAAATATTTCCCCTCTCAGATCCACACAATTATTGTAACAGTCATAATTCCCCTGTAAATGTAATAGCTCTACCCATTTGTGTCACTCTTAAAGCCAGGAATTTTCAATGCCCCCTAGTATATATATATCATCATCATTCATCATCATCATTTCATTTTACGTCCGCTTTTTCCCTGCTTGCAAGGGTGGGACGGGAACTGATTCTGGCTTGATTTCTACAGCTGGATGCCCTTCCTAACACCAACCTCATTTACAGTGAGTGCTGGGTGCTTTTTTTGCCGTGGCACCTCCACGACCACTTTGCAGTGGAATGATAGGGACCCCAGTCCCTATCATCTCATTTCTACAGCTGAGTAAACTGGAGCAATGTGCCTCCATATGTATATATATATATCATCATCATTTTTCATTTCATTTTACGTCCGCTTTTTCCCTGCTTGCAAGGGTGGGACGGGAACTGATTCTGGCTTGATTTCTACAGCTGGATGCCCTTCCTAACACCAACCTCATTTACAGTGAGTGCTGGGTGCTTTTTTGCCATGGCACCTCCACAACCACTTTGCAGTGGAATGATAGGGATCCCAGTCCCTATCATCTCATTTCTACAGCTGAGTAAACTGGAGCAATGTGAAATAAAGTGTCTTGCTCAAGGAAACAACACATCACCCGGTCTGAGAATTGAACTCACAACCTTTCGATTGCAAGGCCAATGCTCTAACCACTAAGCCATGTGCCTCCTATATGTATATGTATGTGGTATAAGCCGATGCTGAAGCTTATAGATAATATGCACCCACCCCCTCCCACTGAAGAGTGGTCGAGTAGGTGTCACGACAAAAAGCACCCAGCCCACTCTGTAAAGTGGTCGTGTAGGCTCCACAATAAAAATCATCCAGTACTCACTGTAAATGGGGTTGGTGTTAGGAAGGGCATCCAGGTGTAGAAATCAAACCAAAATCAGTTCTGCATGAGCAAGACATGGCCACCTGACCTGGCATTGTCCACAACAGGACAACTCGTCTAACCCATGATAGTGTGGAAGAAATGGACGTAAAGTGAAGATGATGATGATGATATATAATATATATATAATATATATACATATATATATATATATACATACATTATGAAGAGAGAAGAAACATTTAGATATAATTAGTAATAAAATGTATCATACCCAAACTGCTCCTAAATTCCTCGACTACGTAGTTTCGTGGCATAAACAAAAACAATATATCAAAGATATAGAGTCCTTGCGAGGTCTGCCGACTTATCAAGAGGATACCTCATTTTACTAGTCTCAAGAACGCGTCTACACGACGTGAGAAAGAATCCCAAAAGGCGGAGGGGGAGATAGTCACGCGATATAACGGTCGAGAAATATATATATATATATATATATAATGAAGGAAGTGTGGTAAGAAACCAGTTGGACCATAACGCACCGTGTACTCAATACTTAGGGTAATACTTAGAGTGGATAATAGGAAAATGTATAACCCCGACAGCAGAGCTCAAGCTGTTTCGATGGATATTTCTAGACTCAGTCTAGAAATAGCCGTTGAAACAGCTTGAGCTCTGCCGTCGGGGTTATACATTTTCCTATATATATATATATATATATATATAAAATATTAAACAAATAATGAATAAAACAATGAAACAGTTCCTTATATTAAACAAAAAAAGTTCATTATTTAACGATCGTTTCTAGGATATATATGTGTTAGAATTGGCATGCATATTCAACAGATCTATGTACAAAATTATACAAAATTATACAAACTATCAAGATTAAATATACATACCAACACATATATACGCCGTCTTCTTGACTCTGTATACCGTTTATCTCTGTATACCGTTTATCTGTATACCGTTTATCTTTCACCGAAAGTGATTTTTCATTACATCTCTTCTTTCCATGATATCCGGAATACATTGAGTTCTTCATACGGATTGGACACTACCGTAAACTCTTGGTAGATTTATCTACATATATATATATATATATATATATATATATATATACATAGGGAAAGAATCAGAACCCCGACGGCTGAGCTCTGACCATTTCGACAGCTGGATGCGAACTAAGACAGCAGGGTGGAAACGGCTGGAGCTCAGCTATCAGGGTCCTGACTCTTTGCCTATTACCCACTCTACTACCCTAAGTATTGAGTACACTGGGGCGTCATGGTCCACCTGGTATCTTACCACACCCTCTTATATATATATATATATATATATGTGGAAAATGGACGTTAAACGAAGATGAAGATGATGATATATATATATATATATATATATATATATATAAAGATTAAACAAGGTTCAATGAATAAACAAAAGAAAATGAGTTTT
>OZ024750.1:32799989-32824989 GCA_964016885.1 Eledone cirrhosa | reverse complement strand
TTGCCTCAAGTGGGAAAATTCCCATCCAAACCCATGCTAGCGTGGAAGATGGACGTTAAACGATGATGATGATGATATATATACATATATACATATATATATATGCATTTTACTGGCCGAGAGTTGGCTCAATAAGACAATAGAGGTAGTTAGAGTCAGTAATAGAATAATTAATATTAGATTAATTGTAGGCAGGAAACTGACAATTATCTCTACCTATGTTCCCCAGGCGGGCCTAGGTGAAGAAGAGATGGACTGCTTTTACGAGCAACTTCTAGAAAGAACCACAATGACAGAAAACAGAGACCTAATCATGCTAGCAGGGGACTGGAATGGTCATGTTGGATAGCTCCAGGATCGATACACTTGGGTGCATGGTGGGCACGGTTATGGCTCAAGAAATGAAGAATGAGTGAGCCTTCTTGAATTTTGTGATGCAAGTGAACTAACCATTTGCAACACTAACTTCTAGAAACCTACCAACCACCTAATAACCTACCAATCAGGCGAGCACATAAGCCAGATTGACTTCTTGCTAGTTAGGCAACGAGACAGACAGATGGTGTCAAATACTAAGGCATACCTTGGGGAAGAATGTACCCCCCCCCCCCACTCCAAACATAGGTTAGTTGTTAGTGACATTGCAATAAGCAAGAGACAAAATGAGACACACAGGAAAGTGTGGAAAAGGAAGGTCTGGAAGCTGAAAGACCTTTCACTAAAATACAAATTTAGGAAAGCCCTTCAAGATGTGTATGACAAAAAAGAAGACAAGTTAAAATCGTATGACAGATGATAACTGGAATTTCTTATGTGACAACATACTGCAGGCTACTGAAGAAACTTGTGGCTGGAGCAGAGCTCCAACCAGACAGAGGGTGACCTGGTGGCGGAACAGCACAGTAGACAGAGTCATTAAAGACAAAAGACTAGCATGGAAGGCTTGGAAAAATGGTGGGACTAAAGAAGGATATACAGCCGCTAAAAGAGAAGCTAGACGTCAGGTGTACTTAGCATGCAGGGAAGCTGAGAGTAGGAGGTTTGCCAATGTTCTGATCAGAGACGTGTGGTAAACCGCATTGCAAGGCAGTGTGTCAGTGTAAATCAGGATGTTGTTGGAGATAAGTGTGTCCAAAATGATGCTGGTGCACTTAGTGTCACTGATGCTCAGAAAAAGGAGGCCTGGAAATGTCATTATGAGGGATTGGCAGTATCGGTGGAGGGTCGGACGCCATGCTTTCCAGCATAGTTACGTCCCTTTACGATCTGAATTCAAATCCCGCCGAGGTTGACTTTGCCTTTCATCCTTACGGGGTCGATAAAATAAAGTACCAGTAATGCACTAGGTAGTTGCTGGCCTTGTGCCTAAAGTAGAAACAATTATGAGAGACTGATGAATCTTGAGAATGAATCGGAGAGAGAGGGAAACTACTCCCAGTAGACCTGACAAAGGAACCAGCTATTGAGATTGACGAATATAGGGTCCAAGAGGCAATTAAGGACATGAAAAGTGGTAAGGCCGCTGGACGGTCAGGGATAGTTGCTGAGATGGTGAAGGCATCAGGAGAAGTAGGAACTAAAAAAACTGCTTGCACGCATCGTCAATCAAGCTATATATGGCGGAGTCATACCCAAAGACTGGTGCAGCAGTATTCTTATAAATTGCTACAAAGGTAAAGGGGATGCTCTGGAGAGGAGCAATTATAGGAGCATAAAACTGATGGATCAGGTTATGAGAGTGGCAGAAAGAATACTAGCGCAATTAATTAGAGAAAGGATCAAATTAGATGAGATGCAGTTTGGTTTTGTGCATGGGAAAAGTACAACAGATGCTCTCTTCTTAGTGAGACAACTACAAGAGAGGTTCTTAAAGAAGAATAAGCCACTATACTTAGCTTTTGTTGACTTAAAGAAGGCCTTTGATAGAGTACCCCGATCTGTCATCTGGTGGCCCCTAAAGAAACTAGGTGTAGAGGAATGGCCTCTGAGGACAGTGCAAGCTATGTACAGGGGTGCTGTCAGTAAAGTGAGAGTAGGAATGGAGTTTAGTGAGGAATTCCAGATACAAGTAGGAGTACATCAGAGTTCGGTCCTCAGCCCACTCTTGTTCATTATAGTCCTCCAAGCCATAAGAGAGGAGTTTAAGACTGGCTGCTCATGGGAACTTCTCTATGCTGATGATCTGGTACTTATCGCAGAATCAGTAGAGGAGATAGAGAATAAATTCTGACCATGGAAACAGCAGTTGGAATCAAGAAGGCTGAGAGTGAGCCTAGATAAGACTAAAGTGTTGATAAGTAGAAAAGAGGACAAAACTCTGATTCCATCAGGGAAATGGGCATGTTCGATATGTAGAAAAGGAGTTGGCTTAAATTCTATAAATTGTACACAATGCAGATCTCCATTTATTCATATTCACTGTTATATATATTTTGGTGATAACCACTATGCAATAGCCATGACCTCATCAGACAGCTAGAATTTGAACAAAAAAAACCAGAAAAACATAACAATGGAACAAAGTTTACCTCTTCAGACCAGTGCTGAAGTATGGTGTTGTTTTCTCAAAGCACTGGTGGCTTTAACAGTGAATAAACAAAGTTAATTTTAACCTATTGACTTACCCTTCTTGTTTATATATATATTTATAAATTTATATATGTATATATTTATATAATATACACACTCACCAAAGACTATGAGAGAAAACTCTTACCAAATCCTGCCACATTATAACTTCGAGTGTGATTGTTTATTTTGAATGTTCAGAATGCTGCTGGCCAGCCACTGCTGTCTTGACCGGTCTTTGCTGGTGAAAAATATTTTGAAAGTATATTTTATGTTTATGTAAGCCCACAAATACTTCCGTAGTTGCTCTTTCAAAACCTGACACACAATGGCCCATGATGTGCCGTCAATAATCCCGTTTGTTGTGCTAATATCAATAAAGAACTAAATGACTATTAACCATAATTCAAAGGAATGTTGGACACTGTTTTACTATGAACTGTGGGACAGACCTGAAAGACATACTGTACTGGGTGCAATAGTACTAGCTACCACAATAGGAGCGAGCAATGAGATTAGGGAGGTACCACTTTAGGAGCTATGATATTAGAGTGGTACTACCACATTGAGAGCAATAGTACTACAGAGATACCTTACTAGGGGCAATGGCATTAGAGAGTACCACATTAGGGGCAATGAGGTTAGAGTGGTACCAAATTGCTATATTTTATGACTAAGCTAACATCAGTAATATGAAATTCACATTCTTTTGTCTGGTCTCACTTAGGGATCCAGCCAGATGGATGACCTACCGGAAGGTTTTCCTGAGGAATCTCCCCCACAAACTTCCCAGGAATAAATAGGGGGAGGAGAAGAATACATTCTGAACAACAATCAGGAGTAGCATTTGCTAAACAGAAGCCAATGGATATATGAAGTGCTAATAATATCTATCAGTCGCAAATCCACGAAGAATGAGCAACATGAAATAAAGTGTCTTGCTCAAGGACATAACGCATCGCCCGGTCCAGGAATCCAACTCACAACCTCACGATTGCGAATCCAATTCTCTAACCACTCAGCCATGTGCCTTTACTATATATGTATGTGTACATATATATATATATATATATATATATATGTATATGTGTGTGTATACATACTGTATGAGGTTTGTCTTTAACACCATGAAAGGAGAACTGGTACATTCAGATAGAAATGCTGTTTAGTATCTAAGTCATCATCATCATCCTGAATTATCTCCCTTTGTGGCAATATTGACTTTGCACTTTGTATTTTATGAGAAAGATTAAATTAAGTCCCAGACAAAGTATTATGGTCAATATAATCTACTAAAACAGTGCTTACTGTGTTTACTGCTGTTCCTCAGCATGACTGTGTAGTCCATTCACTGATGCAAATAAGGAAATAAAAGTTTAAATGAATAATCACATCAATAAAACTGAATAATAAAACAGAATACATGCAGCATCCATGTATATTATTATTCATGATTCCTTCTTCCAAAACATATAAGATAAACTGTAGAGCACCATTAGCTAGTCATGGTGTCATGATAGCCAGTAAAATATATTTACATTTGACAAAAGAATGTGAGAAGTGGAGAGATGTTGTACATAGAAAGATCTGTCCAACCCATGCAAGCATGGAACAATGTCCAAATGATGATGGTGATGATTATGATAATGATGATGACACACATGGCTGAAGAGTTAGGAAGTTTTATTTCACAATCACTAATAGCCAGTTTTAACCCTTTAGTATTCACATTACTCTATATATACTGGTGGATTGGCAGTATCGGTAGAAGGTCGGACGCCATGCTTTCCAGCATAGTTACGTCCCTTTACGATCTGAGTTCAAATCCCGCCGAGGTTGACTTTGCCTTTCATCCTTTCGGGGTCGATAAAATAAAGTAACAGTAATGCACTGGGTAATTGCTGGCCTTGTGCCTAAAGTAGAAACAATTATATTTTCATGGTAAAAGCTTTACCTCACATAATTATCTCACATAATATCGAATCTATGAGATTTTGAAAGTATTTATTTTGAGAACAATACCTTAACATAAGTTTGAGTGACCAGTTACAGCCAGTTTCAACAGAAAGAGGTAGAGAATTCTGGCCGGTTTGAACATTAGAGGGTTAATCCTACAGTGTGGTATTTTCGGTAAAATGTCTTTTACCTTGGGTTGAGCCACCCATGACTTGTGATAGAAACTGATCAATGGAAACTATTTGGAAGCCAGGTGGATGGACTATACCTGTAGCTCAATGGTCACCCTTGTCACACACTGTCTTATGCTGAATCTCCCTGAGAATTATATTAAAGGTACATGTGTCTGTGGAATGCTTAGCCACTTACACAATAATACATGATAAACTGTACCTGTAATTCAAAGAGCCAGCCTTGTCACACGCTGCTGAATCTCCCTGAGAATTATATTAAAGGTATATGTGCCTGTGGAATGCTCAGCCACTTATACAATAATACATGATAAACTGTACCTGTAATTCAAAGAGCCAGCCTTGTCACACACTGCTGAATCTCCCTGAGAATTATATTAAAGGTATATGTGCCTGTGGAATGCTCAGCCACTTATACAATAATACATGATAAACTGTACCTGTAATTCAAAGAGCCAGCCTTGTCACACACTCTGTGCCATGCTGAATCTCCCTGAGAATTATGTTAAAGGTACATGTGTCTGTGAAACACTCAGCCACTTACACTATAATACATGATAGACTGTACATGTAATTCAAATGGTCAGATTTGTTTTATACACTGTGTCATACTGAATCTCCCTGAGAATTATGTTAAAGGTACATGTGTCTGTGGAATGCTCAGCCACTTACATTACAATACAAGATCAACAATACCTGTAATACAAAGGGTCAGCCTTGTCTCATTTTCTATCATGCTGAATCTCCCTAAGAATTGAGAATGACATCACTGGTACATGTGTCATTGGAATGCACTTACATGGTCATTTCATGAGCTGGCTATTGTAGTATTGATGAAACAACTGGAAACACTCATCGTTGCAGTTGATGGAGATCCATTGCTTAGTTACAGATAATAAAACATTACTAACAAATATGAATGAATGAAAATGTGTTAATCTTCACGGATCATTCGCTCGTTGCTGCAAAAGAATTTTACTTTGTAGTAGTATGTAAAACCAGTGGCGAGGAACCCCTTACCAGGCTATTCATTACATCCTGGAAGATTTCGGTACACAAGTGTAAGGGAAGTGAAATGGTTCACTAAGTTAATCAAATTTGTTTCACACTTACCTCAGTAGGAGCAACAGCATGACTACCTTGTTAAATAACAATACTATACCACAGAGTAAGATCAATTTTATTACATCTAATCAAAATCTACTCTAATATAATACCCAACAGGTCTGTTATGTATTTCTCACTCTCTTTGTCTTTGTAGTGATAGGTTTTACAAAAATGACATTGTTTCTTTGTTATTTTAGTACTACAATATCACATAAGATATCTGCTGTTGGATAATAATATAATAGTTTCTACTTTTGGCACAAGGCCAGCAATTACCCAGTGCATTACTGGTACTTTATTTTATCGACCCCATAAAGATGAAAGGCAAAGTTAACCTCGGCGGGATTTGAACTCAGATCGTAAAGGGACGTAACTACACTGGAAAGCATGTCCGACCCTCCACCGATACTGCCAATTCACCGCCATGTGGGATAGTAATATAATAATAGTATGGTATAGTATAGTATGGATCTGTAACTCCTGAGGAGTTGTGGGGGCACCATGTTGACATACAGTGTTTCTTCATCATTTTAAGCCTGGCAGAGCCCATCCCTCCCCAGGCCTGAGTACAGCAGATTTCTTCCAGGGAAGGATAGAAAGTGACAGGAAATGACAGGAAATGAGAAAGAGGTAAAGAGGAAGAATCGACACCAGTACAAGGTTGGTACTTTTTTTATTGACCTTGAAAGGATGAAAGGCAAACTTGACCTTGGTGGGATTTGAACTCAGAGAGTAGAGAGCCTGAACAAATACCATAAAGCATTATTGGCAGTATCGGTAGAGGGTCAGATGCCATGCTTTGACGCATAGAGTTACGGCCCTTGCCATTCTGAGTTCAAATCCCGCCGAGGTTAACTTTGCCTTTCATCCTTACGGGGTCGATAAAATAAAGTACCAGTAATACACTGGGTAATTGCTGGCCTTGTGCCAAAAGTAGAAACAATTATATTCAACGTCCTAATGACTCTGCCAATTTGCCATTTTATTATAATACTAGTAGTATTTTTTACTTTATATGTTATTGTTAGAATGTCTAAAGTCTGCCACTAGCTCAGAGGCTCATCAGGCCAGTGGTGCTTATCCCAGTGCTTATACTTTCTGTGGCATGAAGTGACTGAGAGTACAAGATTCCTCCCAGGACTGCACAATGAGCCAGTCAATTGCAGGGTTAGCCCCCACTCTCCGGCCATTGCTGGTACTCATTTTCAGCTGAGTATATTGGAGCAACATGAAATGAAGTGTTTTGCTCAAGAATACAACACACAACACAGTTATGAATTGAACCCACGACATTAGGATCATAAGTCCAACACCTTTACCACTAAGCCACATGCTTCCACTGAGTATACTGGAGAAATGTAATATGAAGTGTTTTGCTCAAGAACACAGCACACAACCTGGTCCAGGAATCAAACCTATGACATTAGGATCATAAGTCCAACACCTTTACCACTAAGCCACATGCTTCCACTGAGTATACTGGAGAAATGTAATATGAAGTGTTTTGCTCAAGAACACAGCACACAACCTGGTCCAGGAATCAAACCTATGACATTATGATCATAAGTCCAACACCTTTACCACTAAGCCACATGCTTCCACTGAGTATACTGGAGAAATGTAATATGAAGTGTTTTGCTCAAGAACACAGCACACAACCTGGTCCAGGAAACAAACCTATGACATTATGATCGTAAGTCCAACAGCTTTACCACTAAGCCAAATACAGCTCAACTCTGTTCTAACTATTATATTTTTTAAAAGCATCATACTTACTATCCTTTTCAGGATGGTAATCCTTCCATATTTTTTCTATAGTAATCTTTAAAATATCTTTAAATGCTTTAGCATCTAAACTGGCTATATCTGGCCAGAATTCTCTCACCATTTCCTGTTCAAACTGGCAGTAACTGGCCACTCATACTGATGTTGAGATATTGTTCTCAAAATAAATAAAATCAAAATCTCAAAGATTCAATATTATGTGGGATAATTAAGTAAGATAAAGCCTTTGCCACAAAAATATAATAGCAAATATAGAGTAAGGTAAATCCTAAAGGGTTAAAAAAAATTCATTGTAATGAGGAGTTTATTACATGTTGAAATTACCAAAGTATTATGTTTCTGATTGTTCCCAGGAGCAATATTAATGTCAATAAAGCTTTGGAAGAAAATTATAGGTATCTGTTGCCCTGACATAACTTCTAATTTTTACATTGAAAAAACCCCCCCAAAAACCTGAACTGATTGATTGCAAAAAAATTCATGTCATAGTATGTGAAGTGTATATAAACATACATACATTCATATATATATATATATAAATGTTTATACATATATACATATATATGAATGTTTATACATATATGTATATATATATATATATACATATGAATGTATGTATATATACATATATATATGAGTATTTATGTATATATGTATCTTTCTCTCTCTCTCTCTCTCTATATATATATATATATATATATATATATATATATATACTATACAGTAAAGCATGTCCATAGAATCATTTGATAATATATATACATCATTTCTTCTCCCAATTAGCATAATTAACCACATATATGTATATATACACACATACACACACACACACATGCATGCTTACATATGTGTGCGTGTATGTGTGAGTTAACAACTTAATTTGCCTGACACATGATTTACAAACGAGCACCATGCACAATTTGGTTTAATTTTTCTATAGTTTTAGGTTTTTATACCCAATACTTCCCACCCATGTACTAAATGCCTTCTCATGAACCTTTGCAATCATTAACAATGTCAATCTCTTTTGATCTTAGTTCTGCTAATTTGGGGCTAATAATTGATACTTCAAGAACTCTGTATGTGTCATGAGACATTAATTCGCTGCTGGAAAGTTCTTCTCTAAGGCTCTGAGTGAAGCAAGTTTGTTTATTTTGTATAGAAAACCAGCCGTTGCTCATACATGCATATCTCCTTTCGCCATGTTATCAATGTTGTCCAAGGAAAAGGCAAGGACTGATACAGCTTGATTCGTTAGAAACAGTAGCTAATTCTCAATTATATCCTATTCCACCATCTTCAAAATAAGAAGGACCAATTAAATAATGATACACTGTGTCTGGAGAAAAAAAGAAAAAAAAAAAAGTAATTATAAATCATTGAAAATCATGATCCACAATATGCTAAGCTGTGTGTGTGTATATATATATATATATATATATGTATGTATATATATATATATATATATATATATATATGTATATATATATATATATATATATATATATATATATATATATATAGAGAGAGAGAGAGAGAGAGAGAGAGAGAGAGAGAGAGAGAGAGAGAGAAAATACGAAGTAGTTGCAGATGATGAACTCCTTTATTGCTAAGGCCGTGATACATATTTCAATGACAACAGCGACCATGCTTTTCCACTACATATATATCTATCTATCTTGGGTGGGTAAAATTCCCAAGATCTATATATATATGCACACACACACACACAGAAATGCACATGCAAAAAGGATCAGATGCATATACACTTAAATATGCATGCACATGCAAAAACATGCACTCACATGCACACACAAATGCAGAATAGTAGGTATACAGACCTTCAGCCTTACATAGAACCATTTTTTGTATTCCATTCTGTAATGTTATAAAATGAATCCCTCACAACAGAATTACAGTTTACCCATTTTATACCACATATACACAACAACTAAACTGGATATATATATATTTATACAATGGGGGCTTATGGCTTAGTGGTTAGAGCATTGGTCTTGCAATCGAAAGGTTTTGAGTTCAATTCTCAGACCGGGTGATGTGTTGTTTCCTTGAGCAAGACACTTTATTTCACATTGCTCCAGTTTACTCAGCTGTAGAGATGAGATGATAGGGACCGGGGTCCCTATCATTCCACTGTAAAGTGGTCGTGGAGGTGCCACGGCAAAAAAGCACCCAGCACTCACTGTAAATGAGGTTGGTGTTAGGAAGGGCATCCAGCTGTAGAAATCAAGCCAGAATCAGTTCCCGTCCCACCCTGGCATGCAGGGAAAAAGCGGACATAAAATGAAATGATGAAAATGATGATACAACAAACTTTCACGCACCCAAGGTATTTGTCAGCTTGAGATCACAACAGAATATAATTGCCCAAACACAGCAAGATTGAACTCAAGACTACGTAGCTGCAAAGCAAACTTCTAAAGAATACAACAGCCTTTGGTATAGTTTTCCCCTACAAACTTTCACACACACAAGATATTTGTCAACTTGACGCCACAAAAGATTATAATTGCTCAAAATTTCACAGAACAAGATTGAACCCAGGACTGTATAGCTGCAAAGCAAACTTCTAAAGGATACAACAGCCTTGTTTGCATCCATTAGTGCTGGCTAATTTTGCAAAATGGCTGTGTCTTTCATTGCTGTTTTTAGTTGTGTCCATTGATATCACATGTGATGTATTGTGTTCAATTATATTACTGATGATAATAAAGAGGTTTTATTCTTTGTTACAGATGTCATTGTTGCTACTACTTCAGTGTTGTTAGATAGCCTATCAATATTGCTCAATCAATTAGATGAAAGTTGAAAAAAGAAAATAAAAACTTGAAGGCCCTTTTACACACACTGAATTCACCAGATAAGTCCTAGTTTTCCCCTCCATATCTGAATTTATTCAGATATTTTATTGATTGCAAGTATCAATACAGAAATCCAACCTGAATAAGATAAAAAGAAGAAATAGGAATCCACACCAAGCTGATCCTAACTTATTTTCAAATCCTTACAATCCTATCTTTATGCCAACATAGTTATATGTGGGTGATTGAAGAGTTTTCATTTATATCATAGAAGCAGCTCTACAACTAATAGGAGAGCTTCACTACTGACATTCAACCTGTAAGAAATAGTAGCCAGATTCTTGAATTTCATACCTCTTTCTCTTCTCATGTCTTCAGCTATTCTTGTGAACATTTAAATCTTTAATCCCTTTGTTACCAACCCAGCCCAAACCAGTTCTGGTTCTATGAAATAAAACCACCCAATTTTAAAGGTTTCCAATTTAAATTAAAATCTTTCAACATAATTTTATATGAGAACCTTACATTAAGTTACTATCTTAGTTCTAAAATAATCGATAATTTTAGTAAATACCTCAAAATCTTTCATTAATTTATTGAAATAGGGTGTATTTCATTAGAAATATGGTCATGTAGGGTTAAATATTCTGAAAACAAACTCTGTACCAAAGACGCAGTAAGTGACAAATGGTCGTGATGTGCTTAAAAGGACCTGTCCAACCCATGCAAGCATGGGAAATGTACATAAAAATGATAATAATTGTTTCTACTTTTGGCACAAGGCCAGCAATTACCCAGTGTATTACTGGTACTTTATTTTATCGACCCCATAAGGATGAAAGGCAAAGTTAACCTCGGCGGGATTTGAACTCAGAATGGCAAGGGCCGTAACTCTATGCGTCAAAGCATGGCGTCCGACCCTCTACCGATATGATAATAATGATGATCCATCTTTCTCCAAAAGATATATACTTTATATCATCTCTATTTATTTTATTATATATATTTCGAAGATGCAAAGTTTCATCTATAACAAAAAAACAAAACATGTCCTCTTCAGACAAAATACATATCAGATGTATAATTTTTTCATGATATGCTGGTAGACAAACAAGCTGAACAGATCGGTGACCCCCCAAGCATATGACTAGAAAAAAACTCAACACATAGGAGGTTACATGACTGGGAGAATACATTACAGTTGGTTTAAATGTTTAGTAAATTATTTAAAATATAGTGTAATTAGATTGGTCAAACCAAACAAAAATTGACCGTTATTCAGTCTATATGCTGCTTATAATCAATTCCCTCCGAGGTCAACTTTGCCTTTCATCCTTACGGGGTCGAGAAAATAAAGTACCAGTAATGCACTGGGTATTTGCTGGCCTTGTGCCAAATGTAGAAACAATTACTATTATTATTATAATACTCCAGATAAATATATACCGTTGAGTGCTTGGTATCTGTTATGTATAAGAATCAGTTGATTACAAATCAACTAACTCTTTTTTCATTGATATATATATATTTATATATATAAATATATATATATATATCAATGTAAAAAGAGTTAGTTTATATATATAGTTTTTATCAATATTTTATTTTCCATTCGTCTTTGGAAAGTAATTTGATGTATAATGTTCGTTTGAATTTTCTATTTTTACCTAAAAACTTTTTACATAATTTATCAAATACTCCTTTAATTGTCACTTGAAGTATTTTAAGTTAATTTATTTACTAGGATAACACTTTATTGGATTGATTTATTAAAAGATATGTTATAAGGTTGTTGTTCTCCTTCCCCTTCACCCACTTATTCCTGGGAGGTTTGTGGGTGCAGAGTCCTGAAGCATGCCTTCCAGCAATTCCTGTCTGAAGCAACTATCACCTACCAGTTGGTTTTGCTTATAAAATCTGTCCAGCAATTCTTTCCTGAGACATTCTTAGCACATGTCTGTAATATGTTTGTTAAAATAGTAAATTACCATGTGGTTTTCAATCGAGAATTTTTGTATACTATGTTAATCATAGTGATGTTGTGCTTTTAAATTGACAGTTTTTAGTTGAATCATCATCATCATCATCATCATTATATGTCCGTTTTCTGTGCTAGCAAGAGCTGGATAGATCATCACAGGCCAAGTCAGAACTTAATCACAGCTATTATCCTCTCAGGTGGACTGCATATGTTTTATTGACTCCAGCACTACAACCTTACAATGTGTACTGGGTATATTTTATTGTGAAACCATCACTACCACTTTATAGTTTGTACTGAGTATATTTTATTGTGAAACCATCACTACCACTTTACAGTGTGTACTGAGTATATTTTATTGTGAAACCATCACTACAACCTTACAATGTGTACTGGGTATATTTTATTGTGACACCATCACTACCACTTTATAGTTTGTACTGAGTATATTTTATTGTGAAACCATCACTACCACTTTATAGTGTGTACTGAGTATATTTTATTGTGAAACCATCACTACCACTTTACAGTGTGTACTGGGTATATTTTATTGTGAAACCATCACTACCACTTTACAGTGTGTACTGAGTATATTTTATTGTGAAACCATCACTACCACTTTACAGTGTGTACTGGGTATATTTTATTGTGAAACCATCACTACCACTTTATAGTTTGTACTGAGTATATTTTATTGTGAAACCATCACTACCACTTTATAGTGTGTACTGGGTATATTTTATTGTGACACTAGCATTAACTCTTTATAGTGTGTACTGGGTGCATTTTATTGTGACACCATCACTACCACTTTACAGTGTGTACTGGGTGTATTTTATTGTGACACCAGCATTGACACATTACAGTGTGTACTGGGTGTATTATATATGACACCATCACTACCAGCTTTTATCATAACATGAGCATTACTACTTTACAGAGTGTACTTTGAAGGTAATATCTCAGCATAGCTACAGTTCAATGACTGAGACTAGCAAAGAATTACAAAATAAGTGTATTGGGAATATATCAACAAATATTGATAACTTATTTTAGATCCTTCTTATAACATAACAAACATAGTGGAACCCTCCAGTAGAAACATCGTCAACTTACCATTCTTCAATTCCATATAATCTTCATTGATTAGATTTATCATGTTCACTATGGTAAGAGTGTTAGAGCTTCTTCTGTTAGTAATAATCAGAATGTGGTGGATTCACAGAATCCTTCTTTTGTCAGAAGAAATGTATTGCAGTATTTTATTACAGACCTCTACATGTTGAGTTCAAATCCTGCCAAGATTGACTTTGCCTTTTTTCCTTCTGGGGTCGATAAAACATTGTACCAGTCAAGTACTGGGCGGATTTAATTAACTTTCCCTTCGCACAAAGTGTTACTGGTCTTGTACCTAAAGTAGAAATCATTATTATTAGTGAGGTTGACTTTGCCTGTCATCCTTACGGGGTCGATAAAATAAAGTACCAGTAATGCACTGGGTAATTGCTGACCTTGTGCCTAAAGTAGAAACAATTATTAATAGTGAGGGTTTATGCAATAGCAATCACTAAGAATATGCCACAAAACAAAAGACATGTTGAAGTAACAGATTAAGGCCAGAAAGAAGAGGAGGCACAAAAGAGAACAAATGTCTCTGGGGAGGTCACAGAATGTGTGATGAAAGAACTTTGATTAACTAACCAAATAATTAGCAATTAAGATAAAGTGGAAAAGTGAAAATCATATGGTATGTGTGTTTCTTTTTATTGGCAATATTGGCAACATGACCATCTCTAAATATAACAATATTGGTTTCAACACACAATTACACATTAAGAATCTTGCAAAACAAATACATAAATGTAATCCTTCTTCTATTATAATTCTATTTATAGTCAGGATGCAATATAGTACTTTATTTTATCGACCTCCAGAAAAAAAAAAGATTCAGTTGACTTTGTACAGGATCTGAAATCAAAAATACTACAATTAAAATACTACAAGACATTTTTTTGTAAAACTCAAACGATTGAGACATTCTACAGCTAATTAAACTGAGCTGATTAGAAACAGTTTCAGAAATACAGCATCTTTTGTCTAAAACTCAAATGATTGAGACATTCAACAGCTAATTAAACCGAGCTGATTAGAAACAGTTTCAGAAATACAGCATCTTTTGTCTAAAACTTAAATGATTGAGACATTCAACAGCTAATCAAACTGAGCTGATTAGAAACAGTTTCAGAAATACAGCATCTTTTGTCTAAAACTCAAATGATTGAGATGTCTATATGTTAACCCTTTCACATTTAAACCGGCCATATCCGGCCTGAATTCTCTCACCTCTTGCTGTTACAACTGGCCATATCCAAGCCCTCCTACTGACATCAAGGTATTCTTCTCAAAATTAATACCAAAATCTCATAGTTTCGATATTATGTTAGATAATTATATGAGATAAAGCCTTTACTGAAAAAATACAATAGTAAATATAGAGTAATGTAAATGCTAAAGGATTAAAGCTTCAATATTAAAGTGAAACTAGTGTAAAGAAGCATTAACTTTACATAACTTACTTGAGCAATTATCCTAGATATCATTTTTTAATGCAAAGTCCTCATTTATGAATTATTAAGAATGATTCCTTATCTTCTAAATAGATTGATCTAAGAAGAATGTTTCAATATTCCAGAACTTTCTACAGCTAATTAAACTGAGCTGATTAGAAACAGTTTCAGAAATACAGCATCATTTCAACTAAATAAATTAGAGAGATGTTTTGAACAATGCAATACTTGTTCGTACACCTCCTACTCTTCGCCTCAACATGAAGATAATTCAATTTCACAAAAGAAGCAGATGTGTTGTAAAGCTAGATGACTAAATTAGAGACAGTTTATTAGTTTTATGTCTAGACTTACTTCACTGCAAGATAAAATCTGACAACAAAGTCTATTTTTAAAGTTTAAACCTCCACTGAAAATATCAGATTATATAAAATAAAAATATATATTTTCTAAGTAGTTTTGAACATATATAGACACATGAATAAATTGTGAATATATCTTTTAACATATTTTTCTAAAAATGAGTCCTTTTTTTGCTAATTGTTCTATAAATTTTAATGTCAGTCTCAAACCAATTTTTTCATCTTCTTCATGAAGTAAAGAATCAATTAAAGTAGTGTAATTATTAAATATACAATGAAAAATTTAGGTTATTACTTCAGGTAAATAAACCACCATCTTTCTTTCTAAGCCAAAGATTATACCTTATTTTTCTTTATATTTAGAATAAGAGCTTATCAGTTTGAGAGAAAGTGCATCAATAGAAAATTTAGTTCTATTCAAATACTTATTTATAGACAGAATTAAAAAAAAAGTTCTTTGTATTTATTTCAAGTTGTTGCCCTAAAATTATTTCTTCACAATGTAGTATTTAATTTTAAATTTTGTTGTTATTTATACCTATGTTTCTTTACCAGTGGAGTCTTTATAAGTGGAGTCTTTTTTATTTTTTATTTCAAATTTGCTTTCTAGCATATAATTAGAACAATATTATGGCAGTGGGTTCTAGGCACTCAGTTTAAAGTGCAAGTGACTTTTGTTGTCAATAAATTAATGTAATACAAAGTTTATATTATATAGATAGCTATTGAAAAGGTCACAGTGTATGTGATGAAAAGAACTTTGATGAAATAACTAATACCTAGTAATAACGAAAAAGTGAAAATCATATGATGCATGTGTTGGCAATACTGGTAACATGACCATTCCCAAACATAATAATATATTATATACTTTTCCTAAAATAACATGCAGCACTGGACTTTGTAATATACCAGTTTTGGGTATTCTTGTTGATCATTTGATATTTTGATGTTGTGGGCCCTAAAAACGGTGTCTATGTTGTGAGATGGGTCAAGCTAGTTGTATTAGTGCCATCCAGTACCAGGCTCCTAAACTATGGTTCTGCTGTGAAATGGGTCAGGCTCCAAAACTATGATTCCATTGTGAGATGGGTTCAGTGTGGCCAACTGGCCTGTCCCTCCTAGTGATGGAGCCATCCAGTCCCACACTGTAAATGTAGTTGGTGTTAGGAAGGACATCTAACTGTAAAATACCCAGCCAAATTTACAGTCTTCACTGGAGGCAATCCATAATACTACAAAAGATGCCTTAGTCTGGCTCACCAATCTCTCTCTTTCTAGCCATTGTGCATATATCATATGGCTAGAAGAAGTTTGATATTTGTTCTACACCAGCTTGCAAATACTTCCTTGTTACATTTGTTGTTAGGAAAGCAGTAAATAAGTAATTGGTTTGTTAGAAATCTATAATCAATAAAAATATTATTCAAAAATTAGGATGTTATATACACGAGCCAATAAAAAGACACACACACAATCAATAATATGCATGCATACATACACACATTTCCCAATAAAATAAATACACCACACACACACACAAACCAATACAATAAATACACACATACAAATAAATAAAATACATATATACACACAAACCAATATACACATACATCCATATGCACAAATCAATAAAATACATACACACACACACAAATCAAAATACATACACACACACACATACAAATGAAAATACACACACACAAGCCAAGAAAATACACACACACACAGAAACCAATATGAATGCTTCCTTACAAACTGACCAACCTGATTATTGAGAAGTAAAATCTCTCCGTATTTTAATTTTAGGAACATATTTTTCCAGTTCTCAAGCTATAATACAATATGCCTAATAGAGATGAATGCCATCTCTAAAATTGGCATACTCTGTATGGTCTGTGTATATATACAGTTGGAATACTGCCAAGATATATTCTTGAGACAATGCCAAATCTGCCTACAAAAGCAATGTATTCCAAAAGGCAATGGACTGAAGAAAATTACACTGCCAATTAGTTATACTTGTTACCAATTAGTTGTATTTTTTAAGGATTGCTATCACAAAATATTTAGTAACACATTGAGTGTATGGTCTTGTAATTACTGATAGAGTTGTAGGGGCTGCGTGTTGACATATAGTGTTTCTAGGGCACTTTTGAAACCTGGCAGAGCCCGTCTCCTCTCCAGGTATGAATGAAGCAGATTTCTTCCAGAGAAGGATAGAAACTGAGACAATGAAAGAGAGAAAAAGAGATAGAGGAAGAATCAACCCCAGTACTTGATTGATACTTTTTTATCGACCTTGGTGGGATTTGAACTCAGAGAGTAGAGTCCTATCTGATGTTCTAATGATTCTGTCAATTCTCCGCCATATAGTTTGACACAACTTAATCTGAAAAAAGTAGAATCAATCAATTAGGTTGCCTCACAGTTTTACAGCTTGCTATAAATAGCAGCCGGATATTCCTCAAACTACCCTCTACCATAAGAAACAGAGAACTTTTATTAATAGTTTTAGATAAACAAAAAGATTGGGCAGTTTTTGTTGGGATGGATTTGATGATGTGCCAACCTAGGATGAAACAACGAAAATCAACAACACAGAAGACAATATTAGATATATGAGGAATACATTGTGTAAAGACTTACTCTACATATTATGACTCTCTTGAGCATAAACCTTTTGGATAGTTTAGTATAAAAGTAGAATATAAAATATACTTAAAGTTCAAACAATTGGTTGACTTAAGAAGCATTGGAAAAATTTGAAATTTGAAAAGTAGTTGTCCCAACGCAAATGATTGAAACAATAGTCAATCACTTTAAATTATAGCAGCCTGACCTTGGCAGGATTTCAACTCGGAGAGCATAAATAAATACTGCAAAGCATTCTATCTGACATTCTAATGACTTCCAATTCACTGCCATACCCGTTAAATACTGGAGTTAAATTTCTCTCTATCTCATAATTGGCTACATCGATCTATTGCTCTGCTAGTAGGGTCCTTCACAGTGACCGATTCTCCAGAAATGCAGAAAAGTGTTGACCAGGGTCTAGCAAACCATTCCACAGATATTTTTGTAACAATGCCGTGGAACAGTGTCAATGACCAGGTAGGAAACATGGAAATAAAGGTTTTCAAACCAAGAAATAAAGGATGTATATAAAGTAAAGCTAACAGTTTTGTGATTTTAAATGGCTAAAATTTATCTTCCACATAATAATTGTTTTAGTTTTAACACACAGTCTTAGATCAGGTCACTTGTCAGACACATCATACCCCTCCCCCTTCCCACCACCACCACCAAAAAAAAAAAAAAATTGATCCGTCACTAAAATTATCATGACATGCGTCTATGTTCAGCAGAGCAGAGAACAGAGATTAAGAAGACTTGAGAAAGACAAGAACATCCCAGTCTGAGTAATTTTGAAGGTTGTTAATGTTGTATAATCATTAAGACATTGGATAGAATGCTTTATAGTATTTGTCCCAACTCATTGCGTGCTCTGAGTACAAATCCCGCCGTGGTCAACTTTGCCTTTTATCCTTTGGAGGTTGATAAAATAAGTACCAGTCCAGTCTAGTACTGGGGTTGATTCTTCCTCTATAAAAAAAAATCGGCTGTGTTCAGACTTGGAGAGGGTTGGGCTCCACTAGGTTTAAAAAGTGCCCTTGACACACCATATAATGGTGCCTCTACGACTCCACATGGAGTTATGAGATCTTTACAGACAGAGTTACAGAGATGTTGTCTAGCCTCCAGGTCAGCCTTAACCCCTTAGCATTTAAACTAGCCATATCTAGCCAGGATTTTCTCGCTTCTTTCTGTTTAAACCAGCTGTAACCAGCCGCTCATACTAATGTTAAGGTATTGTTCTCACAATAAATAATATCAAGACCTCATAGGTTCGATATTATGTGAGATAATTATGTGAGATAAAGCCTTTATCATGAAAATATAATAGTAAATATAGAGTAATGTAAATGCTAAAGGGTTAAATCAGTAAACCTACGCTGACTATAATCTTTTTCACAGAGAATGTGCCTCCAAGACCACATTATCCAAAGTATCCTACTTTCTTACGATGATGATGGTGGTGATGATGTTGGGCAGGAAATTTCAGGAAGAATTGGCTGTTATTTCTAAAAGATTGATTGGCCACGTATAGTTTCTCTCTTTAGTTCACACTTTTCAAAGTAGACGTTTAGATGTTAGAGAGAGTGAAAATCGGAATTGATTTATTTGTAGGAAAGTTGATGACCTTATGTCTTTGAGTTCAAATTTCCTCTGGACTTTGACCTTAATCTTTTCATGACTATTTCATGACTATTTTGATAAAGTCATCAAGAATTTTGAGGAGGAGGGATTTAATTCCATTATTATTTATTTCATAATGAAGATGCTATTTCTAACAAAACATTTTTATATAAAATAATTGTTTCTACTTTTGGCACAAGGCCAGCAATTACCCCAGTGTATTACTGGTACTTTATTTTATCGATCCCGTAAGGATGAAAGGCAAAGTTAACCTCGGCGTGATTTGAACTCAGTCTGTAAAGAGACGTAACTGTGCTGCAAAGCATGGCGTCCAACCCTCTACCGATACTGCCAATCCACCGAATTTAGATTAAAACCTTTGAATATTTTCATATAAAATAATATTCAAAGGTTTTAATCTAAATTCTACTACTACTACTACTACTATTGCTGCTGCTGCTGCTGCTGCTGCTGCTGCTGCTGCTGCTGCTACAACTACTACTACTACTACTACTACTTCAACTACTACGTTGTGACATGATAAAGCCTTTCCATCTCACACTGTCCAACATTAACTGCTTCAGTTCTTGACCTCCCTCCATGACTCTCTATAATGTCTTGAGAGGTTTCCCATAGTAAAAGATTTGTAACAGGTTTGTTGCCTCTCATGATATATCCTGCAAGTCGAAGACATCTGATATGGTGTGGCTAATTGGCTGGAGGTTGCTGTAATGAAATTTGTAATACAGTTGAGAGGTTTTATGTTTTTTATCCTTCTTAGCATTCATGTGCAGCAACCCATGAGCTGCAGTTTGCCCATGCCTGATTTAAAGCTTTGGTGATAGGTACTGTCATCAACCATGATTCACAGGAATACAGTAAGATTGATTCCCCTGCAGCTTCAAATTTAAATAGGAACCCTTTAAAATATTTGTGTGTTTTATAGAACCAGTGATAGGTTTTTGGCAGCAAAGTATCAAAAGTTATAAAACCATAAGAACTCTGTATAATCCATGCCAATAATATATTGGAATCAATTTATTTATCTATACCATCCACCGCTTGTGTTGGTACAGACATGTCCTCCGTTTTCCACCAGATAATCCTACCAGGGCCTTACTCTCATTCGACGCAGTGGCTGTAGGCTGGAAGAGGCCCTGCAAGAGGCCCCAAACCAGATAGCTGGATATCATCAGGGAAAATTTCTGGAAGTTCAACATCACCTTGGAGGATGCAGAGGAGCTGGCACAGGAGTTCCAGTGATGGAGGGCACTGATAGATCTGGTTGGCTCTACTCACGATGATACTTTGGGACTGCTGGCTGAGGATGACCCCGGCCTCGTCAAGCAAGAGCAAGAAGAAGAAAGAAGATACCATTGACAGATCAAAAATTGTAAGAAATCTGAGGACTCCCTACTACATTTCATATTTGATGAATTTTTACATTAATTAATTATAATTTGTGAGTTGGCAATTTTAATGTGAATTAGTCATTTAGAAAATAATTGCTCTCAACAATGTAGGTGTAATTTTAATTAATTAGTTAAATTTCCTTTGTTTACTAACTAATTAATTAACTAATTAAAATATTTATTAATTAATCAAAATATTTTGGTTTATAAATCAAGTTGGTTAGCATCAATCTTCCTCATCATCATCATCACTTCTTCATCATCATCATCATCTTCATCATCATCATCATCCTTGTTTAAAGTCAGTTTTCTATGCTAGCAAGGGTTGGACATGTTACAGAATGATAAATCTATGCTATCTATTTTGTCCTTCTCCTATCTATAAAGTGTAGATGTAAGTGTAGATGTAAGTGTAGATGTAAGTGTAGATGTAAGTGTAGATGTAAGTGTAGATGTAAGTGTAGATGCTTTTTCTACTATATCAAATGAACCATTAGAAGCTCCTTTGTTGTTGTGAAGAGGAGATAACGGTGGGTTGGCTGCTATTTCTACCATATCAAATAAACCAGTATGAGCTCCTGTGCCCGTGTAAAGGGTAGATATAATTTAAGGGTAGATTGACTGCTATTTTTACCCTATTAAATGAACCACTAAGAGCTCCTTTGTTGATATGAAGGGTATTATATAATTTAAGGGTGGGTTGGCTGCTGTTTCTACCATATCAAAAGAACCAGTATGAACTCCTGGTGTCTATGTAAAGGGTAGATATAATTTAAGGGTAGATTGACTGCTATTTCTACCATATCAAATGAACCAGTAGAAGTTCCCTTGTCACTGTTAAGGGTAGATATAATTTAAGGGTAGATTGACTGCTATTTCTACCATATCAAATGAACCAGTAGAAGTTCCCTTGTCACTGTTAAGGGTAGATATGATTTAAGGGTAGATTGACTGATATTACTACCATATCAAATGAACCAGTAGAAGTTCCCTTGTCACTGTTAAGGGTAGATATGATTTAAGGGTAGATTGACTGATATTACTACCATATCAAATGAACCAGTAGAAGTTCCCTTGTCACTGTTAAGGGTAGATATGATTTAAGGGTAGATTGACTGATATTACTACCATATCAAATGAACCAGTAGAAGTTCCCTTGTCACTGTTAAGGGTAGATATGATTTAAGGGTAGATTGACTGATATTACTACCATATCAAATGAACCAGTAGAAGTTCCCTTGTCACTGTTAAGGGTAGATATGATTTAAGGGTAGATTGACTGCTATTTCTACCATGTCAAATGAACCAGTAACAGCTTCTTTGTTGGTGTGAAGGGTAGATATATATGTTAAGGGTAGACTGGCTGCTATTTGTACCATATCAAATGAACCAGTAAGAGCTTCTGTGTTGGTTTAGATTTAGATAAATTCAATGGTGAACTGGCTGCTATTTCTACCATATCAAATGAACCAGTAAGATTTTCTTTGTTGATGTGAAGGGTAGATATATATGTTAAGGGTAGATTGGCTGCTATTTCTAGCATATCAAATGAACTAGTTATATCTGATTTATCGGTGTGAAGCATAGATAAATTTAAGGGGATTGGTTGGCTGCTATTTCTGCCATATCAAATGAACCAGTAAGAGCTTCTTTGTTGATGTGAAGGGTAGATATATATATGTTAAGGGGTAGATTGGCTGCTATTTCTAGCATATCAAATGAACTAGTTATATCTACTTTATCGGTGTGAAGGGTAGACAAATTTAAAGGGGGTTGGCTGCTATTTCTAGCATATCAAATGAACTAGTTATATCTCCTTTATCGGTGTGAAGGGTAGACAAATTTAAAGGGGGTTGGCTGCTATTTCTAGCATATCAAATGAACTAGTTATATCTGATTTATCGGTGTGAAGCATAGATAAATTTAAGGGGATTGGTTGGCTGCTATTTCTGCCATATCAAATGAACCAGTAAGAGCTTCTTTGTTGATGTGAAGGGTAGATATATATATGTTAAGGGGTAGATTGGCTGCTATTTCTAGCATATCAAATGAACTAGTTATATCTCCTTTATCGGTGTGAAAGGTAGACAAATTTAAAGAGGGTTGGCTGCTATTTCTACCATATCGAATGAACCAGTAAGAGCTCCTTTGTTGGTGTTAGTTTCATTTAAGATATACTGAATTCCTACAAATCTGTGGCCTTGTATCAATCAATACAAGAAATCAATAGAAAAGACTGCAAGGCAATAGACTGAAGTCTTTTTTTAGATTATATCCACATCGGTTAAGGAATTGTTCTTGTGCTTGGTCTAGTCAAAGGCAATCGTTATTTCATTACAAGTTTTGTTTTCATTTCTTTACAGTATCTACTGACCATTGGAAAATCAAATTTCCTTTACTTCCTTAAAAGAAAACTTATACTATCATATATCATATATTATTATATTATACTATATTATGTTATATATAAAAGGGTGGTGGATTGGCAGTATCAGTAGAGGGTCGGACGCCATGCTTTCCAGCATAGTTACGTCCCTTTACGATCTGAGTTCAAATCCCGCCGAGGTTGACTTTTCCTTTCATCCTTACGGGGTCGATAAAATAAAGTACCAGTAATGAACTGGGTAATTGCTGGCCTTGTGCCTAAAGTAGAAACAATTATGTTATATATATATATATATATATATATAACATAATATAGTATAATATATGGAGGCACATGGCTTAGTGGTTAGAGCATTGGCCTTGCAATCGAAAGGTTGTGAGTTCAATTCTCAGACCGGGTGATGTGTTGTTTCCTTGAGCAAGACACTTTATTTCACATTGCTCCAGTTTACTCAGCTGTAGAAATGAGATGATAGGGACTGGGGTCCCTATCATTCCACTGCAAAGTCGTCATGGAGGTGCCACGACAAAAAAGCACCCAGCACTCACTGTAAAGTGGATGTGTAGGCACCACATAAAAAAAAGCACTCAGCACTCACTGTAAATGAGGTTGGTGTTAGGAAGGGCATCCAGCTGTAGAAATCAAGCCAGAATCAGTTCCTGTCCCACCCTTGCAAGCAGGGAAAAAGTGGACGTAAAATGAAATGATGAATGATGATATATATATATTATATATATATTATAAAATAACAGGAGGCTAGACTGGTGTAATTCCTAAAAAGGTTTATTATACTATGATCATTTCAATGACCGGATTCAGTATGAATCCTGTGACATCATCAGGTATTCGAAATATAACAAAGGAATATAATAGACAAAATCCATGGGGCTGAAAATCAGAGACATGAGGGCGGCCGACCGGGGTAGAAGCTGCTATACTTATATGCACATGAGGGCGGCCGACCGGGGTAGAAGCTGCTATAAGTTTGGTCAACCTCACGTCTCTGATTTTCAGCCCCATGGATTTTGTCTATTATATTCCTTTGTTATATTTTGAATACCTGATGATGTCACAGGATTCATACTGAACCCGGTCATTGAAATGATTATAGTATAATAAACCCTTTAAGGAAAGTACACCAGTCCAGCCTCCTGTTATTTTAGAATAATTAACTCCGTACTAGCACCACCAACTACAAGACGGGTGAGTTGCATTACATTGAGTGCTCTCCATAATATTACATTGAGGTTGACCACATGGAATGACCAGTTCTATCCAGTGGTGAACCAACAAACCTAAATAAATATATATATATATTGTTACACACGATTTTATATCAAACACTTCGCAAAACAAATATATATATATATACTTATATATATATATATAAGTATATATATATATAAGTATAATATATATATATATTTTTTTAAATATATATATATATACTTTTATATATATATATAAGTATATATATATATATTTTTTTTTTAAATATATATATATACATATATTTTTAAATATATATATATATATATATATATATATACTTATATGCACATATATACTTATATATATAAATATATATATATATACGTAAATA
>OZ024750.1:32747489-32794989 GCA_964016885.1 Eledone cirrhosa | reverse complement strand
GCTGCTTTGAGGCTGCTTTTCAAGAAATTAAACAGTTTCATATCATCCTCATTTCATATTATTGGATTGGCAGTATCGGTAGAGGGTCGGACACCATGCTTTCCAGCATAGTTACGTCCCTTTACCATCCGAGTTCAAATCCCGCCGAGGTTGACTTTGCCTTTCATCCTTACGGGGTCGATAAAATAAAGTACCAGTAATGCACTGGGTAATTGCTGGCCTTGTGCCTAAAGTAGAAACAATTATCATCAAATCCCGCCAAGGTTAACTTTGCCTTTCACCATACGGGGTCGATAAAATAAAGTACCAGTAATACACTGGTGAATTGCTGGCCTTGTGCCAATAGTTGAAACAATTATCATTTAACATCTGTTTTTCCTGCTAACAATGGCTGGATAAGTATTCCATAATTGTCAGTACTCAAGCAGAGCTACTGACTTCTCAGATGGGCTGTGGACCTGCATCGAACTTACATATAGTCTTATATTCTACCAAGTGCATTTTATGGTGACACCAGCACTCGTAAGGTCCAAATCCTCCTAATCGTTTGTTTGGCCAATTATCTACAGCTGGAGGTTCTTCTTGTCACCAACCACATCGCAGTTTCTACTGGATGTGTTTATCATGTACATAAAAAAATCACTAAAGAGATTGCCATGTTTTAGACACAACTGAAGGGTCCTCCTCACAGCCTTGTTTGGAAAGCTTTCTACCACTAAATACCCTTCCCATAATCAACCAGTTTACAACTATACTGTTTAGGTCACCAACACTAGAAAGGTTGTCAGACCATTTACGCAACTGAAGGGGCCACGCAACCCTTTTTGGCATGGTTTCTACAGCAGAGTTCATATCCTGTTGCCAAGCACCTTACAGGATGTACTGGGTGCATTTTCTTGGCATCAGCACTAGAGAGATTGTCAGTTATTGTCCCAACTGAAGAGCCTCAACTGCTCTGTGGGGGTGTGGAGAGAAGAAAGATAAGTGTGATGTTACAGGTATATGACAATGATGATGAGGAGGAGAGAAGTAATCTCCAATAGAGTATGGGGATTTGTCACAGCTGTATTTAAAGGTGCAGCTGTACAAGATTTGTGGAAAAATCAGACCCCCAAAAATTATGATATTTTGTTATGGGTCTTCTTACCCTTCTGAGTTCAAATCCAAGATCAACTTTTCTTTTCTTCCTTGTCTGTGTTGATAAAATAATATACCACTCAAGTACAGATGAGAAAAATAGGGGTCATTTTCTTTAAAACCTAAAATATGAAGAAAACATTTCAAATTAACTCTTGATTGTTTCACCCCAACACCTCAAGTAAATTGATATTTGAAGCATAAGGATCCTCATATTGACAGACAAACAAAAAAGAAATTACCATTTATAGAGAAGGGTAAAATTGTACTCAATCAACTCAAATGCATTACTGGTTCTGTTGCTTGTCAATCTATCATGACATCTTGGAAAATGCTATTTACTCTCTGAAATATATTTAACAAATGTGAAATGAAAAAATAAAATACAAGCATTACTTAACCAAATTTTAACAAAGCAGAAACTTTTGAAAATGAGTAAAGTTACTGCGATTTCTGTCTAACAGAAAAACTCACATCATTTGCTATCACAAAATCTTAGTTAAATTTCACCTGCTTCTAGATTGCTAATTGTAAAGTTTAAGGAATAATTTATTGTAGAGTGATATTTGATGAAGGACACTTGATGTAATTAGCTATGTGGCTGTCATATATTCTATGCTATTCAGTGTTTCCAAATGACATATATTACAAGGATGTTGATAAGGACATTTTAAATTTTCATGTTATTGCAATAAATGATAAGTAAATTACTTGATATATTCACCTATGTCAATATTTGAGTTTGTTTAAGAATCTGCTTAATACAAATTGAACTCTTTAATGTATTCAATTATGTTAATAAATTCTTGTGTTGCTTGAGGGAAGCTAACATCTGCATTGATATAATACATACAGTGAAGGATCATAAACTGTAGTATTACACAATGATTTCAACATGACAGTCATCATCATCATCATCATCGTCGTCATCATCATCATCTATTAAGGGCTGCTTTCCCTGCTAGCAGGGGTTGGACAAGGTCTACCTTGAGCAAATCAGTACTGATGAAGGGGCTGCTGAACTCCCAGACAGGCTGAGGGGACTGCATCTCGCTTATGTATGGGCTCATGTTCTACCAAGTAAAGAAGAGAGATTGTCATGTCTTTAGGACAACTGAAGGGTGCTCTCTACCCATTGTATGGCAAGTCTTCTACAGTGGGATCCCTTTCCTATCATCAACTATTTTACAGTGTGTACTGGGTGTGTTTATGCTGTAGATCACCAACACTAGAGATAGAATTTGTCACATCATGACAACTGATGATGACAACTGATGATGATGATGATGATGATGATTAGGATGAGGTAGATGATGTTGAAGATGATGATGATGGTGACAATGACGACGATGATGATGATGATGATGATGATGATGACGATAATCAGGATAATGATGATGAAAATGATGTTGATGACGATGATGATGATAGCCATGATGATGATGATGATGATGATGATGATGATGACGGTAATGATGATGGTGGTAATGATGATGGTGGTAATGATAAGTATAATGATAATGAAAATGATGATGATGATGATGGTGATGATGATGTTGAAGATGATGGTGATGATGTTGAAGATGATGATGATGATGATGGCAATGATGATGATGGTGGTGGTGGTGGTGATGATGATGATGATGGTAATCAGGATAATTATAATGATGATGACAATAGTGGTGACAATGCTGAAGATGATTTATTGACTTTATTATTGTTGTTGCTGTTTTCTTCATCTTCTTAGCATCATCTATTTACTTCTACCTTCTCTCTTATTTAGCCAATTATCTTGGTTGAATTTTGCTAACGGTTGTGTAATCAAAATACCTTTGGGCAACCTTTAATTAAACACCAACTGTTGTATTAAATGTTGTTAATTTAAAATAACCTTCAGAAAATTGTTACTAGTTATTCTCACTGTCCGTCTTCCGCCTCCTACTCATTGGGGCAAACCATTTCTGGCAAATCTATTATATTACTTTCATACTAAACATTTAAATCAGTGGTATTTAACTACAAAAAATACCTTTACCTTTATGGGATGTGGAGGTGCGTGGCTTAGTGGTAAGTGTGTTGGACTTATGATCGTAATGTTGTTGTGGGTTCGATTCCCGGACTGCGTTGCGTGTTATGTTCTGGAGCAAAACAATTCATTTCATGTTGCTCCAGTATACTCAGCTGTAAATGAGTACCAGCAATAGCTGGGAATTTAACCCTGTGATAGACTGGTGTCTTGTCCAGGGGGGGGGAGTCTTGTACTCTCAGTCACTTCACGCCATAAAACCAGGATAAGCACTGACCTAATGAGCCTTCTGACTTAATACAAACTTTAGATCTTGGACTTTTATGCGTTAATAAAAAATAAAATGTGAGTTAATGTGCGAGTTTATCTAGTGTTGGTGTCACAATATGAGAGTTTATCTAGTGTTGGTGTCACAATATGAGAGTTTATCTAGTGTGGGTGTCACAATATGAGAGTTTATCTAGTGTTGGTGTCACAATATGAGAGTTTATCTAGTGTTAGTGTCACAATAGGAGAATTTATCTTGTGTTAGTGTCACAATATGAGAGTTTATCTAGTGTTAGTGTCACAATATGAGAGTTTATCTAGTGTTAGTGTCACAATATGAGAGTTTATCTAGTGTTAGTGTCACAATATGAGAGTTTATCTAGTGTTGGTGTCACAATATGAGAGTTTATCTAGTGTTAGTGTCACAATAGGAGAATTTATCTTGTGTTAGTGTCACAATATGAGAGTTTATTTAGTGTTAGTGTCACAATATGAGAGTTTATCTAGTGTTAGTGTCACAATATGAGAGTTTATCTAGTGTTAGTGTCACAATATGAGAATTTATCTTGTGTTAGTGTCACAATATGAGAGTTTATCTAATGTTGGTGTCACAATATGAGAGTTTATCTAGTGTTAGTGTCACAATATGAGAGTTTATCTAGTGTTGGTTTCACAATATGAGAGTTTATCTAGTGTTGGTGTCACAATATGAGAGTTTATCTAGTGTTGGTGTCACAATATGAGAGTTTATCTAGTGTTGGTGTCACAATATGAGAGCTTATCTAGTGTTAGTGTCACAATATGAGAGTTTATCTTGTGTTAGTGTCACAATATGAGAGTTTATCTAGTGTTAGTGTCACAATATGAGAGTTGATCTAGTGTTAGTGTCACAATATGAGAGTTTATCTTGTGTTGGTGTCACAATATGAGAGTTTATCTAGTGTTAGTGTCACAATATGAGAATTTATCTTGTGTTAGTGTCACAATATGAGAGTTTATCTAGTGTTAGTGTCACAATATGAGAGTTTATCTAGTGTTAGTGTCACAATATGAGAGTTTATCTAGTGATAGTGTCACAATATGAGAGTTTATCTTGTGTTGGTGTCACAATATGAGAGTTTATCTAGTGTTAGTGTCACAATATGAGAGTTTATCTAGTGTTAGTGTCACAATATGAGAGTTTATCTAGTGTTAGTGTCACAATATGAGAGTTTATCTAGTGTTAGTGTCACAATATGAGAGTTTATCTTGTGTTGGTGTCACAATATGAGAGTTTATCTAGTGTTGGTGTCACAATATGAAAGTTTATCTAGTGTTAGTGTCACAATATGAGAGTTTATCTTGTGTTAGTGTTAGGGGCAGCATGTGGCAGAGTTGTCAGAATGTCAATATACTTTGTATATTTTTCCACCTCTCTGCTCTCTGAGTTCAAATTTTACTGAAGTCAACTTTGCCTTTGATACTTTTGAGTTCGATAAAAAAGTACCAGTCAAGTACTGACGTTGATTCTTCCTCTATATCTCTTTCTTATTTCCTCTATATCACTTTCTTATCTCCTCTCTCTCTCTCTCTCTCTCTCTCTCTCTCTCTCCTTCTCTTGAATAAATCTGCTGTGTCTGGACCTAGAGAGGGATTGGATCTCTACCAGGCTTTCAAAAATTGCCCAAGAAATGCTATATGCCACTCTAGCACTCCTACAACTCCACCAGGAGTTATGGGACCATGCTATACCAGTGTCTTAATAAACACACTCAGTACACTCTGTAAAGTTGGTGATATGGAGCTGTATTAATTAGGTCAGACCTTCTGAAAGGTGTATTCTGTTAATGTTTTTTGAGTTTTTACTGCCTATAAAATGTTATAATACTAAAATTTCAGTATTGAGTACACTTAAAATCAACATTTGTTCAGTACATCAATTTCCAGTACACAGATTGAAAATAAACTTTAAAATACGATTAGAATTACACCTCCTATCAATAAAAAGTACCGATAGTACCTCTCAAACAGTTTGGTTTGATGGGAAAGTAGGATTGTAAATTAAGAATGTATGCTGATTGGAAAGTACATTTAAAAGACAAACTTCAAACATTTTCTTATCTAACTCATCATTATCATCACCACCACCACCACCATCATTATCATCATCATCATCATCTATGTCCATTGTTCCACACTTACATGGGTTAGACAGGTCCTTCTCAGTATAGCCTCTCTCCACTTGTTGCATCCCGTGTCATCTCCCTGCTCTTGAATCTCAGCGATTTGAAATCAGCTCTCAACACCCTTACCCTTAGTAAACACCTTTATCCTTAGTCTCCCTCAACACCTTTATCCTTAGTCTCCCTCTGCTGCAGCTTCTTTCCACTGAGATTTCCTGGCACTTCTTCACCCAGTAATTCTCATCTTAATATAATATTCATTGAAAGTAGCCAAATAATTTTTCTCAGTTGACATAAAGATTGTGAAGTGGGTAGCAGATTGGTTTGAATTAATATTCCAAGAGACAGTGTACAGCAAATACAATCAATCGTCTTTGCTTTAGTCAATAGATTTCAGATAGATCTCAAAAATAGCAGATCTATTTCCCAACATTGTACAAAGTCTATGGTGGAAGGAATTAATGGTATAATTATCTATCATCTTTACAACAACCCAGAATAAATTGAAGAACTGGAAAATGTGATTATTGCTAGAGTAAGTGGAGCCAGTGTATTGATTAACCTAAATAAAAGCATTAATCATGCTTCTTCCAAATATTTTCTAAGAATGAATATTTGAAAGTATGAGATCAAACCATTATAGAGTTCAATAGACAAGATCCAACAAATTAATGTTCCTAAATCAAAAGAAGAAATTGAAGAATATTTGAGATTAATAAAGTGTTATGACTGGTTTATACCAAACTTTGTAGACATAGTTGAGCCTCTTCTTGTCACATAAACAAATATATTTTACTTGGTGAAAAACTGGTTTTTAAGAAAAGAAAAAACCTCTTCTTGTCACAAAAAAAAAATATTTTACTTGGTAAATTCACCAAAAACAGGTCTTTAACAACAGAAAAGACCCTCTCCTGGTCACAAAAAAGAATATCTTTATTTGGGGAATGCACCAAAAATAAGTTTTTTAAAGAGAAAAACGAACTTGTTACACACCACTGGAATCATTATTTACAATTATGTAGGGCGGTGGATTGGCAGAATCAGTACAGGGTTGGATGCCATGCTTTGCAGCATAGAGTTACAGCCCTTTACGGTTTGAGTTCAAATACCGCCGAGGTTAACTTTGCCTTTCATCCTTATGGGGTCGATATAATAAAGCACCAGTAATGTATTGGGGGTAATTGCTGGCCTTGTGCCAAAAGTAGACACAATTATTTAAAAGTATGTTTGTTTTTAAATATCCACCATATAATTGAATAAGTCTGGTAAAGAACTCCTAGAGGTGAAAAAATGTGACAGGGCAGTCAGCAGGAATTGCACCATATATCTGCAATATAACTGTCACCTTCCATATACCATTGCTGGTAGCTCTGTCCATATTTTTCCACCGCTAGAGGTGGTTTACTTGAATTATTCAACTTCTTAAATCCCAACACACCTATCATAACTCCTTACACCTTCTCACCCTCCCCTCTTAAATCCTAACACACCTATCATAACTCCTTACACCTCACCCTCCCCTCTTAAATCCCAACACACCTATCATAACTCCTTACACCTCTCCCTCCCCTCTTAAATCCCAACACGCCTATCATAACTCCTTACACCTTCTCACCCTCCCCTCTTAAATCCCAACACACCTATCATAATTCCTTACACCTTCTCACCCTCCCCTCTTAAATCCCAACACACCTATCATAACTCCTTACACCTTCTCAAGCTCCCCTCTTAAATCCCAACACACCTATCATAACTCCTTACATCTTCTCTCCCTTCCCTCTTAAATCCTAACACACCTATCATAACTCCTTACACCTTCTCACCCTCCCCTCTTAAATCCTAACACACCTATCATAACTCCTTACACCTTCTCACCCTCGCCTCTTAAATCCCAACACACCTATCATAACTCCTTACACCTTCTCACCCTCCCCTCTTAAATCCCAACACACCTATCATAACACCTTACACCTTCTCACGCTCCCCTCTTAAATCCCAACACACCTATCATAACTCCTTACATCTTCTCTCCCTTCCCTCTTAAATCCTAACACACCTATCATAACTCCTTACACCTTCTCACCCTCCCCTCTTAAATCCTAACACACCTATCATAACTCCTTACACCTTCTCACCCTCGCCTCTTAAATCCCAACACACCTATCATAACTCCTTACATCTTCTCTCCCTCCCCTCTTAAATCCCAACACACCTATCATAACTCCTTACATCTTCTCTCCCTCCCCTCTTAAATCCCAACACACCTATCATAACTCCTTACACCTCTCCCTCCCCTCTTAAATCCCAACAAACCTATCATAACTCCTTACATCTTCTCTCCCTCCCCTCTTAAATCCCAACACACCTATCATAACTCCTTACACCTCTCCCTCCCCTCTTAAATCCTAACAGAACTATCATAACTCCTTACACCTCTCCCTCCCCTCTTAAATCCCAACACACCTATCATAACTCCTTACACCTCACCCTCCCCTCTTAAATCCCAACATACCTATCATAACTCCTTACACCTCTCCCTCCCCTCTTAAATCCTAACAGAACTATCATAACTCCTTACACCTCTCCCTCCCCTCTTAAATCCCAACACACCTAACATAACTCCTTACACCTCTCCCTCCCGTCTTAAATCCCAACAAACCTATCATAACTCCTTACATCTTCTCTCCCTCCCCTCTTAAATCCCAACACACCTATCATAACTCCTTACAACTCTCTCTCCCCTCTTAAATCCTAACAGAACTATCATAACTCCTTACACCTCTCCCTCCCCTCTTAAATCCCAACAAACCTAACATAACTCCTTACACCTCTCCCTCCCCTCTTAAATCCCAACACACCTATCATAACTCCTTACACCTCTCCCTCCCCTCTTAAATCCCAACACACCTAACGTAACTCCTTACACCTCTCCCTCCCCTCTTAAATCCCAACACACCTGACATAACTCCTTACACCTCTCCCTCCTCTCTTAAATCCCAACACACCTAACATAACTCCTTACACCTCTCCCTCCTCTCTTAAATCCCAACACACCTATCATAACTCCTTACACCTCTCCCACCCCTCTTAAATCCCAACACACCTATCATAACTCCTTACACCTCTCCCTCCCTTCTTAAATCCTAACACACCTATCATAACTCCTTACACCTCTCCCTCCCCTCTTAAATCCTAACACACCTATCATAACTCCTTACACCTCCCCCCCCTCTTAAATCCCAACACACCTAACATAACTCCTTACACCTCTCCCCCCCTCTTAAATCCCAACACACCTAACGTAACTCCTTACACCTCTCCCTCCCCTCTTAAATCCCAACACACCTAACATAACTCCTTACACCTCTCCCTCCCCTCTTAAATCCCAACACACCTATCATAACTCCTTACACCTTCTCACCCTCCCCTCTTAAATCCTAACACACCTATCATAACTCCTTACACCTCTCCCTCCCCTCTTAAATCCCAACACATCTATCATAACTCCTTACACCTCTCCCTCCCCTCTTAAATCCCAACACACCTAACATAACTCCTTACACCTCTCCCTCCCCTCTTAAATCCCAACACACCTATCATAACTCCTTACACCTTCTCAACCTCCCCTCTTAAATCCCAACACACCTATCATAACTCCTTACACCTCTCCCTCCCCTCTTAAATCCTAACACACCTGTCTTAATACCTTACACCTCTCCCTCCCCTCTTAAATCCCAACACACCTATCATAACTCCTTACACCTTCTCACCCTCCCCTCTTAAATCCCAACACACCTATCATAACTCCTTACACCTTCTCACCCTCCCCTCTTAAATCCTAACACAACTATCATAACTCCTTACACCTTCTCTCCCTCCCCTCTTAAATCCTAACACACCTATCATAACTCATTACACCTCTCCCTCCCCTCTTAAATCCCAACACACCTATCATAACCCCTTAAACCTCTCCCTCCCCTCTTAAATCCCAACACACCTATCATAACTCCTTACACCTTCTCACCCACCCCTCTTAAATCCCAACACACCTAACACAACTCCTTACACCTTCTCTCCCTCCCCACTTAAATCCTAACACACCTATCATAACTCCTTACACCTTCTCACCCTCCAGTCTTAAATCCCAACACACCTATCATAACTCCTTACACCTCTCCCTCCCCTCTTAAATCCTAACACACCTAACATAACTCCTTACACCTCTCCCTCCTCTCTTAAATCCCAACACACCTATCATAACTCCTTACACCTCTCCCTCCGCTCTTAAATCCTAACACACCTAACATAACTCCTTACACCTCTCCCTCCTCTCTTAAATCCCAACACACCTATCATAACTCCTTACACCTCTCCCTCCCCTCTTAAATCCTAACACACCTAACATAACTCCTTACACCTCTCCCTCCTCTCTTAAATCCCAACACACCTATCATAACTCCTTACACCTCACCCTCCCCTCTTAAATCCTAACACACCTATCATAACTCCTTACACCTTCTCACCCTCCCCTCTTAAATCCCAACATACCTATCATAACTCCTTACACCTTCTCACCCTCCCCTCTTAAATCCTAACACACCTATCATAACTCCTTACACCTCTCCCTCCCCTCTTAAATCCTAACATACCTATCATAACTCCTTACACCTTTCCCTCCCCTCTTAAATCCTAACACACCTATCATAACTCCTTACACCTTCTCTCCCTCCCCTCTTAAATCCTAACACACCTATCATAACTCCTTACACATTCTCACCCTCCTCTCTTAAATCCCAACACACCTATCATAACTCCTTACACCTTCTCTCCCTCCCCTCTTAAATCCCAACACACCTATCATAACTCCTTAGACCTTCTCACCCTCCCCTCTTAAATCCCAACACACCTAACACAACTCCTTACACCTTCTCTCCCTCCCCTCTTAAATCCTAACACACCTATCATAACTCCTTACACCTTCTGACCCTCCCCTCTTAAATCCCAACACACCTATCATAACTCCTTACACCTCTCCCTCCCCTCTTAAATCCCAACACACCTAACATAACTCCTTACACCTCTCCCTCCCCTCTTAAATCCCAACACACCTAACATAACTCCTTACACCTCTCCCTCCCCTCTTAAATCCCAACACACCTAACATAACTCCTTACGCCTCTCCCTCCTCTCTTAAATCCCAACACACCTAACATAACTCCTTACACCTCTCCCTCCTCTCTTAAATCCCAACACACATATCATAACTCCTTACACCTCTCCCTCCCCTCTTAAATCCCAACACACCTATCATAACTCCTTACACCTTCTCACCCCCCCCTCTTAAATCCCAACACACCTATCATAACTCCTTACACCTCTCCCTCCCCTCTTAAATCCTAACACACCTAACGTAACTCCTTACACCTCTCCCTCCTCTCTTAAATCCCAACACACCTATCATAACTCCTTACACCTCACCCTCCCCTCTTATATCCTAACACACCTATCATAACTCCTTACACGTTCTCACCCTCCCCTCTTAAATCCCAACACACCTATCATAACTCCTTACATCTTCTCTCCCTCCCCTCTTAAATCCCAACACACCTATCATAACTCCTTACACCTCTCCCTCCCCTCTTAAATCCTAACAGAACTATCATAACTCCTTACACCTCTCCCTCCCCTCTTAAATCCCAACACACCTATCATAACTCCTTACACCTCACCCTCCCCTCTTAAATCCCAACATACCTATCATAACTCCTTACACCTCTCCCTCCCCTCTTAAATCCTAACAGAACTATCATAACTCCTTACACCTCTCCCTCCCCTCTTAAATCCCAACACACCTAACATAACTCCTTACACCTCTCCCTCCCGTCTTAAATCCCAACAAACCTATCATAACTCCTTACATCTTCTCTCCCTCCCCTCTTAAATCCCAACACACCTATCATAACTCCTTACAACTCTCTCTCCCCTCTTAAATCCTAACAGAACTATCATAACTCCTTACACCTCTCCCTCCCCTCTTAAATCCCAACAAACCTAACATAACTCCTTACACCTCTCCCTCCCCTCTTAAATCCCAACACACCTATCATAACTCCTTACACCTCTCCCTCCCCTCTTAAATCCCAACACACCTAACGTAACTCCTTACACCTCTCCCTCCCCTCTTAAATCCCAACACACCTGACATAACTCCTTACACCTCTCCCTCCTCTCTTAAATCCCAACACACCTAACATAACTCCTTACACCTCTCCCTCCTCTCTTAAATCCCAACACACCTATCATAACTCCTTACACCTCTCCCACCCCTCTTAAATCCCAACACACCTATCATAACTCCTTACACCTCTCCCTCCCTTCTTAAATCCTAACACACCTATCATAACTCCTTACACCTCTCCCTCCCCTCTTAAATCCTAACACACCTATCATAACTCCTTACACCTCCCCCCCCTCTTAAATCCCAACACACCTAACATAACTCCTTACACCTCTCCCCCCCTCTTAAATCCCAACACACCTAACGTAACTCCTTACACCTCTCCCTCCCCTCTTAAATCCCAACACACCTAACATAACTCCTTACACCTCTCCCTCCCCTCTTAAATCCCAACACACCTATCATAACTCCTTACACCTTCTCACCCTCCCCTCTTAAATCCTAACACACCTATCATAACTCCTTACACCTCTCCCTCCCCTCTTAAATCCCAACACATCTATCATAACTCCTTACACCTCTCCCTCCCCTCTTAAATCCCAACACACCTAACATAACTCCTTACACCTCTCCCTCCCCTCTTAAATCCCAACACACCTATCATAACTCCTTACACCTTCTCAACCTCCCCTCTTAAATCCCAACACACCTATCATAACTCCTTACACCTCTCCCTCCCCTCTTAAATCCTAACACACCTGTCTTAATACCTTACACCTCTCCCTCCCCTCTTAAATCCCAACACACCTATCATAACTCCTTACACCTTCTCACCCTCCCCTCTTAAATCCCAACACACCTATCATAACTCCTTACACCTTCTCACCCTCCCCTCTTAAATCCTAACACAACTATCATAACTCCTTACACCTTCTCTCCCTCCCCTCTTCAATCCTAACACACCTATCATAACTCATTACACCTCTCCCTCCCCTCTTAAATCCCAACACACCTATCATAACCCCTTAAACCTCTCCCTCCCCTCTTAAATCCCAACACACCTATCATAACTCCTTACACCTTCTCACCCACCCCTCTTAAATCCCAACACACCTAACACAACTCCTTACACCTTCTCTCCCTCCCCACTTAAATCCTAACACACCTATCATAACTCCTTACACCTTCTCACCCTCCAGTCTTAAATCCCAACACACCTATCATAACTCCTTACACCTCTCCCTCCCCTCTTAAATCCTAACACACCTAACATAACTCCTTACACCTCTCCCTCCTCTCTTAAATCCCAACACACCTATCATAACTCCTTACACCTCTCCCTCCGCTCTTAAATCCTAACACACCTAACATAACTCCTTACACCTCTCCCTCCTCTCTTAAATCCCAACACACCTATCATAACTCCTTACACCTCTCCCTCCCCTCTTAAATCCTAACACACCTAACATAACTCCTTACACCTCTCCCTCCTCTCTTAAATCCCAACACACCTATCATAACTCCTTACACCTCACCCTCCCCTCTTAAATCCTAACACACCTATCATAACTCCTTACACCTTCTCACCCTCCCCTCTTAAATCCCAACATACCTATCATAACTCCTTACACCTTCTCACCCTCCCCTCTTAAATCCTAACACACCTATCATAACTCCTTACACCTCTCCCTCCCCTCTTAAATCCTAACATACCTATCATAACTCCTTACACCTTTCCCTCCCCTCTTAAATCCCAACACACCTATCATAACTCCTTAGACCTTCTCACCCTCCCCTCTTAAATCCCAACACACCTAACACAACTCCTTACACCTTCTCTCCCTCCCCTCTTAAATCCTAACACACCTATCATAACTCCTTACACCTTCTGACCCTCCCCTCTTAAATCCCAACACACCTATCATAACTCCTTACACCTCTCCCTCCCCTCTTAAATCCCAACACACCTAACATAACTCCTTACACCTCTCCCTCCCCTCTTAAATCCCAACACACCTAACATAACTCCTTACACCTCTCCCTCCCCTCTTAAATCCCAACACACCTAACATAACTCCTTACGCCTCTCCCTCCTCTCTTAAATCCCAACACACCTAACATAACTCCTTACACCTCTCCCTCCTCTCTTAAATCCCAACACACATATCATAACTCCTTACACCTCTCCCTCCCCTCTTAAATCCCAACACACCTATCATAACTCCTTACACCTTCTCACCCCCCCCCTCTTAAATCCCAACACACCTATCATAACTCCTTACACCTCTCCCTCCCCTCTTAAATCCTAACACACCTAACGTAACTCCTTACACCTCTCCCTCCTCTCTTAAATCCCACACACACCTATCATAACTCCTTACACCTCACCCTCCCCTCTTATATCCTAACACACCTATCATAACTCCTTACACGTTCTCACCCTCCCCTCTTAAATCCCAACACACCTATCATAACTCCTTACACCTTCTCTCCCTCCCCTCTTAAATCCTAACACACCTATCATAACTCCTTACACCTCTCCCTCCCCTCTTAAATCCTAACACACCTATCATAACTCCTTACACCTTCTCTCCCTCCCCTCTTAAATCCTAACACACCTATCATAACTTCTTACACCTTCTCACCCTCCCCTCTTAAATCCCAACACACCTATCATAACTCCTTACACCTTCTCTCCCTCCCCTCTTAAATCCTAACACACCTATCATAACTTCTTACACCTTCTCACCCTCCCCTCTTAAATCCCAACACACCTATCATAACTCCTTACACCTTCTCTCCCTCCCCTCTTAAATCCTAACACACCTATCATAACTCCTTACACCTCTCCCTCCCCTCTTAAATCCCAACACACCTAACATAACTCCTTACACCTCTCCCTCCCCTCTTAAATCCCAACACACCTATCATAACTCCTTACACCTTCTCAACCTCCCCTCTTAAATCCTAACACACCTAACATAACTCCTTACACCTCTCCCTCCTCTCTTAAATCCCAACACACCTATCATAACTCCTTACACCTCACCCTCCCCTCTTAAATCCTAACACACCTATCATAACTCCTTACACCTTCTCACCCTCCCCTCTTAAATCCCAACATACCTATCATAACTCCTTACACCTTCTCACCCTCCCCTCTTAAATCCTAACACACCTATCATAACTCCTTACACCTCTCCCTCCCCTCTTAAATCCCCAACACACCTAACATACTCCTTACACCTCTCCCTCCCCTCTTAAATCCCAACACACCTAACATAACTCGTTACACCTCTCCCTCCTCTCTTAAATCCCAACACACCTAACATAACTCCTTACACCTCTCCCTCCTCTCTTAAATCCCAACACACCTATCATAACTCCTTACACCTCTCCCTCCCCTCTTAAATCCTAACACACCTATCATAACTCCTTACACCTTCTCTCCCTCCCCTCTTAAATCCTAACACACCTATCATAACTCCTTACACCTCTCCCTCCCCTCTTAAATCCCAACACACCTAACATAACTCCTTACACCTCTCCCTCCCCTCTTAAATCCCAACACACCTATCATAACTCCTTACACCTTCTCAACCTCCCCTCTTAAATCCCAACACACCTATCATAACTCCTTACACCTCTCCCTCCCCTCTTAAATCCTAACACACCTGTCATAACTCCTTACACCTCTCCCTCCCCTCTTAAATCCCAACACACCTATCATAACTCCTTACACCTTCTCACCCTCCCCTCTTAAATCCCAACACACCTATCATAACTCCTTACACCTTCTCACCCTCCCCTATTAAATCCTAACACAACTATCATAACTCCTTACACCTTCTCTCCCTCCCCTCTTAAATCCTAACACACCTATCATAACTCATTACACCTCTCCCTCCCCTCTTAAATCCCAACACACCTATCATAACTCCTTACACCTTCTCACCCACCCCTCTTAAATCCCAACACACCTAACACAACTCCTTACACCTTCTCTCCCTCCCCACTTAAATCCTAACACACCTATCATAACTCCTTACACCTTCTCACCCTCCCCTCTTAAATCCCAACACACCTATCATAACTCCTTACACCTCTCCCTCCCCTCTTAAATCCTAACACACCTAACATAACTCCTTACACCTCTCCCTCCTCTCTTAAATCCCAACTCACCTATCATAACTCCTTACACCTCTCCCTCCCCTCTTAAATCCTAACACACCTAACATAACTCCTTACACCTCTCCCTCCTCTCTTAAATCCCAACACACCTATCATAACTCCTTACACCTCACCCTCCCCTCTTAAATCCTAACACACCTATCATAACTCCTTACACCTTCTCTCCCTCCCCTCTTAAATCCTAACACACCTATCATAACTCCTTACACCTCTCCCTCCCCTCTTAAATCCTAACATACCTATCATAACTCCTTACACCTTTCCCTCCCCTCTTAAATCCTAACACACCTATCATAACTCCTTACACCTTCTCTCCCTCCCCTCTTAAATCCTAACACACCTATCATAACTCCTTACACATTCTCACCCTCCTCTCTTAAATCCCAACACACCTATCATAACTCCTTACACCTTCTCTCCCTCCCCTCTTAAATCCCAACACACCTATCATAACTCCTTACACCTCCTCACCCTCCCCTCTTAAATCCCAACACACCTAACACAACTCCTTACACCTTCTCTCCCTCCCCTCTTAAATCCAAACACACCTATCATAACTCCTTACACCTTCTCACCCTCCCCTCTTAAATCCCAACACACCTATCATAACTCCTTACACCTCTCCCTCCTCTCTTAAATCCCAACACACCTAACATAACTCCTTACACCTCTCCCTCCTCTCTTAAATCCCAACACACCTATCATAACTCCTTACACCTCTCCCTACCCTCTTAAATCCCGACACAACTAACATAACTCCTTACACCTCTCCCTCCTCTCTTAAATCCCAACACACATATCATAACTCCTTACACCTCTCCCTCCCCCTCTTAAATCCCAACACACCTATCATAACTCCTTACACCTCTCCCTTCCCTCTTAAATCCCAACACACCTAACATAACTCCTTACACCTCTCCCTCCCCTCTTAAATCCCAACACACCTATCATAACTCCTTACAGCTTCTCACCCTCCCCTCTTAAATCATAACACATCTATAATAACTCCTTACACCTTCTCTCCCTCCCCTCTTAAATCCTAACACACCTATCATAACTCCTTACACCTCTCCCTCCCCTCTTAAATCCCAACACACCTATCATAACTCCTTACACCTCTCCCTCCCCTCTTAAATCCCAACACACCTATCATAACTCCTTACACCTTCTCACCCACCCCTCTTAAATGCCAACACACCTAACACAATTCCTTACAATTTCTCTCCCTCCCCTCTTAAATTCTAACACACCTATCATAACTCCTTACACCTTCTCACCCTCCCCTCTTAAATCCCAACACACCTATCATAACTCCTTACACCTTCTCACCCACCCCTCTTAAATCCCAACACACCTAACACAATTCCTTACACCTTCTCTCCCTCCCCTCTTAAATTCTAACACACCTATCATAACTCCTTACACATTCTCACCCTCCCCTCTTAAATCCTAACACACCTATCATAACTCCTTACACCTTTCCCTCCCCTCTTAAATCCTAACACACCTATCGTAACTCCTTACACCTTCTCTCCCTCCCCTCTTATTTCCTAACACACCTATCATAACTCCTTACACCTTCTCACCCTCCTCTCTCAAATCCCAACACACCTATCGTAACTCCTTACATCTTCTCTCCCTCCCCTCTTAAATCCCAACACACCTATCATAACTCCTTACACCTTCTCACCCTCCCCTCTTAAATCCCAACACACCTAACACAACTCCTTACACCTTCTCTCCCTCCCCTCTTAAATCCTAACACACCTATCATAACTCCTTACACCTTCTGACCCTCCCCTCTTAAATCCCAACACACCTAACATAACTCCTTACACCTCTCCCTCCCCTCTTAAATCCCAACACACCTAACATAACTCCTTACACCTCTCCCTCCCCTCTTAAATCCCAACACACCTAACATAACTCCTTACACCTCTCCCTCCCCTCTTAAATCCCAACACACCTAACATAACTCCTTACACCTCTCCCTCCTCTCTTAAATCCCAACACACCTAACATAACTCCTTACACCTCTCCCTCCTCTCTTAAATCCCAACACACATATCATAACTCCTTACACCTCTCCCTCCCCTCTTAAATCCCAACACACCTAACATAACTCCTTACACCTCTCCCTCCTCTCTTAAATCCCAACACACCTATCATAACTCTTTACACCTCTCCCTCCCCTCTTAAATCCCAACACACCTATCATAACTCCTTACACCTCTCCCTCCCCTCTTAAATCCCAACAAACCTATCATAACTCCTTACACCTTCTCACCCTCCCCTCTTAAATCCCAACACACCTATCATAACTCCTTACACCTCTCCCTCCCCTCTTAAATCCCAACAAACCTATCATAACTCCTTACACCTTCTCACCCTCCCCTCTTAAATCCTAACACACCTATCATAACTCCTTACACCTTCTCACACTCCCCTCTTAAATCCTAACACACCTATCATAACTCCTTACACCTTCTCTCCCTCCCCTCTTAAATCCTAACACACCTATCATAACTCCTTACACCTCTCCCTCCCCTCTTGAATCCCAACACACCTATCATAACTCCTTACACCTCTCCCTCCCCTCTTAAATCCCAACACACCTATCATAACGCCTTACACCTTCTCACCCTCCCCTCTTAAATCCCAACACACCTAACACAACTCCTTACACCTTCTCTCCCTCCCCTCTTAAATCCTAACACACCTATCATAACTCCTTACACCTTCTCACCCACCCCTCTTAAATCCCAACACACCTATCATAACTCCTTACACCTCTCCCTCCCCTCTTAAATCCTAACACACCTAACGTAACTCCTTACACCTCTCCCTCCTCTCTTAAATCCCAACACACCTATCATAACTCCTTACACCTCACCCTCCCCTCTTATATCCTAACACACCTATCATAACTCCTTACACGTTCTCACCCTCCCCTCTTAAATCCCAACACACCTATCATAACTCCTTACACCTTCTCTCCCTCCCCTCTTAAATCCTAACACACCTATCATAACTCCTTACACCTCTCCCCTCTTAAATCCTAACACACCTATCATAACTCCTTACACCTTCTCTCCCTCCCCTCTTAAATCCTAACACACCTATCATAACATCTTACACCTTCTCACCCTCCCCTCTTAAATCCCAACACACGTATCATAACTCCTTACACCTTCTCTCCCTCCCCTCTCAAATCCTAACACACCTATCATAACTTCTTACACCTTCTCACCCTCCCCTCTTAAATCCCAACACACCTATCATAACTCCTTACACCTTCTCTCCCTCCCCTCTTAAATCCTAACACATCTATCATAACTCCTTACACCTCTCCCTCCCCTCTTAAATCCCAACACACCTATCATAACTCCTTTACACCTTCTCTCCCTCCCCTCTTAAATCCCAACACACCTATCATAACTCCTTACAGCTTCTCTCCCTCCCCTCTTAAATCCTAACACACCTATCATAACTCCTTACACCTTCTCTCCCTCCCCTCTTAAATCCTAACACACCTATCATAGCCCCTTACACCTTCGCTCCCTCCCCTCTTAAATCCCAACACACCTATCATAACTCCTTACACCTTCTCTCCCTCCCCTCTTAAATCCCAACACACCTATCATAACTCCTTACACCTTCTCTCCCTCCCCTCTTAAATCCCAACACACCTATCATAACTCCTTACACCTTCTCTCCCTCCCCTCTTAAATCCCAACACACCTATCACAACTCCTTGCACCTTCTCACCCTCCCCTCTTAAATCCCAACACACCTATCATAACTCCTTACACCTCTCCCTCCCCTCTTAAATCTTAACACACCTAACATAACTCCTTACACCTCTCCCTCCTCTCTTAAATCCCAACACACCTATCATAACTCCTTAAACCTCACCCTCCCCTCTTAAATCCTAACACACCTATCATAACTCCTTACACCTTCTTACCGTCCCCTCTTAAATCCCAACACACCTATCATAACTCCTTACACCTTCTCTCCCTCCCCTCTTAAATCCCAACACACCTATCACAACTCCTTACACCTTCTCTCCCTCCCCTCTTAAATCCTAACACACCTATCATAACTCCTTACACCTTCGCTCCCTCCCCTCTTAAATCCCAACACACCTATCATAACTCCTTACACCTTCTCTCCCTCCCCTCTTAAATCCCAACACACCTATCACAACTCCTTACACCTTCTCACCCTCCCCTCTTAAATCCTAACACACCTATCATAACTCCTTACACCTTCTTACCGTCCCCTCTTAAATCCCAACACACCTATCATAACTCCTTACATCTTCTCTCCCTCCTCTCTTAAATCCCAACACACCTATCATAACTACTTACATCTTCTCTCCCTCCCCTCTTAAATCCCAACACACCTATCATAACTCCTTACACCTTCTCACCCTCCCCTCTTAAATCCCAACACACCTATCATAACTCCTTACATCTTCACACCCTCCCTTCTTAAATCCTAACACACCTATCATAACAACTTACACCTTCTCACCCTCCCCTCTTAAATCCCAACATACCTATCATAACTCCTTACACCTTCTCACCCTCCCCTCTTAAATCCTAACATACCTATCATAACACCTTACACCTTCTCACCCTCCCCTCTTAAATCCCAACATACCTATCATAACTCCTTACACCTTCTCACCCTCCCCTCTTAAATCCTAACACACCTATCATAACTCCTTACACCTTCTCACCCTCCCCTCTTAAATCCCAACACACCTATCATAACTCCTTACACCTCTCCCTCCCCTCTTAAATCCTAACACACCTAACATAACTCCTTATACCTCTCCCTCCTCTCTTAAATCCCAACACACCTATCATAACTCCTTACACCTTCTCACCCTCCCCTCTTAAATCCTAACACACCTATCATAACTCCTTACACCTTCTCACCCTCCCCTCTTAAATCCCAACACACCTATCATAACTCCTTACACCTTCTCTCCCTCCCCTCTTAAATCCTAACACACCTATCATAACTCCTTACACCTCTCCCTCCCCTCTTAAATCCTAACACACCTATCATAACTCCTTACACCTTCTCACCCTCCCCTCTTAAATCCTAACACACCTATCATAACTCCTTACACCTCTCCCTCCCCTCTTAAATCCCAACACACCTATCATAATTCCTTACACCTCTCCCTCCCCTCTTAAATCCCAACACACCTAACATAACTCCTTACACCTCTCCCTCCCCTCTTAAATCCCAACACACCTATCATAACTCCTTACACCTTCTCAACCTCCCCTCTTAAATCCCAACACACCTATCATAACTCATTACACCTCTCCCTCCCCTCTTAGATCCCAACACACCTAACATAACTCCTTACACCTCTCCCTCCTCTCTTAAATCCCAACACACCTAACATAACTCCTTACACCTCTCCCTCCTCTCTTAAATCCCAACACACCTATCATAACTCCTTACACCTCTCCCTCCCCTCTTAAATCCCAACACACCTATCATAACTCCTTACACCTCTCCCTCCCCTCTTAAATCCTAACACACCTATCATAACTCCTTACACCTTCTCTCCCTCCCCTCTTAAATCCCAACACACCTATCATAACTCCTTACACCTTCTCACCCTCCCCTCTTAAATCCCAACACACCTATCATAACTCCTTACATCTTCACACCCTCCCCTCTTAAATCCTAACACACCTATCATAACTCCTTACACCTTCTCACCCTCCCCTCTTACATCCTAACATACCTATCATAACTCCTTACACCTTCTCACCCTCCCCTCTTAAATCCTAACACACCTATCATAACTCCTTACACCTTCTCACCCTCCCCTCTTAAATCCCAACACACCTATCATAACTCCTTACACCTCTCCCTCCCCTCTTAAATCCTAACACACCTAACATAACTCCTTATACCTCTCCCTCCTCTCTTAAATCCCAACACACCTATCATAACTCCTTACACCTCACCCTCCCCTCTTAAATCCTAACACACCTATCATAACTCCTTACACCTTCTCACCCTCCCCTCTTAAATCCCAACACACCTATCATAACTCCTTACACCTTCTCTCCCTCCCCTCTTAAATCCTAACACACCTATCATAACTCCTTACACCTCTCCCTCCCCTCTTAAATCCTAACACACCTATCATAACTCCTTACACCTTCTCACCCTCCCCTCTTAAATCCTAACACACCTATCATAACTCCTTACACCTCTCCCTCCCCTCTTAAATCCCAACACACCTATCATAATTCCTTACACCTCTCCCTCCCCTCTTAAATCCCAACACACCTAACATAACTCCTTACACCTCTCCCTCCCCTCTTAAATCCCAACACACCTATCATATCTCCTTACACCTTCTCAACCTCCCCTCTTAAATCCCAACACACCTATCATAACTCATTACACCTCTCCCTCCCCTCTTAGATCCCAACACACCTAACATAACTCCTTACACCTCTCCCTCCTCTCTTGAATCCCAACACACCTAACATTACTCCTTACAGCTCTCCCTCCTCTCTTAAATCCCAACACACCTATCATAACTCATTACACCTCTCCCTCCCCTCTTAAATCCCAACACACCTAACATAACTCCTTACACCTCTCCCTCCTCTCTTAAATCCCAACACACCTATCATAACTCCTTACACCTCTCCCTCCCCTCTTAAATCCTAACACACCTATCATAACTCCTTACACCTCTCCCTCCCCTCTTAAATCCTAACACACCTATCATAACTCCTTACACCTCTCCCTCCCCTCTTAAATCCTAACACACCTATCATAACTCCTTACACCTCTCCCCCCCTCTTAAATCCCAACACACCTATCATAACTCCTTACACCTCTCCCTCCCCTCTTAAATCCCAACACACCTATCATAACTCCTTACACCTCTCCCTCCCCTCTTAAATCCTAACACACCTATCATAACTCCTTACACCTCTCCCTCCCCTCTTAAATCCTAACACACCTATCATAACTCCTTACACCTCTCCCTCCCCTCTTAAATCCTAACACACCTATCATAACTCCTTACACCTCTCCCTCCCCTCTTAAATCCTAACACACCTGTCATAATTCCTTACACCTCTCCCTCCCCTCTTAAATCCCAACACACCTATCATAACTCCTTACCCCTTCTCACCCTCCCCTCTTAAATCCCAACACACCTATCATAACTCCTTACACCTTCTCACCCTCCCCTCTTAAATCCCAACACACCTAACACAACTCCTTACACCTTCTCTCCCTCCCCTCTTAAATCCTAACACACCTATCATAACTCCTTACACCTTCTCACCCTCCCCTCTTAAATCCCAACACACCTATCATAACTCCTTACACCTCTCCCTCCCCTCTTAAATCCTAACACACCTAACATAACTCCTTACACCTCTCCCTCCTCTCTTAAATCCCAACACACCTATCATAACTCCTTACACCTCACCCTCCCCTCTTATATCCTAACACACCTATCATAACTCCTTACACGTTCTCACCCTCCCCTCTTAAATCCCAACACACCTATCATAACTCCTTACACCTTCTCTCCCTCCCCTCTTAAATCCTAACACACCTATCATAACTCCTTACATCTCTCCCTCCCCTCTTAAATCCTAACACACCTATCATAACTCCTTACACCTCTCCCTCCCCTCTTAAATCCTAACACACCTAACATAACTCCTTACACCTCTCCCTCCTCTCTTAAATCCCAACACACCTATCATAACTCCTTACACCTCTCCCTCCCCTCTTAAATCCTAACACACCTAACATAACTCCTTACACCTCTCCCTCCTCTCTTAAATCCCAACACACCTATCATAACTCCTTACACCTCTCCCTCCCCTCTTAAATCCTAACACACCTAACATAACTCCTTACACCTCTCCCTCCTCTCTTAAATCCCAACACACCTATCATAACTCCTTACACCTCACCCTCCCCTCTTAAATCCTAACACACCTATCATAACTCCTTACACCTTCGCACCCTCCCCTCTTAAATCCCAACATACCTATCATAACTCCTTACACCTTCTCTCCCTCCCCTCTTAAATCCTAACACACCTATCATAACTCCTTACACCTCTCCCTCCCCTCTTAAATCCTAACATACCTATCATAACTCCTTACACCTTTCCCTCCCCTCTTAAATCCTAACACACCTATCATAACTCCTTACACCTTCTCTCCCTCCCCTCTTAAATCCTAACACACCTATCATAACTCCTTACACATTCTCACCCTCCTCTCTTAAATCCCAACACACCTATCATAACTCCTTACACCTTCTCTCCCTCCCCTCTTAAATCCCAACACACCTATCATAACTCCTTACACCTTCTCACCCTCCCCTCTTAAATCCCAACACACCTAACACAACTCCTTACACCTTCTCTCCCTCCCCTCTTAAATCCAAACACACCTATCATAACTCCTTACACCTTCTCACCCTCCCCTCTTAAATCCCAACACACCTATCATAACTCCTTACACCTCTCCCTCCTCTCTTAAATCCCAACACACCTAACATAACTCCTTACACCTCTCCCTCCTCTCTTAAATCCCAACACACCTATCATAACTCCTTACACCTCTCCCTCCCCTCTTAAATCCCGACACAACTAACATAACTCCTTACACCTCTCCCTCCTCTCTTAAATCCCAACACACATATCATAACTCCTTACACCTCTCCCTCCCCCTCTTAAATCCCAACACACCTATCATAACTCCTTACACCTCTCCCTTCCCTCTTAAATCCCAACACACCTAACATAACTCCTTACACCTCTCCCTCCCCTCTTAAATCCCAACACACCTATCATAACTCCTTACAGCTTCTCACCCTCCCCTCTTAAATCCTAACACATCTATAATAACTCCTTACACCTTCTCTCCCTCCCCTCTTAAATCCTAACACACCTATCATAACTCCTTACACCTCTCCCTCCCCTCTTAAATCCCAACACACCTATCATAACTCCTTACACCTCTCCCTCCCCTCTTAAATCCCAACACACCTATCATAACTCCTTACACCTTCTCACCCACCCCTCTTAAATCCCAACACACCTAACACAATTCCTTACACTTTCTCTCCCTCCCCTCTTAAATTCTAACACACCTATCATAACTCCTTACACCTTCTCACCCTCCCCTCTTAAATCCCAACACACCTATCATAACTCCTTACACCTTCTCACCCACCCCTCTTAAATCCCAACACACCTAACACAATTCCTTACACCTTCTCTCCCTCCCCTCTTAAATTCTAACACACCTATCATAACTCCTTACACCTTCTCACCCTCCCCTCGTAAATCCTAACACACCTATCATAACTCCTTACACCTTTCCCTCCCCTCTTAAATCCTAACACACCTATCGTAACTCCTTACACCTTCTCTCCCTCCCCTCTTATTTCCTAACACACCTATCATAACTCCTTACACCTTCTCACCCTCCTCTCTCAAATCCCAACACACCTATCGTAACTCCTTACATCTTCTCTCCCTCCCCTCTTAAATCCCAACACACCTATCATAACTCCTTACACCTTCTCACCCTCCCCTCTTAAATCCCAACACACCTAACACAACTCCTTACACCTTCTCTCCCTCCCCTCTTAAATCCTAACACACCTATCATAACTCCTTACACCTTCTGACCCTCCCCTCTTAAATCCCAACACACCTAACATAACTCCTTACACCTCTCCCTCCCCTCTTAAATCCCAACACACCTAACATAACTCCTTACACCTCTCCCTCCCCTCTTAAATCCCAACACACCTAACATAACTCCTTACACCTCTCCCTCCTCTCTTAAATCCCAACACACCTAACATAACTCCTTACACCTCTCCCTCCTCTCTTAAATCCCAACACACATATCATAACTCCTTACACCTCTCCCTCCCCTCTTAAATCCCAACACACCTATCATAACTCCTTACACCTCTCCCTCCCCTCTTAAATCCCAACAAACCTATCATAACTCCTTACACCTTCTCACCCTCCCCTCTTAAATCCCAACACACCTATCATAACTCCTTACACCTCTCCCTCCCCTCTTAAATCCCAACAAACCTATCATAACTCCTTACACCTTCTCACCCTCCCCTCTTAAATCCTAACACACCTATCATAACTCCTTACACCTTCTCACACTCCCCTCTTAAATCCTAACACACCTATCATAACTCCTTACACCTTCTCTCCCTCCCCTCTTAAATCCTAACACACCTATCATAACCCCTTACACCTCTCCCTCCCCTCTTGAATCCCAACACACCTATCATAACTCCTTACACCTCTCCCTCCCCTCTTAAATCCCAACACACCTATCATAACGCCTTACACCTTCTCACCCTCCCCTCTTAAATCCCAACACACCTAACACAACTCCTTACACCTTCTCTCCCTCCCCTCTTAAATCCTAACACACCTATCATAACTCCTTACACCTTCTCACCCACCCCTCTTAAATCCCAACACACCTATCATAACTCCTTACACCTCTCCCTCCCCTCTTAAATCCTAACACACCTAACGTAACTCCTTACACCTCTCCCTCCTCTCTTAAATCCCAACACACCTATCATAACTCCTTACACCTCACCCTCCCCTCTTATATCCTAACACACCTATCATAACTCCTTACACGTTCTCACCCTCCCCTCTTAAATCCCAACACACCTATCATAACTCCTTACACCTTCTCTCCCTCCCCTCTTAAATCCTAACACACCTATCATAACTGCTTACACCTCTCCCTCCCCTCTTAAATCATAACACACCTATCATAACTCCTTACACCTTCTCTCCCTCCCCTCTTAAATCCTAACACACCTATCATACCATCTTACACCTTCTCACCCTCCCCTCTTAAATCCCAACACACCTATCATAACTCCTTACACCTTCTCTCCCTCCCCTCTTAAATCCTAACACACCTATCATAACTTCTTACACCTTCTCACCCTCCCCTCTTAAATCCCAACACACCTATCATAACTCCTTACACCTTCTCTCCCTCCCCTCTTAAATCCTAACAGATCTATCATAACTCCTTACACCTCTCCCTCCCCTCTTAAATCCCAACACACCTATCATAACTCCTTTACACCTTCTCTCCCTCCCCTCTTAAATCCCAACACACCTATCATAACTCCTTACAGCTTCTCTCCCTCCCCTCTTAAATCCTAACACACCTATCATAGCACCTTACACCTTCGCTCCCTCCCCTCTTAAATCCCAACACACCTATCATAACTCCTTACACCTTCTCTCCCTCCCCTCTTAAATCCCAACACACCTATCATAACTCCTTACACCTTCTCTCCCTCCCCTCTTAAATCCCAACACACCTATCATAACTCCTTACACATTCTCTCCCTCCCCTCTTAAATCCCAACACACCTATCACAACTCCTTGCACCTTCTCACCCTCCCCTCTTAAATCCCAACACACCTATCATAACTCCTTACACCTCTCCCTCCCCTCTTAAATCTTAACACACCTAACATAACTCCTTACACCTCTCCCTCCTCTCTTAAATCCCAACACACCTATCATAACTCCTTAAACCTCACCCTCCCCTCTTAAATCCTAACACACCTATCATAACTCCTTACACCTTCTTACCGTCCCCTCTTAAATCCCAACACACCTATCATAACTCCTTACACCTTCTCTCCCTCCCCTCTTAAATCCCAACACACCTATCACAACTCCTTACACCTTCTCTCCCTCCCCTCTTAAATCCTAACACACCTATCATAACTCCTTACACCTTCGCTCCCTCCCCTCTTAAATCCCAACACACCTATCATAACTCCTTACACCTTCTCTCCCTCCCCTCTTAAATCCCAACACACCTATCACAACTCCTTACACCTTCTCACCCTCCCCTCTTAAATCCTAACACACCTATCATAACTCCTTACACCTTCTTACCGTCCCCTCTTAAATCCCAACACACCTATCATAACTCCTTACATCTTCTCTCCCTCCTCTCTTAAATCCCAACACACCTATCATAACTACTTACATCTTCTCTCCCTCCCCTCTTAAATCCCAACACACCTATCATAACTCCTTACACCTTCTCACCCTCCCCTCTTAAATCCCAACACACCTATCATAACTCCTTACATCTTCACACCCTCCCTTCTTAAATCCTAACACACCTATCATAACAACTTACACCTTCTCACCCTCCCCTCTTAAACCCCAACATACCTATCATAACTCCTTACACCTTCTCACCCTCCCCTCTTAAATCCTAACATACCTATCATAACTCCTTACACCTTCTCACCCTCCCCTCTTAAATCCCAACATACCTATCATAACTCCTTACACCTTCTCACCCTCCCCTCTTAAATCCTAACACACCTATCATAACTCCTTACACCTTCTCACCCTCCCCTCTTAAATCCCAACACACCTATCATAACTCCTTACACCTCTCCCTCCCCTCTTAAATCCTAACACACCTAACATAACTCCTTATACCTCTCCCTCCTCTCTTAAATCCCAACACACCTATCATAACTCCTTACACCTCACCCTCCCCTCTTAAATCCTAACACACCTATCATAACTCCTTACACCTTCTCACCCTCCCCTCTTAAATCCCAACACACCTATCATAACTCCTTACACCTTCTCTCCCTCCCCTCTTAAATCCTAACACACCTATCATAACTCCTTACACCTCTCCCTCCCCTCTTAAATCCTAACACACCTATCATAACTCCTTACACCTTCTCACCCTCCCCTCTTAAATCCTAACACACCTATCATAACTCCTTACACCTCTCCCTCCCCTCTTAAATCCCAACACACCTATCATAATTCCTTACACCTCTCCCTCCCCTCTTAAATCCCAACACACCTAACATAACTCCTTACACCTCTCCCTCCCCTCTTAAATCCCAACACACCTATCATAACTCCTTACACCTTCTCAACCTCCCCTCTTAAATCCCAACACACCTATCATAACTCATTACACCTCTCCCTCCCCTCTTAGATCCCAACACACCTAACATAACTCCTTACACCTCTCCCTCCTCTCTTAAATCCCAACACACCTAACATAACTCCTTACACCTCTCCCTCCTCTCTTAAATCCCAACACACCTATCATAACTCCTTACACCTCTCCCTCCCCTCTTAAATCCCAACACACCTATCATAACTCCTTACACCTCTCCCTCCCCTCTTAAATCCTAACACACCTATCATAACTCCTTACACCTTCTCTCCCTCCCCTCTTAAATCCCAACACACCTATCATAACTCCTTACACCTTCTCACCCTCCCCTCTTAAATCCCAACACACCTATCATAACTACTTACATCTTCTCTCCCTCCCCTCTTAAATCCCAACACACCTATCATAACTCCTTACACCTTCTCACCCTCCCCTCTTAAATCCCAACACACCTATCATAACTCCTTACATCTTCACACCCTCCCCTCTTAAATCCTAACACACCTATCATAACTCCTTACACCTTCTCACCCTCCCCTCTTACATCCTAACATACCTATCATAACTCCTTACACCTTCTCACCCTCCCCTCTTAAATCCTAACACACCTATCATAACTCCTTACACCTTCTCACCCTCCCCTCTTAAATCCCAACACACCTATCATAACTCCTTACACCTCTCCCTCCCCTCTTAAATCCTAACACACCTAACATAACTCCTTATACCTCTCCCTCCTCTCTTAAATCCCAACACACCTATCATAACTCCTTACACCTCACCCTCCCCTCTTAAATCCTAACACACCTATCATAACTCCTTACACCTTCTCACCCTCCCCTCTTAAATCCCAACACACCTATCATAACTCCTTACACCTTCTCTCCCTCCCCTCTTAAATCCTAACACACCTATCATAACTCCTTACACCTCTCCCTCCCCTCTTAAATCCTAACACACCTATCATAACTCCTTACACCTTCTCACCCTCCCCTCTTAAATCCTAACACACCTATCATAACTCCTTACACCTCTCCCTCCCCTCTTAAATCCCAACACACCTATCATAATTCCTTACACCTCTCCCTCCCCTCTTAAATCCCAACACACCTAACATAACTCCTTACACCTCTCCCTCCCCTCTTAAATCCCAACACACCTATCATATCTCCTTACACCTTCTCACCCTCCCCTCTTAAATCCCAACACACCTATCATAACTCATTACACCTCTCCCTCCCCTCTTAGATCCCAACACACCTAACATAACTCCTTACACCTCTCCCTCCTCTCTTAAATCCCAACACACCTAACATTACTCCTTACAGCTCTCCCTCCTCTCTTAAATCCCAACACACCTATCATAACTCCTTACACCTCTCCCTCCCCTCTTAAATCCCAACACACCTAACATAACTCCTTACACCTCTCCCTCCTCTCTTAAATCCCAACACACCTATCATAACTCCTTACACCTCTGCCTCCCCTCTTAAATCCCAACACACCTAATCATAAACTCCTTACACCTCTCCCTCCCCTCTTAAATCCTAACACACCTATCATAACTCCTTACACCTCTCCCTCCCCTCTTAAATCCTAACACACCTATCATAACTCCTTACACCTCTCCCTCCCCTCTTAAATCCTAACACACATATCATAACTCCTTACACCTCTCCCCCCCTCTTAAATCCCAACACACCTATCATAACTCCTTACACCTCTCCCTCCCCTCTTAAATCCCAACACACCTATCATAACTCCTTACACCTCTCCCTCCCCTCTTAAATCCTAACACACCTATCATAACTCCTTACACCTCTCCCTCCCCTCTTAAATCCTAACACACCTATCATAACTCCTTACACCCTCTCCCTCCCCTCTTAAATCCTAACACACCTATCATAACTCCTTACACCTCTCCCTCCCACTTAAATCCTAACACACTGTCATAATTCCTTACACCTCTCCCTCCCCTCTTAAATCCCAACACACCTATCATAACTCCTTACCCCTTCTCACCCTCCCCTCTTAAATCCCAACACACCTATCATAACTCCTTACACCTTCTCACCCTCCCCTCTAAATCCTAACACACCTATCATAACTCCTTACACCTTCTCACACTCCCCTCTTAAATCCTAACACACCTATCATAACTCCTTACACCTTCTCTCCCTCCCCTCTTAAATCTTAACACACCTATCATAACTCCTTACACCTCTCCCTCCCCTCTTGAATCCCAACACACCTATCATAACTCCTTACATCTCTCCCTCCCCTCTAAATCCAACAAACCTATCATAACGCCTTACACCTTTTCACCCTCCCCTCTTAAATCCCAACACACCTAACACAACTCCTTACACCTTCTCTCCCTCCCCTCTTAAAATCCTAACACACAATCATAACTCCTTACACCTTCTCACCCACCCCTCTTAATCCCAACACACCATCACAACTCCTACACCTCTCCCTCCCCTCTTAAATCCTAACACACCTAACATAACTCCTTACACCTCTCCCCTCTCTCTTAAATCCCAACACACCTATCATAACTCCTTACACCTCACCCTCCCCTCTTATATCCTAACACACCTATCATAACTCCTTACACGTTCTCACCCTCCCCTCTTAAATCCCAACACACCTATCATAACTCCTTACACCTTCTCTCCCTCCCCTCTTAAATCCTAACACAACCAACCTATCATAACTCCTTACATCTCTACCTCCCCTCTTAAATCCTAACACACCTATCAAACTCCTTACACCTTCTCTCCCTCCCTCTTAAATCCTAACACACCTATCATAACTTCTTACACCTTCTCACCCTCCCCTCTAAATCCCAACACACCTATCATAACTCCTTACACCTTCTCTCCCTCCCCTCTTAAATCCTAACACACCTATCATAACTCCTTACACCTCTCCCTCCCCTCTTAAATCTTAACACACCTAACATAACTCCTTACACCTTCTCACCCTCCCCTCTTAAATCCCAACACACCTATCATAACTACTTACACCTTCTTTCCCTCCCCTCTTAAATCCCAACACACCTATCATAACTTCTTACACCTTCTCACCCTCCCCTCTTAAATCCCAACACACCTATCATAACTCCTTACACCTCTCCCTCCCCTCTTAAATTCTAACACACCTATCATAACTCCTTACACCTCTCCCTCCCCTCTTAAATCCTAACACACCTGTCATAATTCCTTACACCTCTCCCTCCCCTCTTAAATCCCAACACACCTATCATAACTCCTTACCCCTTCTCACCCTCCCCTCTTAAATCCCAACACACCTATCATAACTCCTTACACCTTCTCACCCTCCCCTCTTAAATCCTAACACACCTATCATAACTCCTTACACCTTCTCACACTCCCCTCTTAAATCCTAACACACCTATCATAACTCCTTACACCTTCTCTCCCTCCCCTCTTAAATCCTAACACACCTATCATAACTCCTTACACCTCTCCCTCCCCTCTTAAATCTTAACACACCTAACATAACTCCTTACACCTTCTCACCCTCCCCTCTTAAATCCCAACACACCTATCATAACTGCTTACACCTTCTTTCCCTCCCATCTTAAATCCCAACACACCTATCATAAATCCTTACACCTTCTCTCCCTCCCCTCTTAAATCCCAACACACCTATCATAACTCCTTACAGCTTCTCTCCCTCCCCTCTTAAATCCTAACACACCTATCATAACTCCTTACACCTTCTCTCCCTCCCCTCTTAAATCCTAACAGACCTATCATAACTCCTTACACCTTCTCACCCTCCCCTCTTAAATCCTAACACACCTATCATAACTCCTTACACCTTCTCACACTCCCCTCTTAAATCCTAACACACCTATCATAACTCCTTACACCTTCTCTCCCTCCCCTCTTAAATCCTAACACACCTATCATAACTCCTTACATCTCTCCCTCCCCTCTTAAATCCCAACAAACCTATCATAAACGCCTTACACCTTCTCACCCTCCCCTCTTAAATCCCAACACACCTAACACAACTGCTTACACCTTCTCTCCCTCCCCTCTTAAATCCTAACACACCTATCATAACTCCTTACACCTTCTCACCCTCCCCTCTTAAATCCCAACACACCTATCATAACTCCTTACACCTCTCCCTCCCCTCTTAAATCCTAACACACCTAACATAACTCCTTACACCTCTCCCTCCTCTCTTAAATCCCAACACACCTATCATAACTCCTTACACCTCACCCTCCCCTCTTATATCCTAACACACCTATCATAACTCCTTACACGTTCTCACCCTCCCCTCTTAAATCCCAACACACCTATCATAACTCCTTACACCTCTCCCTCCCCTCTTAAATCCCAACACACCTATCATAACTCCTTTACACCTTCTCTCCCTCCCCTCTTAAATCCCAACACAATTATCATAACTCCTTACAGCTTCTCTCCCTCCCCTCTTAAATCCTAACACACCTATCATAACTCCTTACACCTTCTCTCCCTCCCCTCTTAAATCCTAATACACCTATCATAGCTCCTTACACCTTCGCTCCCTCCCCTCTTAAATCCCAACACACCTATCATAACTCCTTACACCTTCTCTCCCTCCCCTCTTAAATCCCAACACACCTATCATAACTCCTTACACCTTCTCTCCCTCCCCTCTTAAATCCCAACACACCTATCACAACTCCTTACACCTTCTCACCCTCCCTTCTTAAATCCCAACACACCTATCATAACTCCTTACACCTTCTCTCCCTCCCCTCTTAAATCCCAACACACCTATCACAACTCCTTACACCTTCTCACCCTCCCCTCTTAAATCCCAACACACCTATCATAACTCCTTACACCTCTCCCTCCTCTCTTAAATCCCAACACACCTATCATAACTCCTTAAACCTCACCCTCCCCTCTTAAATCCTAACACACCTATCATAACTCCTTACACCTTCTCACCCTCCCCTCTTAAATCCCAACACACCTATCATAACTCCTTACACCTTCTCTCCCTCCCCTCTTAAATCCCAACACACCTATCACAACTCCTTACACCTTCTCTCCCTCCCCTCTTAAATCCTAACACACCTATCATAACTCCTTACACCTTCGCTCCCTCCCCTCTTAAATCCCAACACACCTCTCATAACTCCTTACACCTTCTCTCCCTCCCCTCTTAAATCCCAACACACCTATCATAACTCCTTACACCTTCTCACCCTCCCCTCTTAAATCCCAACACACCTATCATAACTCCTTACATCTACACACCCTCCCCTCTTAAATCCCAACACACCTATCATAACTCCTTACACTTTCTCACCCTCCCCTCTTAAATCCCAACACACCTAACATAACTCCTTACACCTCTCCCTCCTCTCTTAAATCACAACACACCTAACATAACTCCTTACACCACTCCCTCCTCTCTTAAATCCCAACACACCTAACATAACTCCTTACACCTCTCCCTCCTCTCTTAAATCCCAACACACCTATCATAACTCCTTACACCTCTCCCTCCCCTCTTAAATCCCAACACACCTATCATAACTCCTTACACCTCTCCCTCCCCTCTTAAATCCCAACACACCTAACATAACTCCTTACACCTCTCCCTCCCCTCTTAAATCCCAACACACCTATCATAACTCCATACACCTTCTCACCCTCCCCTATTAAATCCCAACACACCTATCATAACTCCTTACACCTTCTCACCCTCCCCTCTTAAATCCTAACACACCTATCATAACACCTTACACCTTCTCTCCCTCCCCTCTTAAATCCTAACACACCTATCATAACTCCTTACACCTCTCCCTCCCCTCTTAAATCCCAACACGCCTATCATAACTCCTTACACCTCTCCCTCCCCTCTTAAATCCCAACGCACCTATCATAACGCCTTACACCTTCTCACCCTCCCCTCTTAAATCCCAACACACCTAACACAACTCCTTACACCTTCTCTCCCTCCCCTCTTAAATCCTAACACACCTATCATAACTCCTTACACCTTCTCACCCTCCCCTCTTAAATCCCAACACACCTATCATAACTCCTTACACCTCTCCCTCCCCTCTTAAATCCTAACACACCTAACATAACTCCTTACACCTCTCCCTCCCCTCTTAAATCCCAACACACCTAACATAACTCCTTACACCTATCCCTCCCCTCTTAAATCCCAACACACCTATCATAACTCCTTACACCTTCTCACCCTCCTCTCTTAAATCCCAACACACCTATCATAACACCTTACACCTTCTCACCCTCCCCTCTTAAATCCCAACACACCTATCATAACTCCTTACACCTTCTCACCCTCCCCTCTTAAATCCTAACACACCTATCATAACTCCTTACACCTTCTCTCCCTCCCCTCTTAAATCCCAACACACCTATCATATCTCCTTACACCTTCTCTCCCCCCCCCTCTTAAATCCCAACACACTTATCATAATTCCTTACACCTTCTCTCCCTCCCCTCTTAAATCCCAACACACCTATCATAAATCCTTACAGCTTCTCTCCCTCCCCTCTTAAATCCTAACACACCTATCATAACTCCTTACACCTCACCCTCCCCTCTTAAATCCTAACACACCTATCATAACTCCTTACACCTTCTCACCCTCCCCTCTTAAATCCCAACACACCTATCATAACTCCTTACACCTTCTCTCCCTCCCCTCTTAAATCCTAACACACCTATCATAACTCCTTACACCTTCGTTCCCTCCCCTCTTAAATCCCAACACACCTATCATAACACCTTACACCTTCTCTCCCTCCCTTCTTAAATCCCAACACTCCTATCATAACTCCTTACACCTTCTCTCCCTCCCCTCTTAAATCCCAACACACCTATCACAACTCCTTACACCTTCTCACCCTCCCTTCTTTAATCCCAACACACCTATCATAACTCCTTACACCTTCTCTCCCTCCCCTCTTAAATCCCAACACACCTATCACAACTCCTTACACCTTCTCACCCTCCCCTCTTAAATCCCAACACACCTATCATAACTCCTTACACCTCTCCCTCCCCTCTTAAATCTTAACACACCTAACATAACTCCTTACACCTCTCCCTCCCCTCTTAAATCCCAACACACCTATCACAACTCCTTACACCTTCTCACCCTCCCCTCTTAAATCCCAACACACCTATCATAACTCCTTACACCTCTCCCTCCCCTCTTAAATCTTAACACACCTATCATAACTCCTTAAACCTCACCATCCCCTCTTAAATCCTAACACACCTATCATAACTCCTTACACCTTCTCACCCTCCCCTCTTAAATCCCAACACACCTATCATAACTCCTTACACCTTCTCTCCCACCCCTCTTAAATCCCAACACACCTATCACAACTCCTTTCACCTTCTCTCCCTCCCCTCTTAAATCCCAACACACCTATCATAACTCCTTACACCTTCTCTCCCTCCCATCTTAAATCCCAACACACCTATCACAACTCCTTACACCTTCTCACCCTCCTCTCTTAAATCCCAACACACCTATCATAACTACTTACATCTTCTCTCCCTCCCCTCTTAAATCCCAACACACCTATCATAAGTCCTTACACCTTCTCACCCTCCTCTCTTAAATCCCAACACACCTATCATAACTACTTACATATTCTCTCCCTCCCCTCTTAAATCCCAACACACCTATCATAACTCCTTACACCTTCTCACCCTCCTCTCTTAAATCCCAACACACCTATCATAACTACTTACATCTTCTCTCCCTCCCCTCTTAAATCCCAACACACCTATCATAACTCCTTACACCTTCTCACCCTCCGCTCTTAAATCCCAACACACCTATCATAACTCCTTACACCTTCTCACTCTCCCCTCTTAAATCCCAACACACCTATCATAACTCCTTACACCTACTCTCCCCCCCTCTTAAATCCTAACACACCTAACATAACTCCTTACACCTCTCCCTCCCCTCTTAAATCCCAACACACCTAACATAACTCCTTACACCTCTCCCTCCCCTCTTAAATCCCAACACACCTATCATAACACCTTACACCTCTCCCTCCCCTCTTAAATCCCAACACACCTAACATAACTCCTTACACCTCTCCCTCCCCTCTTAAATCCCAACACACCTATCATAACACCTTACACCTCTCCCTCCCCTCTTAAATCCCAACACACCTATCATAACTCCTTACACCTTCTCACCCTCCCCTCTTAAATCCCAACACACCTATCATAACTCCTTACACCTTCTCTCCCTCCCCTCTTAAATCCCAACACACCTATCATAACTCCTTACACCTTCTCTCCCTCCCCTCTTAAATCCCAACACACCTATCATAACTCCTTACAGCTTCTCTCCCTCCCCTCTTAAATCCTAACACACCTATCATAACTCCATACACCTTCGCTCCCTCCCCTCTTAAATCCCAACACACCTATCATAACTCCTTACACCTTCTCTCCCTCCCCTCTTAAATCCCAACACACCTATCACAACTCCTTACACCTTCTCTCCCTCCCCTCTTAAATCCCAACACACCTATCACAACTCCTTACACCTTCTCACCCTCCCCTCTTAAATCCCAACACACCTATCATAACTCCTTATACCTCTCCCTCCCCTCTTAAATCTTAACACACCTAACATAACTCCTTACACCTCTCCCGCCTCTCTTAAATCCCAACACACCTATCATAACTCCTTAAACCTCACCCTCCCCTCTTAAATCCTAACACCCCTATCATAACTCCTTACACCTTCTCACCCTCCACTCTTAAATCCCAACACACCTATCATAACTCCTTACACCTTCTCTCCCTCCCCTCTTAAATCCCAACACACCTATCACAACTCCTTACACCTTCTCACCCTCCCCTCTTAAATCCCAACACACCTATCATAACTCCTTACACCTCTCCCTCCCCTCTTAAATCTTAACACACCTATCATAACTCCTTAAACCTCACCATCCCCTCTTAAATCCTAACACACCTATCATAACTCCTTACACCTTCTCACCCTCCCCTCTTAAATCCCAACACACCTATCATAACTCCTTACACCTTCTCTCCCACCCCTCTTAAATCCCAACACACCTATCACAACTCCTTTCACCTTCTCTCCCTCCCCTCTTAAATCCCAACACACCTATCATAACTCCTTACACCTTCTCTCCCTCCCATCTTAAATCCCAACACACCTATCACAACTCCTTACACCTTCTCACCCTCCTCTCTTAAATCCCAACACACCTATCATAACTACTTACATCTTCTCTCCCTCCCCTCTTAAATCCCAACACACCTATCATAAGTCCTTACACCTTCTCACCCTCCTCTCTTAAATCCCAACACACCTATCATAACTACTTACATATTCTCTCCCTCCCCTCTTAAATCCCAACACACCTATCATAACTCCTTACACCTTCTCACCCTCCTCTCTTAAATCCCAACACACCTATCATAACTACTTACATCTTCTCTCCCTCCCCTCTTAAATCCCAACACACCTATCATAACTCCTTACACCTTCTCACCCTCCGCTCTTAAATCCCAACACACCTATCATAACTCCTTACACCTTCTCACTCTCCCCTCTTAAATCCCAACACACCTATCATAACTCCTTACACCTACTCTCCCCCCCTCTTAAATCCTAACACACCTAACATAACTCCTTACACCTCTCCCTCCCCTCTTAAATCCCAACACACCTAACATAACTCCTTACACCTCTCCCTCCCCTCTTAAATCCCAACACACCTATCATAACACCTTACACCTCTCCCTCCCCTCTTAAATCCCAACACACCTAACATAACTCCTTACACCTCTCCCTCCCCTCTTAAATCCCAACACACCTATCATAACACCTTACACCTCTCCCTCCCCTCTTAAATCCCAACACACCTATCATAACTCCTTACACCTTCTCACCCTCCCCTCTTAAATCCCAACACACCTATCATAACTCCTTACACCTTCTCTCCCTCCCCTCTTAAATCCCAACACACCTATCATAACTCCTTACACCTTCTCTCCCTCCCCTCTTAAATCCCAACACACCTATCATAACTCCTTACAGCTTCTCTCCCTCCCCTCTTAAATCCTAACACACCTATCATAACTCCATACACCTTCGCTCCCTCCCCTCTTAAATCCCAACACACCTATCATAACTCCTTACACCTTCTCTCCCTCCCCTCTTAAATCCCAACACACCTATCACAACTCCTTACACCTTCTCTCCCTCCCCTCTTAAATCCCAACACACCTATCACAACTCCTTACACCTTCTCACCCTCCCCTCTTAAATCCCAACACACCTATCATAACTCCTTATACCTCTCCCTCCCCTCTTAAATCTTAACACACCTAACATAACTCCTTACACCTCTCCCGCCTCTCTTAAATCCCAACACACCTATCATAACTCCTTAAACCTCACCCTCCCCTCTTAAATCCTAACACCCCTATCATAACTCCTTACACCTTCTCACCCTCCACTCTTAAATCCCAACACACCTATCATAACTCCTTACACCTTCTCTCCCTCCCCTCTTAAATCCCAACACACCTATCACAACTCCTACACACCTTCTCACCCTCCTCTCTTAAATCCCAACACACCTATCATAACTACTTACATCTTCTCTCCCTCCCCTCTTAAATCCCAACACACCTATCATAACTCCTTACACCTTCTCTCCCTCCCCTCTTAAATCCTAACACACCTATCATAACTCCTTACACCTTCTCACCCTCCCCTCTTAAATCCTAACATACCTATCATAACTCCTTACACCTTCTCACCCTCCCCTCTTAAATCCTAACACACCTATCATAACTCCTTACACCTTCTCACCCTCCCCTCTTAAATCCTAACACACCTATCATAACTCCTTACACCTTCTCACCCTCCCCTCTTAAATCCCAACACACCTATCATAACTCCTTACACCTTCTCACCCTCCCCTCTTAAATCCCAACACACCTATCATAACACCTTACACCTCTCCCTCACCTCTTAAATCCCAACACACCTATCATAACACCTTACACCTCTCCCTCCCCTCTTAAATCCCAACACACCTATCATAACTCCTTACACCTTCTCACCCTCCCCTCTTAAATCCCAACACACCTATCATAACTCCTTACACCTCCTCACCCTCCCCTCTTAAATCCCAACACACCTATCATAACACCTTACACCTTCTCACCCTCCCCTCTTAAATCCCAACACACCTATCATAACTCCTTACACCTTCTCTCCCTCCCCTCTTAAATCCTAACACACCTAACATAACTCCTTACACCTCTCCCTCCACTCTTAAATCCCAACACACCTAACATAACTCCTTACACCTCTCCCTCCCCTCTTAAATCCCAACACACCTATCATAACACTTTACACCTCTCCCTCCCCTCTTAAATCCCAACACACCTATCATAACTCCTTACACCTTCTCACCCTCCCCTCTTAAATCCCAACACACCTATCATAACTCCTTACACCTTCTCTCCCTTCCCTCTTAAATCCCAACACACCTATCATAACACCTTACACCTCTCCCTCCCCTCTTAAATCCCAACACACCTATCATAACTCCTTACACCTTCTCACCCTCCCCTCTTAAATCCCAACACACCTATCATAACACCTTACACCTCTCCCTCCCCTCTTAAATCCCAACACACCTATCATAACTCCTTACACCTTCTCTCCCTCCCCTCTTAAATCACAACACACCTATCATAAGTCCTTACACCTTCTCACCCTCCCCTCTTAAATCCCAACACACCTATCATAACACCTTACACCTCTCCCTCCCCTCTTAAATCCCAACACACCATCATAACACCTTACACCTCTCCTTCCCTTCTTAAATCCCAACACACCTATCATAACTCCTTACACCTTCTCACCCTCCCCTCTTAAATCCCAACACACCTATCATAACTCCTTACACCTCCTCACCCTCCCCTCTTAAATCCCAACACACCTATCATAACACCTTACACCTCTCCCTCCCCTCTTAAATCCCAACACACCTATCATAACTCCTTACACCTTCTCTCCCTCCCCTCTTAAATCCCAACACAGCTATCATAACTCCTTACACCTTCTCACCCTCCCCTCTTAAATCCCAACACACCTATCATAACACCTTACACCTCTCCCTCCCTTCTTAAATCCCAACACACCTATCATAACTCCTTACACCTTCTCACCCTCCCCTCTTAAATCCCAACACACCTATCATAACTCCTTACACCTCCTCACCCTCCCCTCTTAAATCCCAACACACCTATCACAACTCCTTACACCTCTCCCTCCCCTCTTAAATCCCAACACACCTATCATAACTCCTTACACCTCTCCCTGGTGGTGGCAGTGGTGGTGGTGCTGCAGTTGGGGGTGGTGCTGTGGTGATGGTGATGGTGGGGATGGTGGTGGTGGCAGTGGTGGTAGTGCTACAGTTGGGGGTGGTGTTGTGGCGGTGGTAGTGATGGTGGTGATGGTGGTGATGATGTGATGTGGTGGTTATGATGGTGGTGGTTGTGGTGGTGATGGTGGTGGTGGTGGTGGTGGTGGTGGTATGTCAGTGGTTGTAGTGCTGCAGTTGGGGGGGGGGGTAGTGATGGTGGTGATGGTGGTGATGATTATTATGTGGTGGTGTTGATGGTGGTACACTCCTTTGCTACTATGTGTGTGCTGTTAGTTCTTCAGTTGAGTCAATGGCCAAAAATCTTTCTAGTGCCACAAAAAATACACTTATTAAAACATACACCCTGTAAAGTGTTTGATGATAGTTTTTACAGCTGAATCACATCATCATCATCATCATTTAACGTCTATCTTCCACGCTTGCATAGGTTTGGACGGGAGTTTTCCCACTTGAGGCAAGATTGGTTGTCCTGCTCGTATATGACTGTCTGGCGGGTTTTCTACGGCTGGATGCCCTTCCCAACACCAACAACGTTTACAGTGTGGACTGGGAGGTTTTTACTGTGTTACCTACATGGCCACATTACAGCGTGGACTGTGTATTTTTTTTGTCGTGACACCTACACGTCTGGTGGGTTTTCTACGGCTGGGTGCCCTTCCCAACACCAACCACGTTTACAGTGTGGACTGGGAGGTTTTACCATGTTACCTACACGGCCACATTACAGCGTGGACTATGTATTTTTTTTGTCGTGACACCTACACGTCTGGCGGGTTTTCTACGGCTGGGTGCCCTTCCCAACACCAACCACGTTTACAGTGTGGACTGGGTTGTTTTTACCGTGTTACCTACGTGGCCATATTACAGCGTGGACTGTGTATTTTTTTTGTCGTGACACCTACACGTCTGGCGGGTTTTCTACGGCTGGATGCCCTTCCTAACACCAACCACGTTTACAGTGTGGACTGGGAGGTTTTTACTGTGTTACCTATACGACCACATTACAGCGTGGACTGTGTATTTTTTTTGTCGTGACACCTACACGTCTGGCGGGTTTTCTACGGCTGGGTGCCCTTCCCAACACCAACCACGTTTACAGTGTGGACTGGGAGGTTTTACCATGTTACCTACACGGCCACATTACAGCGTGGACTATGTATTTTTTTTGTCGTGACACCTACACGTCTGGCGGGTTTTCTATGGCTGGATGCCCTTCCCAACACCAACCATGTTTACAGTGTGTACTGGGAGGTTTTTACCATGTTACCTACATGGCCACATTACAGCTTGGTCTGTGTGTTTTTTTTGTCGTGACACCTACACGACGTCATTTGTTTCGGACTGGATTTTGTCGTACCAACATAACTTCACATGTCATTCCTATTCCATAAAAAGGGTTGAGAGGACTGTTTGATTGTAACAAGGACATGACAACTTTTCTAATGCTGATGACATGATAAATGCACCTAGGATAATACAATATGTTAAGTGGTTGATGAAATGAATGGCATCTAGGTATAGAAAACGTGTCAAACAAAGGGTCAGGGAGACACATCAGTTGTGTCAAAGACTTGAAAAAAAAACAACTCCTGGTATAACTGCTTCAATTGAATGTAACTGTTGTACTCTGTAGACAATAGGAACATATATAGGGAGATGAAGGTCCCCTGGTCCATCTAAGAAATCAGTAGCTCCAATTAATTACTCATGTGTGGCCCGTGACAAACTGAACAAATCTTGATAGCAGGGAAAATGGAGGATGATGATAATACAGCTAAAACTGCATGGAAAATTTGACATATGACGATGTTGATGATGACGATAGTGGTGGCGGTTGTGGTGGTGGTGGTTGTGATGGTGGAGGAGGTGGTGGTGGTGGTGGTGGTGGTGGTGGTGGTGGTGGTGTTGGAGGTGGTGGTTGTGGTGGTGGCAGTGGTGGTGGTGGAGGTGGTGGTGGTGGTTGTGGTGGAGGTGGTAGTGGTTGTGGTGCTGGTGGCAGTGGTGGTGGTGTTGGAGGTGGTGGTGGTTGTGTTGGTGGTGGTGAAGGTTGTGGTGATGGTGATGGTGGTGATGATGGTAATGTGGTGGTGGTGGTGGTGGCGGTGGTGGTGGTGCTGCAGTTGTGGGGGTGTTGTGGTGGTAGTGATGGTGGTGATGATGATGATGTGGTGGTGTTGATGGTGGTACATTCCTTCACTACTATGTGAGTGCTGTTAGTTTGTAGTTGATAGGTGATACCTAGATAAATACAAACAACTGGTCAACATCTTGCTAGATCAATTTCCATTGCTTACACACACACACACACACACACAGATATACATGTTAAATATATATATAGACACACAAACATACACATATATATATCATCATCATCATCATCATCATCGTTTAACGTCCCTGTTCCACGCTTGCATGGGTTTGGACGGGGGTTTTCCCACTTGAGGCAAGAGTGGTTGTCTTGCTCGCATAGGACTGTCTGGCGGGTTTTCTACAGCTGGATGCCCTTCCTAACACCAACCACATTTACAGTGTGGGGCTGGAAGGTTTTTACCGTGTTGCCTACACGGTCACATTACAGCGTGGACTGTCTGGCGTGTTTTCTACAGTTGGATGCCCTTCCTAACACCAACCACATTTACAGTGTGGGGCTGGGAGGTTTTTACCGTGTTGCCTACACGGTCACATTACAGCGTGGACTGTCTGGCGTGTTTTCTACAGTTGGATGCCCTTCCTAACACCAACCACATTTACAGTGTGGGACTGTGAGGTTTTTACCGTGTTGCCTACACGGTCACATTACAGCGTGGACTGTCTGGCGTGTTTTCTACAGCTGGATGCCCTTCCTAACACCAACCACATTTACAGTGTGGGGCTGGGAGGTTTTTACTGTGTTGCCTACACGGTCACATTACAGCGTGGACTGTCTGGCGTGTTTTCTACAGTTGGATGCCCTTCCTAACACCAACCACATTTACAGTGTGGGGCTGGGAGGTTTTTACCGTGTTGTCTACACGGCCACATTACAGCGTGGACTGTCTGGCATGTTTTCTACAGCTGGATGCCCTTCCTAACACCAACCACATTTACAGTGTGGGGCTGTGAGGTTTTTACCGTGTTGCCTACACGGTCACATTACAGCGTGGACTGTGTGTTTTTTTGTCGTGACACCTACACGATCTCATTTGTTTTGGCCTGGATGTTGTGGCACCAACATAACTTTGCATTGAAGGGGGCGGTGTGGATGGGGTGGGACGGGGGTGTATTTTGTTAGAGATGCCTACTGACTAGTAGGTTTAAATATATATATACACACACACACATGCATATGTATGTAACATACATATACACACACATATATATCATCATCATTTTACGTCCACTTTTCCCTGCTTACAAGGGTGGGACGGGAACTGATTCTAGCTTGATTTCTACAGCTGGATGCCCTTCCTAACACCAACCTCATTTACAATGAGTGCTAGATGCTTTTTTGCCATGGCGCCTACACATCCACTTTACAGTGTGGGCTGGGTGCTTTTTTTGCCGTGGCACCTCCACGACCACTTTGCAGTGGAATGATATGGACCCCAGTCCCTATCATCTCATTTCTACAGCTGAGTAAACTGGAGCAATGTGAAATAAAGTGTCTTACTCAAGGAAACAACACATCACCCGGTCTGAGAATTGAACTCACAACCTTTCAATTGCAAGGCTCTAACCACTAAGCCACCTGCCTCCATATATGTACGTATATATGTATAGATATAAGGCACATCATCATCTAATGTCCATTTTCCAGCTACTAAGTTTTCACTGATCAAGCCAGTACTCAATTGGGGCTACTGACCCTCAGAAAGGCTGGGGCCTGCATCTCACTTACAAACTGTCCTTTGCTCTACTGATTACATCTTATCATAACACCAACATAAGTGAAGTCGTCATGTCTTTGATTCAACTGAAGGGTCCTCCCAAAGTTTTTTTGGCTAGTTTTCTATGGTTGGATGACCTTCTTATCACTATCTACTTTACTGCATGTACTGTGCGTTTATTGTGTAGATCACCACCAGAAAACTGAAGGGTCCTCCCAAGACTTTCCCTGGTATACATATATATATATATATGTGTGTGTATCTGCGTGCGTGTGCGTGCGCACATGTATATGTGCATGTTCCCCCATCCTTACCAAAGTTGAGTCTGATCTCAAACGCGTCAGATGTAAAGAAGGGCAATGAAAATAATTGTTTCTAATTTTGGCACAAGGCCAGCAATTAGCCCAGTACGTTACTGGTACTTTGAGTCTGAAGATGGCTTGTTAAGCCAACCATTGCTTTGAATACCCTCAAGCAATGAGGGCAGAAAATACTGGGCTGTGGGCCTATTTGAGGGTTTGATGTTGCAGATTTTCTTTTTTTGCATGGGTTAGATTGGTTAAGCCCCTCCAGAGCTGGATGCCCTTCCTAACACCAAACTCTACACTGTATGTACTGGGTTTGTTTTCTCATGGTACCACTATTATCATCTATTAAGATGTTCATATTTTTGTGGCAGCTGCACTACCATTTTACAACGTGCACTGTGTGCATTTTATTGTGGTACCAGTGCTACCACATTTAAACACTAGCATTCTCTCTCTCTCTCTTTCTCTCTCTCTCTATATATATATCATCATCATCATCATCACCATTTTACGTCCGTTCTTCCACACTAGCATGGGTTAGACGGGTTGTCTTGTTGTGGGCAGTGTCTGGTCGGATGACCATGCCTTGCTCATACAGGAACTGATATGGCTTATATATGCATATATATATATATATATATATATATGCATACACATAGAGACACAGGCATATATAGTTATATATATATATATATATATATTTATGCATGTGTGTGTGTGTGTGTATAGTATGTATGTATATATGTGTATGTGTGTGGATAGATGTTTACTATAAACAGAGTAATAAAATACAATACATCAATTATGAACCAACATATAAATAGCTAAATAAATATTTAACTAATAAATTAAGATTTTCTTTTCTATTTTTCACTATATAATATTTTATGGTAGAATTTGAACTCAATGCCTCCATTTTGAATTTAACATGAAGCATTTAACCCAATACATTGAGAAATGTGAGCCGAAGGATGGTCTTCCTTTTCTATTCTTCCTTTTCATTGGAAGAGAAAGAAAAAATCAATGATTTCTGAAGAGTAAATTCTCTGTTGCATTCTTCGCACTTTTTGATATTTAGAATCAGCAGAGAATTACACCTCGGTTTGAAACACTATCTTGAAAATAAAATAAAATATATATATTATTGTTTTTATTATTTTTTATAATTTCCATTAATTATCACCAGATCCATTTTTTTTTTCTTGTTATTTAAAAAAAATTATTTTTTTCACTCTCTGCTGCCAATTTTGTTGCTGCTGTTGTAGTTGTGGTTGTTGTTATTGTTGTTGATTCTACATCAAAATGAATGAATGAATGAATGAATGAAAATTTGGACAGCAGCGAAATGTATGACTGAATTCTGTTTGGTAATATTCTATATAACATACAGAGCTAGGAATTATATGTTTTGAAACAGAGCCTGTGATGCTTGGTTTGATCAATATCTATTGCCTTCTATATATACTAGCCTGACTGACTGTCTGACAAGCACACTCTTTCATTCTCTCTCTATATCTCTATCTCTCTACCTCTACCTCTCATTAATTTTCTCCCTATTATTCTCTATTTGTCTCTCTGACTCCCTCTCTCACCTCCTATCTAGCTATTTCTCTCTCTCTCTAACCTCTACCTCTGACTCTCCCTCTCTCACTCACTCTGACAGTCTTTTTGTTGCAACAGTGTTGTAGTTTACTACCACCTTGTTCAGCAGGGAAACATGGTAACGAAGCTAAACTGAATGCAATTGAAGCTTGATTTGTTTTCGAAAAGCTGTTTGCTGTTGTTGTTGTCTTAGGTGCT
>OZ024750.1:32629989-32737489 GCA_964016885.1 Eledone cirrhosa | reverse complement strand
TATATATATATATATATGATTATCATCATCAGCGTTTTAATATCTGCTTTCCCTGCTAGTCTTCTGACCTTCCACACAGGCTAGGGTCTATTATATGTATATATATATATATATATATATATATATATATATATATATATATATAAAATAGACCCTTACCCTGTGTGGAAGGTCAGTAGCTCTACTTCAGTAATGACTTGGTCAATGCAGACCCATCCAACATTTGCTAGCAGGGAAAGCGGATATTAAAACGATTATAAGGATAATCATATATATATATATATATATATATATATATATATATATAATTCAGCTGTAAAAAAACCTGCCAGAGACGCCTCCTGGTGAGCGAGACAGTGTCACCCCACCATTCCCGCATCAAATGGAACAAAACCGTCTAACCCATGCTAGCGTAGAAGATGGACGTTAAACGATGATGTTGATGATATATATATATATAGTAATAATAATAATAATAATAATATATATATATATATATATATATATATATATATATATATATATATATATATATATATATATATATATATATATATACACACATACATACATACTCATTGTAAATCTTTCATGTGTTTTGGGTGATGTGATGTAAATAGAAGGTACTGTTTAGAGTCTGTTAGAAATAACCTATATTAGCTAGCTAGATAGATATATAGATAGATCATACCTATCATCATTGTTTAACACCTATTTTCACTGCTTGCATGGGTTAGATGGTTTACCATGTAGAGAGGTTATACAAGTCAGGTGACCACCTTTTGCTCATACGTTCTGTTTTCCATTCATTTTTTTATAGCTGGCTACCCTTCCTAATGTGAATCCCTTTACAGTGTGTACTGGGCACATTTTATTGTAACTCTGACACTGCTACCTTGCAGGATGGTTTAGATGCTTTTCATCATGACACCAGCACTACCATTTTACAGAGTGACTGTATGCATTTTTATTGTTGTAACAGCAATGAAAAGGCATTGATGAGAATTGCAGGTGTGATATACTCCTGCAAAAAAGTTTTATCTCATGTGAGGGGTTTGGAAGGGTGAGTTGCATCTAGCTGTATATTTTACACTGTGTTTGGGCTAAACAATCTGTGTTGTGTCATGTGAGTGGCCTTGAAAGATTTAGTTACACCTAGTTGTATATTATAAGGTGTGCCTAGCTGTCCATCCTGGGTTGTGTTATGTAACTGGCTTTGTAACACTGAATTAAACCTAGTTGTATATTGTAAGGTGTGTGCCCGGCACTATATTCTAGGTTGTGTCATGTTAGTAGATTTGAATGACTGAGTTACACCTAGTCATGTATTATAAGGTAGGCCTAGCTCTCCATTCTGACAGGGTTTGGACAAGGAAGGTGAATTAATGGAAGAGAAGGGGGAAGAACATTGTAAGAACACTATTTTTTTTGTCTATACTGGCATAGTAGCAATGAAGAATATGAACGGAGGGGACACTTGGGAAGTGGGGGAGTGAGTTGCCAGGGGGGGGGGGGGGTTAAAGTAGGGAAGGTGGACAAGGAGTCTGGTCTGACATTCAGTTGTGACATGGGTTGGCAGTGGAAAGAGGAACCAATGGTAGGGATGGAAGATGCTGAGGCAGCGGTTATGTTGACTGCTAAACCTATTTACACCTCCCTGTTTGTACTACACCTTCTTCTTATTGTGTTCACAAGAGTGGCGGCTACAAAGCTTGGCTAGATGTGGTTCTGCCACAGCTGAGTACATTGCTGTCCTCTCTCATTAAACTCTGCCAAGTCCGATGGTGTGCAGGGACGTTCCAGTAGGGGGACATATCAGGAGGTGTTGCGTAGTTTGTGGTGTGATGCCGTCATTTCACCTTGATTATGTGGGAAGGTGATTCTTTTGTAAAACACAGCAAGTCATTAAGGGACTTGATGCCATGTTAACAACCTCCAGAGGTTCAGTATATAAATATATATATATATAAATATATATATATATATATATATATATATAATATATATATATATATATATATATATATATATATATATATATATATATGGCACAGGGCACTGAAAAGTTTGTCTGGTCATTAACTGAAATATACTCTCGATAATTTTGGTAGTTACTAACTTGGGGAAACCCTTTCCAAAAACAACCACTTTACAGAGTGTTCTGGGTGCATTTTGTCATGTCATCAGCCAGCACATGGAGCTTTGTCAATTTCTGATTTGAGTAAAGAGTCCTTGTTACGCTATTAGGGTGGGGCCTACCCAAGGCAAGTGTTTAGTGCTGGAGAGCAGAACAAGTTTAAGAAAAATGATGTATATCATAGACATTTGGTGTGTAGGTATATATGTAAATCGAGAGTGAAATCGTGGGTAACCACAGAAAAAAATGGTACTCGGTCGATAAAATAAAGTACCAGTAATACACTGGGATATTTGGTGGCCTTGTGCCAAAAGTAGAAACAATTATTTAATATAGAAATGGCTTCTACAAATCTAGAACCATTTCATTCATATAAATAAAACAGCTCTAGTCCTGTAGAAGTCATTTATATATATATATTTATATATATATAGGAACGTTTCGACCATCGGGGTCCTACTCTACTACCCTAAGTATTGAGTACTTTGGTGCGTTATGGTCCACCTGGTTCCTTACCACATTTCCTTCGTTATATATATATATATATATATATATATATATATATATATATATATGCATATGAAAATGAGGTTGTTTTTACAAAAAATACAGATGTCCTACACAGGTGAAAATATAAGGAAAAGAAACCGAAAATGCAACTGAAGTCTTTTTAAGAATATTCATTTTATTTTCACAGTTCTTATGCTTTTCAAAAGTAAAATTGAGATGGAGGGTAAACAGGATTGAAGTTAATGTTGCAGCATATATGTAAACTTTATTGGTATATTACAATCGTTTCAATATCAATCAGCTCAGGGTACAATCATAATGACTGGGCCCAACTCTTCCACAACATTTCATTAGAAATGTACGTTTATATATATGCAACGACACATTCAAACCCATTAAAGTTTATATATATGCTGCAACATTGTCTTCAATCCTACTTTTATTCACTCTCTGCACACTACAGCCGCCTTAACTCTGGAATATAGCCCTGCACGAGATGCACCTTAGAATGGCACTCTGCCTGTATCTGTCATTACACACTTACCTAACACACACACACACACATATATATATATATATGCAGATAAAAAGCTATCATTTATTTATCTATTGTTTCTTCATAAGTATATTTTAAACTTATAGCCTTGTTTAAATGATTTCTTGTGTGGTTGATTATGCTGATTGGGAGAAGAAATAGTGTATATATATTTTATCTAATGATTCTATGGACTTATATATATATATATATATATATATAGATATATAAAGGAAAAAATATGACCCCGACGACAGAGCTCAAGCCATTTCGACGACTATTTCTGGACTAAATTAGAATTTTTAGCCTGGTGAATAAATAGCCAAACTTGTCAAGGGGGTACTTCCTTATATGGGAATATTGTAGTTGTCAAGAGGATTGGTTAAAATTTGTTGTAAACACAAATAAGTCTATCATGGCATTTGGTGGGAGGTAGGGGTGGCTGAACTTGCCTGTAGAACAATAGGGGAGTGAGTGGAGCGGTCAAGCATTGAAAGTGTTATGTATACAGCAGATTCTAAGTATAATGTATGAAGTGGAGGAGGGAGGTTATAGAATAGGTAAATCGAATGAGAGTAGGAGACAATAAAAGATAATAGAAAGAAATAAAAAAATATATAAAATTAGATAGTGAGAAATGAATAAAAAAAATCAAAATGCTATCTTACAATTACAGGTTAATAAGTTGAGAATAGAAAAAACAAGGAAGTACCCCCTTGACAAGTTCGGCTATTTATTCACCAGGCTAAAAATTCTAATTTAGTCCAGAAATAGCCATCGAAACGGCTTGAGCTCTGCCGTCGGGGACATACTTTTTCCTATTTCCCACTCTACTACCCTAAGTATTGAGTACTGTGGTGCGTTATGGTTAATCTGGTTCCTTACCACAATTCCTTTGTTATATATATATATATATATATATATATATATATATATATATATATAATCATTGAATGTATATATACCTAAAACATTTAAATTTCCTTTTTTCATTTTCACATTCTTTATATGTCATTATATATAATTACATATATATATATATATATATATAAATATAAATAAATATATATATATATATAGAGAGAGAGAGAGATGTATGTATACATTTGAGTGTTCATTGTGGTGTATATTTATATTTTTAAAAGCAAAATAACAGCTAAAACAAACTTAGAGTTTTTAGTGTATGTTTGTGTATCACAAAGTATGTTTATGGAAGATAAATACAGTGTGTATATGTGTGTTTTCAAATATATATAGGATAAACAAGCACATAGTCACATGCATAGATTTATAAATATATACACACACATACATATATATATATATATTTTTACTTATATGAAAATGGGTGGGGGAAGGACATTTATATAAATTTAAATCTAATGCTATCAGTGTACTCATTTTTCATATTATTATAACTATTTTTGTCCTATATATATATATATATATAATTAATCTATCTATCTATCTATCTCTCTCTCTCTCTCTCTCTCTCTCTCTCTCTCTCTATATATATATATATATATATATATATATATATATATATAAAGTAAATGAATACAAAGAGTTTAAAACCATTAAAACATGTTTGTATATATATATATATATGCAATTAATGTATATATATAAAATTAATGTATGTATATATTTATATATATATATATATACATACATACATATATATATATATTATTTGAGTGTGTGAGGCTCTCTTAAGAATATATTTAATTCTAATGCGATAAGGGTATTCTCTTATCCAGATTAATGTATCAAATATGTTTTGATGTGTGTGTGCGTAAATATATATATATTCCTCTATTCTTCTCTTAGTGAACATACAATACATACACACACATATGTGTGTATAGATGTATATTTATAAATGTGTATTTCAATAATGAGTACTGACTTGGTCTGATAACCCATCCAACCTTTAGCGACTGGGGAAAACGGACATGAAATGACGACAATGAGTAGGATGATATATATATATATATATATATATATATATATATAACCAAATATTAAACAAGGTTCATTGATTATTCAATGAATATAGTTTTACAATAGATTAAAAGCACTCAACAAAGAAGTTTTCTGGAGTTATTAATATATTTCAAAATATTAATAAATGGAGACATTCGCGTAATCAAGATATATTTTGATTACACGAATGTCTCCATTTATTAATATTTTGAATAATATATATATATATGGCTTAGTGATTAGAGCATTGGCCTTGCAATCGAAAGGTTGTGAGTTCAATTCTCAGACCGGGTGATGTGTTGTTTCCTTGAGCAAGACACTTTATTTCACATTGCTCCAGTTTACTAAGCTGTAGAAATGAGATGATAGGGACTAGGGTCCCTATCATTCCACTGCAAAGTGGGCATGGAGGTGCCACGGCAAAAAAGCACCCAGCACTCACTGTAAATGAGGTTGGTGTTAGGAAGGGCATCCAGCTGTAGAAATCAAGCCAGCATCAGTTCCTGTCCCACCCTTGCACGCAGGGAAAAAGCGGACGTAAAATGAAATGATGATGAAATGATGATGATGATATATATATATACACACACATCATCATCATCCTCATTTAACAGACATTTTCTTTGCTAGCAAATCTTGGACGGGTTGTCACAGACCAAGTGAGTACTTATTCAGGAGAGTATAGAAGGTAGTAGAAACAAAATATAGAAATATAATGAGAAAATCAACAGATTGGAGCATGGACACAATGTTTCCATTGCTCCTTCAATTACTGATTTTATCTATTGTTTCCAACTCCTGGTAAGATCAGGTGTGATTTGAACTCAGTAAATATCTAGCCAGATCAGATACTGCAAAAGGTTACATGAAATCCTTTAACAATTTCACTAATGCACCACTACCCTTAAACTGGTACTTTATTTATCAACCACGAAAAGCTGAAAGGCAAACCTGTCCTCAGGGGTGTTCGAATTCAGGTCATAGAGAGCCAGCTGAAGTATTAACCCTTTAGGATTCACATTATTCTATATATACTATTATATTTTCATGGTAAAGGCTTTACCTCACATAATTATCTCACATAATATCGAATCTATGAGATTTTGGAAGTATTTATTTTGAGAACAATACCTTAACATCAGTTTGAGCAACCAGTTACAGCCAGTTTCAACAGAATGAGGTACAGAATTCTGGCCGGTTTGGGCCAGTTTGAACATTAAAGGGTTAAGCCATTTAATCTAATGTTCTAACTACTCTGTCAATTCATCTCCAAATATTTAAAAGAAGTGTAGAAAAGATTCCATTAAACTTGCTCATTTCTTAGCTAAGCTATTTCTCATTTTATTTATACTAACTATCCTTCCTCAACTCCAGCTATGAATTTTGGACCCATTACTTAATTTACCACCTCGGCTATATATTTGAGGCATTTGTGCTTAATTCCTCCATGCAACCGATAAATCTGGGGCCTTTTGCGTCGTTGCCCTCACTTCACCAATAAATTCGGAGCTTCAGAATCTGTTCTCCCACCTCACTTTTAGATCTGGCACAGTGTATGACAAGACTGGTGATTTAGATTACAGGTAAAACTTATTTTGGCCCACTGAGTAGGTAGAATGAATGTGAAATAGTGTCTATCATCATCATCATCATCATCATCATTATCACCACCATTTTAAGTCCATTTTTCCATGCTAGCATGGGTTAGACGAGTTGTCCTGTTTGGGGCAATGCTAGGTCAGGTGGCCATGTCTTGCACATACAGAACTGCTTTTGGCTTGGTTTCTACAGCTGGATATCCTTCCTAACACAAACCTCATTTTTCAGTGAGTACTGGGTGCTTTTTGTCGTGTCCCCAACGCGATCACTTTACAGTGTGGACTGGGTGATTTGGTCGTGACACCTACACAGTCACTTTACAGTGTGGGCTGGGTGTTTTTGTTGTGACACCTACACAAACTCTTTACAGTGTGGGCTGGGTGCTTTTACCATACACAAACACTTTACTATATACCTATATATATATATATATATATAGAGAGAGAGAAATATACATGTGAATGCAATCAGTACTATTTAATGTATATTTTCCATGCTTGCATGGGTTAGATGGTTTCTCACATTCTGAGGATAGACAGGTTAGCTAACCTCATTTTGTTTGTATGGTCTGTTTTTTTGTTTTTTTTACTTGGTTTTCTATAGCTGGATGTTTTGCAATGTGTACTGGGAAGATATTTTATGGCACCAGTACTTCCACATTGCAGGGTGGACTAGGTGTATTTTTCATAAATATATATATATATATATATATATATATATATATATATATATATAAAACAACTAACAGTTGGCTATAAACTCCTCTGTTATGGCAATAAGAATTATAACAAAGCGGAGGTGGTTACAAACTGAGCTCTTGTGGACCCATCATTGCAAACTGTCACTTAGCTGACTGCACATTTGTACTTAGTCTATATAGTTGTTTCTACTATAGGCACAAGGCCAGCAATTACCCAGTGCATTACTGGTACTTTATTTTATCGACCCTGTAAGGATGAAAAGCAAAGTCAACCTCGGCGGGATTTGAACTCAGATCATAAAGGGACGTAACTATGCTGGAAAGCATGACGCCTGACCCTCTACCAATACTGCCAATCCACTGCCAAGACTTAGTCTATATAATCATCAACAGTCATTCATTTACCCTCCTTAGTTTCTTTAGTGACCAGTAATCTACAAAGTGTAGGAACATGGGTCAAGCCTTCTCTAGGTTAACAAATGTAAAGTATAATGGTTTACTTCTCATATGTATATATATCCAAACCAAACTACTGTTCAGTTTGAGCAGGGTAACAGCGTGGCCAATTGGCCAGACTTGTATCATAACATGGATGGCCTCTCTAATCCATGCAAGATGATGAGGATGATATCTTGATCATCATTTTAACATCCACTTTCTCTGCTAGCAAGGGGTGGATAGGTCTACATAGACCAAGTAAGTACTGAAGTAATAACCACTGATCTCCCAGCACAGTTAAATATCTCTCTCTCTCTCCCTATATATATATATATATATATATATTTAATACAATAACAGAGATAGCTTAAAGCTAAACTCTGACTGGTAACCGCCTCACTCAACAAACATTAGGTTATATGTTAGTATAAACCCAATTTAAGTGTTTGGGGTGCTAACTATATGTATTTTGTGGAAAGCCAGTTGTATTATTTTATGAGATATAATTAAAGTTAAAATATAGAAGAGCTTCTACAGGACTAGAACTGTTTCATTCGTGACAAATCATCAGGAAGCTGACTGTCAAAGTAAATGGTAGTATTTATATCTTTCCTTATCTGGTGGTAGGAGAGGGTGTGGATTGGGATATGTGTAGGTCATTGGTTGAAGGATTTAAAGAAAAGGGAGTTCATTAAAAGCTAATTCTTAAAAGCTTTAATATTAGCAAAGGCAGAAAGAATACTGTAAACGAATTCAAAATTGGAATACCAATCCTTCTTTATTAAAACTTTTATACTCTGCTATGTATTGAGTACCTTACTTACTGTGGTTACCTTCGATTGAACCCAGAATAATTCTTTGCTTAAACTTTAATCTGTTATTTTAATAAATATATATATATATATTTATATATATATAGTCCCACCCTTGCAAGCAGGGAAAAGTGGATGTAAAATGATGATGATGATGATATATATATCATCATTTTATGTCCGCTTTTCCATGCATGCATATGTGTGTGTACATATTGATAATAAGGAGAGTTAGTGATATGTATCTATGTATGTATATATATATGTATACATGGTTTATAAGGCTATACAAATGTATATAAATATGTAAAGAAAGTATGTATAAATAATTCTTTCTCTCTCTCCTTCTTTTTGCTTTTCTCTTTCTCCCTTATACACATATCACTGATTATTTACTTTCCACAATGAGAAAATCTACATTAAAAGATCACAAGAAAGAACAAAAATGCATCATCATCATCATCATCATCATCACCATTTTACGTCCGTTTTTCCACGCTAGCATACTCTATAATATAATACACACACACATATATATATATATGAAAGCTTTTAGCACATATAATCTTACTTGTTAATATGTAAGTTTACATTAATATCAATATTTTAATATCAAGTTCAAATTCTGCCAAGGTCATCTATCAGTTTATATCTCTGAGGCTGATGTACTAAGTACCATCAATATGCTGGGATCAATAAAATCGATTTCAATTTTCTTTTCACTATGTTTGGCCTTACGCCTACACAAACGATCAATAATTGTAATCTAATCTCTTAATTACAATCCTTTCAAACTATGAGCTCAGTTTTACAAGAAGCAGAATGGCTCGATGGATGAAATATTTTAATTATTTTGAATCATTAGACTTGAGTTCAAAATCAATGCAATTTATTTTTTTTATTTATTTTTATTTTTTTTATTTTCAGTTTTATGATAAACCTTTGCAAGCGAGAGATAACATGCCTCCCTACTAAGGATAGATTCAGTTCTTTTGAGGCCCTAAGATCTTAAAGGTCTATAGGCCTCACCCATATATAAAGTGTGGTGGAATTATAAATACATTTAATTCAAATACAATGGTGACCTAATGAAGTTATTTTGATAAAATGATAGCAATCAACACAAAATGTATTCATTTACTTAGACAATATAACAGAATTTCTGTACAGAGCCAGATTAAGTCTGTTTTGCGGTCCTTAGACCTTAATAAATTACACTGCTCTCTGTCCTATATATAAAGTCTGCAAAAAGATTTGGTTGAAAGAAGGGAAATGATGGATACATTTAATTTAACCCTTTAGCATTTAAACCGTCTGTATCCAGCCAGGATTCTCTCACCTCTTTCTGTTCAAACTGGTTGTAACCAGCCACTGATAATGATGTTAAGGTATTGTTATCAAAATAAATAATATCAAAATCTTATAAATTTGATATTATGTGAGATAGTATGCGAAGTAAAGTGTTTAACATGAAAATATGAGAGTAAATATAAAGTTAATAAAATGCTCACTGGCAAAACTAACAAGCAGGCGACCCAGGGTTAGATTCTGAGCAAGATGGTTGGATAACATTCATGAACTTGTCTGGTCTCACTTGGGGATCCAGCCAGATCAATTGGAGACTGTTGCTTCTTACATGACCTGCTGGAAGGAGTGTTTCATGGCTCTTCCCCTAGAAAGCGCTTCCCTCCTAGGAATAAGTAGGCAAAGAAAAAGAAGAACTCATCTTCCTATGGTTCCCTAAATATGTGTTTATTTTGTTTAATAGTTAAGCTAGCCCTGTGTCAGTATCTCTGTTTACTTAATTGTTAGAAAATAAGACTATATCAATCACATTTTCCAGGAAAATCATAGACAAAATACTAGCTCTCTATTCAGAGAGAAGGAAATGTTTTCATATGTATGGAGGCACATGGCTTAGTGGCCTTGCAATCGAAAGGTTGTGAGTTCAATTCTCGGACCGGGTGATGTGTTGTTTCCTTGAGCAAGACACTTTATTTCACATTGCTCCAGTTTACTCAGCTGTAGAAATGAGATGATAGGGACTGGGGTCCCTATCATTCCACTGCAAAGTGGTCGTGGAGGTACCACGGCAAAAAAGCACTCAGCACTCACTGTAAATGAGGTTGGTGTAAGGAAGGGCATCCAGCTGTAGAAATCAAGCCAGAATCAGTTCCCGTCCCACCCTTGCAAGCAGGGAAAAAGCGGATGTAAAATGAAATGATGAAAATGATGATGAAACTGAAACTGAATGCTATATCCAACCCAAGAAATATTTTGAGTTCTTAGCTTTTATTTCTGGTTTTGTAAGAGAAGATATAGGTGGCAAGTTGGTGGTATTCATGCTTTGCCGTATTCATTCTCACTCTCTACTCTCTGGGTTCAAATCCTGTCAAGGTCAACTTTACCTTTCATCCATTCGAGGTTGATAAAAAAGTACCAGTCTAGTACTGGGGTTGATTCTTCCTCTATATCTCTTTCTCATTTCCATTCTCTCACTCTCTTTCCTTCTCTGGAAGATATCTGCTCTGTTAAAGCTGGAGAGGAGATGGGTTTCACAGGTTTAAAAGAATGCCCTAAAGAATGCCCTAAAGGAACTGATTCTGGCTTGATTTCTACAGCTGGATGCCCTTCCTAACACCAGCCTCATTTACAGTGAGTGCTGGGTGCTTTTTTGCCATGGCAACTCCACCATCACTTTGCAGTGGAATGACAGGGACCCCAGTCCTATCAACTCATTTCTACAGCTGAGTAAACTGGAGCCATATGAAAAAAAGTGTCTTGCTCAAGGGAACAACACATCACCCGACCTGAGAATTGAACTCACAACCTTTCAATTGCAAGGCCAATGCTCTAACCACTAAGCCATGTGCCTCCATATATAAAATAAGAAGAAAAAAAAGCAATGGAGTTTTGTTTACATCTTTGTATTGATTATTGACCTGTTGTGAAAGTTTCACAGAGGTCAAGGTCACCTATGGAAGCTATGGACCCAACTCCATGTGTGCATACACCCACACACAAAATCAATACACATAGACACACACACACTACATGCACAAACATAACTATATTTCAACATGTGCATGTACGCACGCATATATTTGTTTGTATGGATGTATATGTATATGTACTTATATACATACATAGACATTTATATGCATTTATCCTCACATATGTTCATGAGTATACACACACATATAAGCAACAATATATATACTTATATGCATATATATATATATTTGTATGTATATATATACTAATATGCACATATATACTTATATGTACATATATATATACTTACATGCATATATATATACTTAAATGTACACATATATATACTTACATGCATATATATATATATACTTAAATGTACATATATATATACTTATATGCATATATATATTTGTATGTATATCTATACTTATATGCACATATATACTTATATGTACATATATATATACTTACATGCATATATATATACTTATATGTACATATATATACTTACATGCATATATATATACTTATATGTACATATATATACTTACATGCATATATATATACTTATATGTACATATATATACTTATATGCATATATATACTTATATATACATATATATACTTATATGTACATATATATCCATATATATACTTATATGCATATATATACTTATATGCATATATACCTATATGCATATATACCTATATGCATATATACCTATATGCATATATACTTATATGCATATATATATTTATATTATAATAGAATATAAAAGAAAAAATTTGTGAGACATGCTAAGATACCATGTGCACTATATTATATATAGCACACTATTCAGTTTCTTAATATACTTAGAAGTGTCTAGGATACTAATTCATCACCCACTGATGAGCTTGAATTGGTAATTCTATTCACAATTAACATTGCAAAATAACACCAAGTTGTCTGGGTGATTGGTAGTTACCACAATTCCGGTTTGTATTTATTTTCTTGATTTTTTCTTAAATTGAGACAGGCAAAACCAATTGTCTATAGTTAGTATTCTTTTCACCTTAGCAAATCTGGTCCCTTACGATTTGAATACATATATGTATATATCTGGTCTCTTACGATTTGAACACATATATGTATATATCTGGTCCCTTACCATTTGAACACATATATGTATATATCTGTGTTCGTTTTTCTTTTATATTCTATTATAATATACGGCTCAGAAATATCTCTTTCTTAGAGCTATTTTATTGTAAGAGACTATTTTGAGTTCCTAACTCAATATATACCTTTAATATATATATATTTATATGTATTTATACTTTGCATTATATACAAACTGCATCTCATCTAGTTTGACCCTTTCTCTAATTAGTTGTGCTAATATCCTTTCTGCCACTTTCATAACCGATCCATCAGTTTTATACCCCTATAATTGCTCCTCTCCAGAGCATCCCCTTTACCTTTGTAGCAATTTATGTTCATGCATACCCACACATTCATACATATACACACACATATGTTCATGCATATACATACACATATTAAGAAGAATATATATACTTATTATATGTAACATATGTATCAATGATTATATATCAGCCAACACAAGTATGTAGGAAGAGTTGAAGAAAAGAAAGTTATCAAGTGGTCAATGAACTCGCAATTGAATACACTAACACCTGTGTGGCAACTTGAGCTTTTCCTATAGACAACACAAACTCTATTCTTATATCTACCTCTCAATCAATATCTCTCTCTACCTATCTATCTATCTTTCAATCAATCCCTCTCTACCTATCTCTCAATCTCTCTCTCTCTCTCTCTCAATCTATCTGTCTATCTATAGAGCTAACTGCTGCTTATTTCTTCCTCCCTCTCTCTTTCTGTCTCTCTCTCTCCACACACAAACACATCCATATATATACATATATGTGTATACTTGTTTTTGTCTGTTGTCTTGTCCCCTGTTAATTTTCTTAAGTTTATCATTGGGGTCCGACTCTTTCATATTACCACACTCTACTACCCCAAGTATTGAGTACGCTGGTGAATAATCTCTCAGATGGGCCATGGGCCTCCATCTCCCTTACTTATGCTCCCACATTCTATCAGGTGCTCCAGCAGACCAGAGAGCTGTGTCTTACTTACAAGATTTCCCATTCTCTACTGAGTGCAGTTTATTGTGGCTCCAGCACAACAGGGATTGTCCTGTCTTTAACACAGTTCAAGAGTCCTCCTGACATTTTGTATGGCAGATCTTATATAGTTGGATGCCCAGCTTTTTACCAACTACTTTGGGGTGTACATGGTGCATTTGTTATGTAAATCACCGACACTGAGGTGGTTGTCATGTCTTTTGACACAACTGAAGGGTTCTCTCCACCCTTAGTGTATATATGTGTGTCTGTAAGAAGTCTCACTATTTTAATAAGGGTAAATAGTGAGAAATACTCTGCAGTTTTGCTTGCTTATAACAGGGTCACCAGACAAGAACTAAATCCTACTTCGGTATTGAGTACTCTTTTCTCTCACACTAGAAGAGGAAGACCAAGGTTAACGTATGTTGATGCCCTAAGGACAGACACTGGTCTGCTGGAGATGCAGGACATGGCAGCGATAATGAGGGACAGAGACCGCTGGAGAGAACTCGTCCATGGATCTCGGGAATTTTACCCGCCTTAGATAGATATATATATATATATATGTATATATATAAATATATATATATATGTATGTATATATATATATAAATATATAAATATAGTTTCCATTTATTTAATATTATTGAATATTTACTCCAGTAATTTGTTGAGTGCTCTAAATCAGTTATAAACATTTATGTTTGTCGGACTTCCAACAAACTAAATACAACTTCTACTTATATATATATATATATATATATATATATATATATATATATATATATATATATATATATATATATATATAATATATATATGTGTGTATGTATATATATATATGCAGGCAGTTAGACCAGCAGCCAGCAGAGAGAATTTATTTATAGTTATTGATTTATATTGTCTAGGCTGAGGAAAGCCTGTTTTAGAGGGAAGGTATAGTTTCTTAAAGTGTGCATTAGTAGGCTTGATTCATGACTCCAGGCAAATAAAGGTCAAATCAGTCACATGTAGATCAGAATGCAGTAAAACTAGGCACAAACTTGTTACAATGAAATAGTTAATATTGGATTCTATTCTTGCATTCTAGCAATGAGTATATCTTGTCCTATGCCTATATATATATATAAAAGATCGGAGGCCATATTCAGGTTTATTTAAAACTCTGTTATACATATTTCACTGAGGACTATCAGTTATGATAGCCTGAGCTCTTCAAATGGCAAAACCTAAAATATACATTGAAAGTTCCAAAGAAACCTTTAAATTTGGAAAAAATGCAATCATTTCCCAGAAAAAGATTTTTTTTTCGTGATACAGGGGGCCAGCCAAACACGTGGTGTTGTTTTTTCAATGGCTGGCCCCTGTTTCAACTGATTATGGCCTCAGAACTTTTATTAATATATAATGCTCCGACTTGCACCATTTATACAGGTTATTGAGCGCTTCTTTACACCTGTTGTGCAATTGACAGACCATAAAATGGTTCGCGCATCTCTGTTCAGTTAACCCCATGTCTCTCTCTCTCTCTCTCTTTCTCTCTCTCTCTCTCTCTCTCTCTCTCTCTCTCTCTCTCTCTCTCTCTCTATATATATATATATATATATATATATATATATTTATATATATATATATATATATAAACTCCGACCTCACACACTTACACCTCACCAAGACAATGTCACTGGACCGAGACCTTTGGCGGTACTCAGTAATAGAGAAGACCCGCCTTACCTAAATACAAAGTAAAACCTACTACAGTCAGTAGGCATCTCTAACAAAATACACCCCCGTCCCACCACCCCCACCCCATCCACACCGCCCCCTTCTATGTAAAGTTATGTTGGTGCCACACCATCCAGGCCGAAACAAATGAGATCGTGTAGGTGTCACGACAAAAAAACACACAGTCCACGCTGTAATGTGGCCGTGTAGGCAACACGGTAAAAACCTCCCAGACCCACACTGTAAATGTGGTTGGTGTTAGGAAGGGCATCCAACTGTAGAAAACCTGCCAGACAGTCCTATGCGAGCAAGACAATCACTCTTGCCTCAAGTGGGAAAACCCCCGTCCAAACCCATGCAAGCGTGGAACACGGACGTTAAACGTTGATGATGATGATGATGATGATATATATATATATATATATATATATATATATATAGAGAGAGAGAGAGATATGTTTCTTTATATATATAGATAGATAGATATAAATGTGTATTGATTGAAAGTTAATGATTCGTTATATGTTGTTTGTTATATTTCTGATCTATCAATTCAAGAAAAAGAAACAATGTATGATACAAAGTAGCATTGGGGTGACTCATAAGTTTAATACACACATTAGATAAGAACTTACAAACATGAAACTTAATCTTTGTTTTATGAACTCATGGACTGAAGTAAATAAGATCCTTTGTCATGCATGGCCTGTTAATACTGGTAGCTGTTAATACTGGTAGCTATTAATAATTGTTTCTACTTTTGGCACAAGGCCAGCAATTACCCAGTACATTACTAGTACTTTATTTTATCGATCCGTAAGGATGAAAGCTATTAATAATGGTGACTAAAGTGCATTTATATGTATATACAATGAGTAAATTTACTATCTAAATTTTGTATGAGCAGTGCATCACTGTTAAATGTATAAGAACTTACCCTAAATTTGAGTAAGGATGTGAGATAGGCAGGGCTGGATTAACCCTTAAGCAAAAGAATGAAATGCATCAATGCAAAAGGTGTCACATTTTATCAAAAATAACCAAAGGATCATGCAGTTAATGGAAAAGAGTCACCATTATATTTACATTAATACATTCAATTTGTATTTATCATTCCTCCACAGTGGTCGAGTTGTAAGTGTGTTGGACTTACAATCATACCATCGTGGGTTTGACTCCAGGACTGAGTTGTATGTTATGTTCTTGAGCAAAACATTTCATTTCACATTGCTCCAGTAAACTCAGCTGAAAATGAATAACAGCGGTAGCTGGGATTTTAATTCTGTGATAGACTGCTGACCTGTCCAGAATGGGGTCTTGTACTTTCAGTTGCTTAATGCCACAGAAAACCAGGATAAGCACCAAATTGATGAATCCCTGGCCTCAAGACAGACATTAGACTATTTTTAGACAATTTTTTTGCACACTTTGTGAGGGCATTAATCTTTTATGAACTTAGGCCCTCAAAAGAACTCAATCTGTCCTTGGAGAGGAAGCATGTTATCTCTCCTTGTGAGTTATTCATATAATACTATTCAAATTTCAAACTAGGTTTCAATTTAATCTATTTTCTTTTAATCTCTTTTTGCATAAGATGAGAATTTAAAGCCTTATCTGTAGTTACACAGCATCAAGAACCCCACCAGATGTAAACATTTGCAACTAACTTTCTTGTATTTTATCTGGGGGAACACCAGCTACAAAGTACTGAGTGTGAAAATATATAAATATGTACAGCAATAATTGTTTCTATTTTTTGGCACAAGGCCAGAAATTATCCCAGTAAATTACTGGTACTTTATTTTATCAACCCCGTAAGGATGAAAGGCAAAGTTAACCTCGGCAGGATTTGAACTCAGAATGTAAAGGGACATAACTCTATGATGCAAAGTATGGTGTCTGACACTCTACCGATACTGACAATCCACTGCTCTACAGCAATAATGATATTCATTTAGTTTATCATAAGTACTATATTCATAGTCGAAATATACTTATTTTCATACATCCAAAATCTTCTTGAGCTATCTGATGCTTTGAGGCGGTGGTGAGGCATTGACATAATTTGAGTTCTAGAGTCCTTGGTCAACCATTGAAGCATACATATCCATTCCTTTGAGATGTGTCCATCTTTAAATCCAACATAGATATAGATAATTACATGCAATGTACATACTTGATATTCACAAACATCTTTAGCATATAAAGTCTGAGTTTTAAGTTTTTATTTCTTTAAAAATGAGAACATATTTTTACAAGCCCCCTTACAAAGGCTTATAAAACTGCCTGAAAGTTTGATCACTTTATCATCTGGCTAAATTTCCTCCCCAAAACTCTTGAATGGTTGGTGTCATCATTTCCATTGTTGAGGTAGATGACAGTCATGTGCGGGGGTTGACCTTAAATACAATGGTGTCCAGTCCAGCTGATACCATGGTGGTTTTAATCGTACAATCTAGAGCACAATTTACTATAACAAGTATATATTTCTTGGCCAATTATCGTTACCATTTAACATTGTTTTGTCACATCCGCCTATCATGCAAAATGGAGGAATGATGTAGAAATTTTGCAAATACATTTCACTGCGTCTGGAATAGAAGATATAGAAATAAACAAAATAGATGAATGCTTAGTCTGGTAGCACATTAAATCAATTTTTGGAGATTTGAATATATCTATGATCTGTTTAAATGCCTATTTGTTAAACATTTATTATATACTCAGAATTTTCCAATATTTTGTCTGCTTCTGTATTGAGACAGCCTGGCAAATGTGCAGGTGTAATTCAGATATTTCTTTCTATGTACCATTTCTAGATAGCTGATACAATTTCATTACTTTCTGCAGAATTAGAACCACATATATTATACAGATAGGTCACAGCTGTGTATTGTCTCGTCTTAAAAGTACATGTGCATTCTTCATTATATAATACATTAACTGCTACAGATTCTTGGAGATTAATCTTATTAATTTGTAGCTTTAAAGCTTTCCTTTCATTCCATTACCTGTCATTTGAGTGTGGAGATCAGGTACTCTCTAAGAAGTACCACAAACATCAGTGTGTCACCTGAGTGTACTCTCTAACCAGTGCCACAAGCATCAGTGAGTGACATGAGTGTACTCTCTAACAAATACCACAAGCATCAGTGTGTCACATGAATGTACTCTCTAACCAGTGCCACAAGCATCAGTGAGTGACATGAGTGTACTCTCTAACAAATACCACAAGCATCAGTGTGTCACATGAATGTACTCTCTAACCAGTGCCACAAGCATCAGTTTGTCACCTGAGTGTACTCTCTAACCAGTGCCACAAGCATCAGTTTGTCATCTGAGTGTACTCTCTAACCAGTGCCACAAGCATTAGTGTGTCACATGAATGTACTCTCTAACCAGTGCCACAAGCATCAGTTTGTCATCTGAGTGTACTCTCTAACCAGTGCCAGAAGCATCAGTTTGTCACCTGAGTGTGAAAACCAGTTACTTTCTAACCAATACAACAAGTATCAATGTAGAATTCAAGGTCAGTCTTACTGCACTGAATAAGGCAAAATGCCAAATATATGTTTATGACTTACCATTGAAATATCACTTTTTTTGCGTCAGCAGATAGATACATTATAATCATAATGGCATTTGTGATGTTTAAAGGTTGATATTTTGTTTTCCTCATTAGATTTCTATTGCTGTAGAGCAGGAAATATAGTTAACAATACAATAAGGTACCTATTTACAGCTCCCATTAGATCTGTATTGCTGTAGAGCAGGGAATATAGTTAACAATACAATAAGGTACCTAGTTACAGCCCCTATTAGATCTGTATTGCTGTAGAGCAGGAAATATAGTTAACAATACAATAAGGTACCTAGTTATAGCCACCATTAGATCTGTATTGCTGTAGAGCAGGAAATATATTTAACAATACAATAAGGTACCTAGTTATAGTCCCCATTAGATCTGTATTGGTGTAGAGCAGGGAATATAGTTAACAATACAATAAGATACCTAGTTATAGTCCCCATTAGATCTGTATTGGTGTAGAGCAGGGAATATAGTTAACAATACAATAAGGTACCTAGTTATAGTCCCCATTAGATCTGTATTGGTGTAGAGCAGGGAATATAGTTAACAATACAATAAGGTACCTAGTTATAGCCCCCATTAGATATGTATTGCTGTAGAGCAGGAAATATAGTTAACAATACAATAAGGTACCTAGTTATAGCCTCCCTTAGATATGTATTGCTGTAGAGCAGGGAATATAGTTAACAATACAATAAGGTACCTAGTTACAGCCCCTATTAGATATGTATTGCTGTAAAGCTGAAAATATATCTAGCTATTTACTGAGGTACCTAGTTACAGTCCCCATTAGATCTATATTACTGAAGGGCTAGAAATATAGTTAACAATACAATATGGTACCTCGTTAGATCTGTATTGCTGTAAAGCAGGAAATATAGTTAAAAATACAACGAGGTACTTAGTTACTACTCACATTAGATTTATATTGCTGTAGAGCCAGAACAATAGTTAACAATTTACTTAGGAGCTTAGTTACTGCTCTAATTTTAGTCAGCTTAATTCGATTATATTTCTACATTTCATAATAAATTTGTATTTCTTGACTGCTGAAGGTGTAAAAGTTATTTCAATTGTATACAGACAGAAACCACGGAAATTGCAATTTTTGAGTTGGTTTCAAAAACGTATTTTTCAAGATGTACAATAAACCTTGACTGATTAATTAGATTTATTATAGCATTGTTTCTCAACCTTTTCTTCCTTGTGGCTCATAATTGGTGTCAAAAATATTTCAGACCCTTAAAAACACAAATAGAAATTTTATGTAACAGAAAATACATTTCATTGACAGAAGCAAAATGTAGTAGAAAATATAAATCTTGACTAATGACTACATTCTAAATAAAGTAAAGCACTCTGTGTTTTCATAATTTTACACCAATGGAAAAAATAGAATTCCAAAGCCCACCTATTTTACTTGGGTCAACTCCAAGCCCATTAAAAAACATTTCTCAGACCCTCTTCTGGGCTTAAGAGTCCATGTCAAGAATCACCATGATATAACATTGACTGCCAAATTTAGTTTGTTTCATCACAACCAAAGCTGAGCATATCATCTATGTAACCCATTACTAAATATTCCACTTCTCTGATTGAAGTAAATACCGGCTTCAACAGTTTAGCAATTAATCTTGGAAGAGTACTCAATTCATTACTCAAAATATTCAATTGCCAAGGCTCATCTTCTCATATAAACTTGAGATATTTTGTATCATTAAAAGTAGAAGGGAGAGTTGGCACAGTCGTTAGAACATCAGATAGAATGCTGTGCAGATTTGTTCAAACTGTCTGTGCTCTGAGTTTAAATCCTGCTGATGTCAACTTTACCTTTCATCCTTTGGAAGTCGAAAAAGAAAAGTACCAGTCTAGTACTGGGTCTTTCCTTCCTCTATATAATTTTCTTACTTCCTCTCTATCACTCTCTCTTTCTTCTTTGGAAGAAATTGGCTACATTCAGACCTAGAGAGGAGATGGGTTCTGCCAGGTTTAGAATACCCAAGAATCACTGTATGTTACTACAGCCCCTACAATCTCATAAGAGTAATATGTTTAAAGAAGAAAAAAAAAGGTAGAAGAGCACAGGAACTAATTTCCTGATAGCAACAGACTTCTGATGAGCAGATAATACAGTGGCTTTCTTCTGAGCCAGGTTGTTAGAATTTTTCCATTTATAGTGGCCTTCCAAGTGTCATTTGATTTCTATGGAATTAAGGGTACAGTCAAGGTTGGATTTAGACATTGGGGAGGCTGGGACACTTTAGGTTTTGAGGGTGTCTCATTCACAAGAAATGAGAATACACAGCAAGCCCCCTAATGTTACATATCAAAGTTATCTTGGCATAAGTAATTGGAATTGAAAAGTTATACATACAGATATTAAATTTAAAAAAATTCTAAACATCCAAAAACTAAAAAGCCCAGCTGAGGGCACAAATAAATTGCTACAGCTGCAGGTGGCACGTCAGGGCAATTTCCCCATTTGACCCCCATTAAATCTGGCCCTGGGTACAGTTATTAAAAATATAGTTTTTTTTACCTCAAACAATAAAACTACCAGATATATCCTTTAGATCTCTCCAAGAATTGACAGCTTGACAATCAGCTCTAACGTTTGTGTCAATTTATGGCCTTTTGAAATACACAGAGAAATCAGATGTTAAACTAAGATGATGATGATGGTGATGATGATGATGATATATTTATATTGCATGCATCAAGGATTTTAGTATATGTACACTGTTTCACTGTATGTGGTAAGAGGTGATTAAGGTTGGCACCAGAAAGAGCATCCAGCTATGAAACATCCTCGGAAGAATAATTCAACCCATACTACCATGGAAAAGCAGACACACACACACACATATACATATATATATACACTCACACACATGCATCCACACTCTCACACACACATCCACCCAACCCCAACCCCCACACATACATTTTTTCATTTTTCATTTTATTTTTACGTCCGCTTTTTCCCTGCTAGCAAGGGTGGGACGGGAACTGATTTTTGGCTTGATTTCTACAGCTGGATGCCCTTCCTAACATCAACCCCATTTACAGTGAGTGCTGGGTGCTTTTTTGCTGTGGCACCTCCACGTCCACTTTGCAGTGGAATGATAGGGACCTCAGTCCCTATCATCTCATTTCTACAGCTGAGTAAACTGGAGCAATGTGAAATAAAGTGTCTTGCTCAAGGAAACAACACATCACCCGGTCTGAGAATTGAACTCACAACCTTTCGATTGCAAGGCCAATGCTCTAACCACTAAGCATACATACATATATATATATATAGATCATTGTTTTCATGTCTGCCTTTGCTTGCTGGTATATAATATTCTATGGTTGAATTCCTTTCCCAATACTAATCATCTCCAGGTGTCACAGTAATAACAATTATACTCATACATGACATAATAAATATTTATAAACCCCAACTATCTACAATCCACCAGAAACAAAAAGTCATATCCATAACTGTTAACTAAACAATGAACTTAAGTACTTCCTTCCAAAATACAACACACACAAACATAAATATATGACCCCCATGGGTACAAGCTGAAGCATATAGACAATATGCCCCCACACCCTCCCACTGCAAGGTGGTCGTGGAGGTGCCACGGCAAAAAAGCACCCAGCCCACACTGTAAAGTGGACGTGTAGGTGCCACGGAAAAAGCACCCAGCACTCACTGTAAATGAAGTTGGTGTTAGGAAGGGCATCCAGCTGTAGAAATCAAGCCAAAATCAGTTCCTGTATGAGCAAGGCATGGCCAGCCGACCAGACACTGCCTACAACAGGACAACCCGTCTAACCCATGCTAGCATGGAAGAACGGACGTAAAACGGTGATGATGATATATATATATGTAGATAAATCTACCAAAATATACGGTAGTGTCCAATGTAATCCAAATATCATGAAAAGAGAAGATGTATTCAAAAATTTTTTAGAACGAAAATCACAGGAAAACAGAGTCAAGATAAATTTCTGAAGACAGCATATATATGTGTAGGTATGTATATTCCCTATGATAGTTTGTCAAATTTTTACATAGATCTATATGATATACAAACCAACATACACATATATATCCTAGAAACGATCGTAAAATGATGAATTTTTTAATATAAGGAACTGTTTCTTTGTTTTTATTCATTGTTTTTATTCATTGTTTTTATTAATTTATATATATATATACATATATATATATATATACTATATTCAGGTATCAATTTAATATGTATGATGATCATGTTTCTCAATATATTAGCTCAATGAACCTTGGTTCAGAGCATCAATAATTCAAACTTATAAGATATATGGAGAAAGAAAATCATATGTCGTTTGAGAAACACATAGCATTCTGTACATATATAGAGAGAGAACAAATAATATTCAAGAAAATATACATACTTTAACCCTTTAGCATTCACATTACTCTATATATACTATTATATTTTCATGGTAAAGGCTTTAACTCACATAAATATCTCACATAACATTCACATTACTCTATATATACTATTATATTTTCATGGTAAAGGCTTTATCTCACATAAATATCTGACATAATATCGAATCTATGAGATTTTGAAAGTATTTATTTTGAGAACAATACCTTAACATCAGTTTGAGTGACCAGTTACAGCCAGTTTCAACAGAAAAAGGTAGAGAATTCTGGCCGGTTTTGGCCAGTTTGAACATTAAAGGGTTAAGATGAATATTATTTGCTCTATATGTATGTGTACAAAATGTTACATGTTTCTAAAATGATATATGATTCTTTCTCCACCCTCTCCCCTCCCCCCTCTCTCTCTATATATATATGTATATGGCATTAGGAAGGGCATCCAGCGGTAGAAACCAGGCCCAAATCAGTTCTGTGTGAAGCATACACAATCCCCCGACCTGGCTGTCTCACAATGGGTCAACTCGTCTAACATATGCTAGCATGGAAAATGGGTGTTAAATGATGATGATGATAATGATATAAACAGAAAACCAAAGACCTACATCCATTGGATATTGTTATATAATGAACATCCATTTAAACCATAAAATTCTAGTAAATTCCATCAGCCATAAACAGCTACTAACACTGTCACATCCCAAGATAAAATAAATTTCTAAAACAATACTCCACAGGTTTCTAACTATATGTTGAGGAAGTTTATCCCCAGTATCAATTATAACATCTTTTAAAATATTGCTGCTAACCTTACTGAAACTGCCCTGGTTTTATGACACAAAATTACCCATTTTAATGTGTTCAGATTCTATTAAAATCTTCCCATCATAATTTTATGTAAGACATTTTTATTAAGTAGTATTCCAACATCAGCGTAATATTGAAAAAGTTATTTTCTTGAATTCTTCAGATTCTCTATTATTTCTAAAATTAATTGAAAAACATAAGCAGTCTATTTAATTAGAAATATGTTTAAAAAAGGGTTAAATTAAAATAGAGGCAATCTATATTTATATTAATCCCTAATTATTCACATCTCCAAGTAATATTAATCAGATAGCTTTGTTAATGAACAATTACTATCATAAACCATAAACCATCTTAACCAGCACAGGCATTAACAAAGCTGGATTTAAATCTTTAGAGGGTTTGACATTAGAAACAAAGCTGAAAACAGAGCAAATATGCAAGATGTATTCACCTGTGTAAATGATGGGAGCGTGGAAAATAGATGTTAAACAGTGATGATATTGATGTTGTTGATTATACATACATACATACTTATATATATATAAATAAATATATATATATACATACATACATATATCAACAGTTGATCGACTTTCGTCAAATCGGACTGAGGAAACAATGTTTCTGTTGGTCTTTCCAATTGCTAATACTTTCTATTGTTCACAACTCCAGGTAAATAAAGAGTCTTGCTCAAGGACATAATGCATCACCCAAGCCCAGGAATCAAACTCACAACCTCACAATTTCGAATCCAATTCTTTTACCACTCAGCCACACATCTTAACAAATAATGTGTGTTTATATATATATATATATATTTATACATACATATATACAATGATATTAAATAAATGGAAACCATATTTATAAAACCATATTTATTATATTATATATATTTCAAGGGTACCAAAAACTTTGGTACGCTTTCATCAGATAAAATACAAAGTGTGTTTTATAAATTTTGACATAGCCAAGGAACATACCTTATCAGTTGAATTTTCCTTGAATTTTCCAGTTATAAACATTTATATTTGTTGAATTAAATATCCCTTCTGCTTACATACATATATATATATAGGAACAAGTAGGACCCGACGGCTGAGCTCATTACCCACTCTACTACCCTAAGTATTGAGTACTTTGGTGCGTTATGGTCTATCTGGTTCCTTACCACATTTCATTCGTTATATATAATAGTACTAGCTGTCCTCGTGCCCTAAAAAATGAGGGCTAAAGGGTAGATGTGTATTTGTAAATACCTTTCAACTGCGGTTGTTTTATATTCTTGATAATTCTAATTTATTTCAATATTGCTAGGGACTTGGCTCCTTGAACAACACATACACACACATACACTCACAAAAGAGTAACCAATCTAAGAACACTAGTTAAAAATATTCATTACATATACACACATATGTGTGTGAGTATGTGTGTGTGTGCATATGTATACATTTATATGTATGGGTAACACAGGTGTAGCGAATGCTGTTCTCTGTTTTCTATAATTTGTCCCAGCCTCCTTCCTTCCACACTCATCACATAGATGTGTGTGTATGTAATCATTATTTTGTATAATGTATCTGTTTATGTATATCATCATCATCATCATCATTTTACGTCCGCTTTTCCCTGCCTGCAAGGGTGGGACGGTTTGATTTCTATAGCTGGATGCCCTTCCTAACACCAACCTCATTTACAGTGAGTGCTGGGTGCTTTTTTGCCGTGGCACCTCCACGACTACTTTGCAGTGGAATGATAGGGACCCCAGTCCCTATCATCTCATTTCTACAGCTGAGTAAACTGGAGCAATGTGAAATAAAGTGTCTTGCTCAAGGAAACAACACATCACCCGGTCTGAGAATTGAACTCACAACCTTTCGATTGCAAGGCCGATGTTCTAACCACTAAGCCATGTGCCTCCATATGTATGTATTTATATTTATATACTCAAACATAGATGAGTTTACTCCCTTCGCGTGATGGACAAAAACACAAGTAGTATCGGTAGAGGGTTGAACACCATGCTTTGCAGTAAAGAGTTACGGCCCATTACGGTCTGAGTTCAAATCCCGCCGAGGTTAACTCTGCCTTTCATCCTTAAGGGGTCGATAAAATAAAGCACCAGTAATACACTGGGATAATTGCTGGCCTTGTGCCAAAAGTAGAAACAATTATATATTAGTAGATAGTATCTTCAACATGGTTTCGCTGCAACCAGTGTTTTTCAATCCTGCATTAGGCTTAGCTTGAGCCCTTCCACTTCTGCACGTGAGATCTTCATTTAGGAAAATAATCCAGCTCTGTATATTGCAAACATCCCCCTGTTTCCTTCATCTGTACTACAAAATTATTCAACACCACACACACACACATACACACATGCACATAGATACACTCTCATATGCAAATACACACACACACACACATGCACATACATACACTCACATATGCAAACACACACACACACAGGCACACAGACACACACACACACACACATGCACATACATACAGTCACATATGCAAACACACACACACACACAGACACACAAACACACACACACAGACACATGCACCTACATACACTCACATATGCACACACGCACACACACACAGACACACACACACACACACACACATGCACATACACTCACATATGCACACACACACACACACACACAGACACACACCTACACACACACACAGACACATGCACCTACATACACTCGCATATGCACACACACACAAACACGGACACATACACACAGACAGACGCATGCACATACATACACTCACATATGCACACACACACACACACACAGACACACAAACACACACACACAGACACATGCACCTACATACACTCGCATATGCACACACACACACACACACACACATACACACACATACACACACTCCACACACAGAAACACAAACTCGTATCTAATGCAAGGTCAAGAACAGAGCAAAGCATTAAGACCAAACAAGAACATATTAAATGTAGGTAGAGATTAACAATGAACTTTAATGATAATACAACTCCTGTATGATTAATGTCAGCGTACAGTATCTTTATTTTATGAACTCTTCTAAATCTCTTTTATCATATTCCTTGTAGAGCTGCCTGGATTCCATCACCTGTCTACATATGTTCACTTGTTTGTTATTCTTTACTATCTTATTTGACATGGTGCTCTTCTACCTCCTCCTACTCCTCCTCCCCTCCTCCTCCTCCCATCATCATCATCATCATCATCATCATCATCATCATCATCATCATCATCAACAGCATCATCATCATCATCATCATCATCATCATCACTCTCTGCCTCCACCTCTTTCTCTCCTTCCATTTTCTTTATTTAAACCAGTGTGTACTTTGTCAATTGTGAAGATGTTCAGTTTAGTGGATATTGTGTTAGTTTCACAATTGTAAGGTCAAGAGTTCAATTCATAGTGGTGCATTATGTCCTTGAGCAAGACTTTTTATTTCACTTTCCTACAGGGGATGCCACACAAGATTTTCTGGCCCAGCCAGTTGTTAGGGTGCTAGTCTAGATGTTCTGGTGTAGCCAGTTGTTAAGGGTGTCACTACTCTATTTGATCTGGTGCAGTGAGTCATTAGAGTATCAATCTAGATGTTCTGATGCAGTGAGTCTTTTCGGTGTCACTCTAGATGTTCTGGTGCAGCCAGTCATTGAGGTGTCATTCCAGATGTTCTGGTGCAGCCAGCCATTGAGGTGTCATTCCAGATGTTCTGGTGCAGCCAGTCATTGAGGTGTCATTCCAGATATTCTGGTACAGCCAGTCATTGAAGTGTGATTCCAGATGTTCTGGTACAGCCAGTCATTGAGGTGTCATTCCAGATGTTCTGGTGCAGACAGTCATTGAGGTGTCATTCCAGATGTTCTGGTACAGCCAGTCATTGAAGTGTCATTCCAGATGTTCTGGTACAGCCAGTCATTGAGGTGTCATTCCAGATGTTCTGGTACAGCCAGTCATTGAGGTGTCATTCCAGATGTTCTGGTACAGCCAGTCATTGAGGTGTCATTCCAGATGTTCTGGTATAGACAGTCATTGAGGTGTCATTCCAGATGTTCTGGTGCAGCCAGTCATTGAGGTGTCATTCCAGATATTCTGGTACAGCCAGTCATTGAAGTGTGATTCCAGATGTTCTGGTACAGCCAGTCATTGAGGTGTCATTCCAGATGTTCTGGTACAGCCAGTCATTGAGGTGTCATTCCAGATGTTCTGGTACAGCCAGTCATTGAAGTGTGATTCCAGATGTTCTGGTACAGCCAGTCATTGAGGTGTCATTCCAGATATTCTGGTACAGCCAGTCATTGAAGTGTGATTCCAGATGTTCTGGTGCAGCCAGTCATTGAGGTGTCATTCCAGATGTTCTGGTACAGCCAGTCATTGAGGTGTCATTCCAGATGTTCTGGTACAGCCAGTCATTGAGGTGTCATTCCAGATGTTCTGGTATAGACAGTCATTGAGGTGTCATTCCAGATGTTCTGGTACAGCCAGTCATTGAGGTGTCATTCCAGATGTTCTGGTACAGCCAGTCATTGAGGTGTCATTCCAGATGTTCTGGTATAGACAGTCATTGAGGTGTCATTCCAGATGTTCTGGTACAGCCAGTCATTGAGGTGTCATTTCAGATGTTCTGGTACAGCCAGTCATTGAGGTGTCATTCCAGATGTTCTGGTACAGCCAGTCATTGAGGTGTCATTTCAGATGTTCTGGTACAGCCAGTCATTGAGGTGTCATTCCAGATGTTCTGGTGCAGCCAGTCATTGAGGTGTCATTCCAGATGTTCTGGTACAGCCAGTCATTGAGGTGTCATTCCAGATGTTCTGGTACAGCCAGTCATTGAGGTGTCATTCCAGATGTTCTGGTACAGCCAGTCATTGAGGTGTCATTCCAGATGTTCTGGTACAGCCAGTCATTGAGGTGTCATTCCAGATGTTCTGGTACAGCCAGTCATTGAGGTGTCATTCCAGATGTTCTGGTACAGCCAGTCATTGAGGTGTCATTCCAGATGTTCTGGTACAGCCAGTCATTGAGGTGTCATTCCAGATGTTCTGGTACAGCCAGTCATTGAGGTGTCATTCTAGATGTTCTGGTACAGCCAGTTATTCGGATGTCACTCTAGATCAGGCATGGGCAACCTTTTTTGAGAAGCGGGCAGCATGAGATATGGCTCATCATCAGGCAGGCCGCAAGTGCTAATTTACATTTGCGCCCACACTAAAAAAAGGGTGATAACTCAGGTTATTTTGGTTTGTTTCTTCAGAATTCGTACAGGTTATTTTCCTTGATCGTAAAAATGATAGAAAGATAAACTACGATCGAAATGTTGGGTAAAAAGATCAGAAAGATTTCACTTAGGTGACATAGGCGAGCCATTCAGAAAGCTTCATGGGTCACAGGTTACCCCTGACTGCTCTAGATGTTAGATTGTGTTTTAATGGGCCTTAGAAATAGGACAGGAGAGTAACATATTGGGCTTAAAGCACTCATTTCTCCAAACATAGTTCTCGGTGCATTAATTAGCTAATATACTTCAGCTTACTTCAAAATCTTAGAGATATCGCAAGCTCTTCATATTCTTTTTTTCGTTGTCTATTTTATCTTTTTAACTCTATTTTTATTCTATGATGAATCATGTGTGAGATCTTTCACAAGAATCTACACATTATCAGATTCTGTTTTATCATTTCTGCTGCTACACTTGCTGTAGCTGCTGTTGCTGTCAAGAATTTCCTCTCATTTTAAAAATATTTTTTATTTTACATTTACTTTTACTTTTCACTTTTTGCTCATGCTCATTAAAATACACATTAAGATGCTACAGTCTCAACACAAGGCAATATATCATTAATTGTGTACATGTATATGTGTGTATATGTGTTTGTGTACGCATTAAGATTGTATAATCTCAACACAGGATATATATATATCATTAGTTGTGTACAAATGTGTGTTTGTTTGTGTGTTTGTGAACACATTAATAGTGTGTAATTACAACACAGGACATATATCATTAGTTGTGTACATGCATGTGTGTTTGTGTGTTTGTGAGAGTACACATTAATATTGTGTAAATATAACACAGGATATATATCATTAATTGTATACATGTGTGTTTGTGTGTACACATTATGATTGTATAATCCTAACACAGGATATATATCATTAATTGTATACATGTGTGTTTGTGTGTACACATTATGATTGTATAATCCCAACACAGGATATATATCATTAATTGTATACATGTGTGTTTGTGTGTACACATTATGATTGTATAATCCCAACACAGGATATATATCATTAATTGTGTACATGTGTGTTTGTGTGTACACATTATGATTGTATAATCCCAACACAGGATATATATCATTAATTGTATACATGTGTGTTTGTGTGTACACATTATGATTGTATAATCCCAACACAGGATATATATCATTAATTGTATGTGTCTGTCTGACTGTTTTTGTCATTCGTTTCCTTCAGTTCCAACAATATTCTATGAAAATCAGAAACCAGTTAAAAATATTATATATATATACATGTATGTAAAAGGTAAACAGAAATAACAACACAATCAGTACAGTATATAGAAGGAATATATTAGGTTAACACTTGAAATAGCAGGAAGAGTGTCTTAACGTTTCGGACACTAGTCCTTCATCAGAAGAAAGAATGAGAAATTAGATAGATTGAAGGGATGGGCAGGGTGGAATTGGAAAAAAAAGTCTTTAGATAAAAAAACAGGCCCATTTATGTTACCACATACATACACATATATATAATGCCATACCAGTTACGGCCTGTATTTAAAGGAAAGCAAATGAATATATCTATAATTGAGTACAAAATATTTCTATATTTTTCTACAGAAATGAATATTAAAAATCAATGTGAAACTAACCAGCATATCTAGTTGGTTTTTTACATCTTTTATCTACACCCTTTCCATTTATTTTTTTCTATTTTCTTTTCACAAAATGGTGTTAAGAGGCGAACAATAGAAACCTATTATCTTTATGTCAAGAACATATGAAGATGAGAAAATTAGAAGTCTATTACATCGATATCTAGAAAAATGGGACGGCCAGAATAAATGGTATTTTATCATTTCTAACTTAACCCAGTCAAAGTATTGGCCGGCCTTTGATAGGGTTGTTGTTGAGCCTGTACCAGTGTAGACATCTGGCAGTATTGGTCTCTAGACCACATCCCTGCTCATGTATAGATATAGACATGTGAATATAAGGGTAGATTGATGCTAAAACGATTGAAGAATAAGTACTCAATAACAAAGCGGAGTTGAATATTGAACATTACTCTGTTGTGTTTTATTTGTCAACCTTTGCTCTTTATATATTTCTACTGCATTGTACCATCTTTCTGAAACTCATCAGTCTTTTACACACACACACACACACACACACACATATATATATATATATATATATATATATATATATATACACAAAACACTTATCAAGTCCTCTTTGAATTTTAGTTTTTTTGTTTATTATTACTATATATATGAATGAAACAGTTCCAGTCCTGTAGAAGTCATAAATATATAAATAAATAAATAAATATATATATATATATATATATATATATATATGAAATATTCCTAAAGAATTTTGCTTTCCAGTGTCTAATGCCATTGGTTAAATCTTGGAATTAACACCAGATCCATTCATCTCTATTTCTTTTGCAGATTTGTGATTATAAATGAATTCATTGTTGATAATTATTAACTTATTATGAGCTGTGACAAAAATATTAAAGATGAAGAAATAAACATTTTTAGAACTGTTATTCTTCAGTTGTCATACACAAAGGTTTTTCTCTCCCATTCTCTCTCTTTTTGCACAGGCAAACCCCGATAAGGTATGTGGTAAAAGTCGAAGGCTGTATGAGACAAAACTAGTAATGCACAAACTTAACAGGTACTCAAGAGGGAGAAGGTGAGTTCCTTCTGTTAGATGTACCATATTGATTTGTGGTAAAGAAATAGTAATAATTGTTTCTACTTTAGGTACAAGGCCAGCAATTACCCAGTGCATTACTGGTACTTAGTAATAATGATTTCTACTATAGGCTCAATGCCCACAATTTTAGGAGAGGCGAAAGTCAATAAATCGACCCCTGTGGATTGCTGGTGCTTTATTGGGGTCGATTTAATCGACTTTCCTCTCCCCTAAAATTGTTGGCCCTGTTGAGAGAGTATCCGTGATTGAATATGATACACACAGTAAAGAATATGGTATTGATAATTCTGCCAGTAAAGGGATGTATGAGGTAAATAATTAGTGCATAGTAACTGGACAAATGTCAAGATATAGAAGTGTGTGCTATTTCACTAAATGTGCTTATCAGTGATTCAAGATATCTTTCTGTCAATTTCTGTGTTAGTATATTTGTCTGTATAATATGTGTCAATATATATATATATATGTATGTATAATACATGTAGATGTATAATATTTATGCTCTTTAATATATGTATATGTATTTATGTATGCATATACATGTACTTATATATATGCATATATCTATCTATATATATGCAAGGTGGTCGTGGAGGTGCCACGGCAAAAAAGCACCCAGCCCACACTGTAAAGTGGACATGTAGGCGCCACGAAAAAGCACCCAGCACTCACTGTAAATGAGGTTGGTGTTAGGAAGGGCATCCAGCTGTAGAAATCAAGCCATATCAGTTCCTGTATGAGCAAGGCATGGTCAGCCGACCAGACACTGCCCACAACAGGACAACCCGTCTAACCCATGCTAGCGTGGAAGAACGGACGTAAAACGGTGATGATGAAGATATATATATATATATATATATGTGTGTGTGTGTATATGTACATATATATATATATATATGTACATATATCATCATCATTTCATCATTTCATTTCACGCCTGCTTCTCCCTGCTTGCAAGGGTGGGATGAGAACTGATTCTGGGTTGATTTCTACAGTTGGATGCCCTTCCTAACACCAACCACTTTTACAGTCAGTGCTGTGTGCTTTTTTGCTGTGGCGCCTACACGTCCACTTTACAGTGGAATCGTAGGGATCTCAGTCCCTATCATCTTATTTCTACAGCTGAGTAAACTATATATATATATATAAACATGTAAATGAAACTTCATTTTTTCTTATATACTCTCTGCCTGTGCATTGAGTGCTCATATTGGTACCACCACTAAGAATTCACCGAATCACCCATACTATAAATATATATCATACATACGCATATATATATGTATATATATATATATATATGTGTCTGTATTTTTTATATGCACCTTCCACCAAAACAAGCTAAAATATCCTGTTATCATTAAAATATGTTTTTGTCATAGAAAAACTCTGTTCAGCTTTCACCATAATTGGTGTTGAATATATACATTTTTTAAAAGAATATATCATCTTAGCTACAGGGCTTAGATTCTTCTTTTCTTCACATTCCACTAATTATAGCTTCTTATAAATGAAATAAAAAAAAAAATATTTACTGAATATAAACTTGCTTCAAATTAATATTGATTTTTCTGTCAGTTTGAGAAACTTACTCTTTGGATCTTCCAAAATATTGTAATAATATGTGAAAACATGGATAAAATCTATTTCTTCCACTTCTAAATCATGTTTATTAAATACATGAATATCAATATCCATGTTTTTCCTTTTCTTTATTTTTCTCCCCACCATTCTCTCTTGCTGTATGTTTTTATATATATACACGTATATATATATATATATATAAATATATAATTAAGTTAAATCTATACATATAACATATATGTTGATTATGTTACTCAATAAAGAAAGCTCATTAAACATTAAGCTCAGAGCATAATTTATATAAATTTAAATGATATACAAAAGTTTTTTTACATGTAACTAGTTGAAAAACAATTAGTATTAGGTACATATAGAATAACAAATAATTGTTTCTACTTTAGGCACAAGGCCAGCAATTACCCAGTGCATTACTGGTACTTTATTTTATCGACCCCGTAAGGATGAAAGGCAAAGTCAACCTCGGCGGGATTTGAACTCAGATCGTAAAGGGATGTAACTATGCTGGAAAGCATGGCGTCCGACCCTCTACCGATACTGCCAATCCACCAATAAATGAACTTAAAGAAGGAACCAAGCCATAATTGCCTATAGGCTTGATTCTTTCTTTAAGTGAGTACATTTACTATTTGTTGTTATATATATATATATATATATATTTTTCATTTTACATCCGCTTTTCCCTGCTTGCGAGGGTGGGACGGGAACTGATTCTGACTCGATTTCTACAGCTGGATGCCCTTCCTAACACCAACCTCATTTACAGTGAGTGCTGGGTGCTTTTTTGCCGTGGCACCTCCACGATCACTTTGCAGTGGAATGATATGGACCCCAGTCCCTATCATCTCATTTCTACAGCTGAGTAAACTGGAGCAATGTGAAATAAAGTGTCTTGCTCAAGGAAACAACACATCATCCGGTCTGAGAATTGAACTCACAACCTTTCGATTGCAAGGCCAATGCTCTAACCACTAAGCCATGTGCCTCCATATATATATATATATATATATATATATATATATATATATATATATGTTTCTCAGCTAGATATATGATAAAAAAAAATTGTGTATATCGTTTAAATTTGTGTGTATATGTATATGTATATAGTGAAGATATATAGCAATAGTTAGATTATTGGATTCCTAATCTAAAGGTTGTGAGTTCAGAGTTCAATTTCTGTATCAGACAGGATTCTTTATTTCACATTGCTCTATTTCACTCAGCTGTAGGAAAAAAGATGAATTTGTTATGTGAATGTGATGTTTTCCAGAAAAATCCAAAAGTATTTTATTTAACCAAATATTCCTTCTTTAAGAACAATTCTGTTATATTCGTAGCTACATTTCTACTTTGGCATTGTCAAGTGTTCTGTTAACACACACACACACTCAAATATATACAGGGTGGGTGGAAAGAAACTCCCTATTGAAAATTATTTATAACTTTTGGTCGACTGTGACCACTTAAGACAACATCAATGATCTCATAATCATGCAGAATATGATGCTCCTACTCATTTTGCATGTACTGTTGGAGGCTCATGGCTTAGTGGTTAGAGCATTGGCCTTGCAATCGAAAGGTTGTGAGTTCAATTCTCAGACCGAGTGATCTGGTGTTTCCTTGAGCAAGACACTTTATTTCACATTGCTCCAGTTTACTCAGCTGTAGAAATGAGATGATAGGGACTGGGGTCCCTATAATTCCACTGCAAAGTGGTCGTGGAGGTGCCACGGCAAAAAAGCACCCAGCACTCACTGTAAATGAGGTTGGTATTAGGAAGGGCATCCAGCTGTAGAAATCAAGCCAGAATCAGTTCCCGTCCCACCCTTGCAAGCAGGGAAAAGTGGACGTAAAATGAAATGATGAAATAATGATGTCCATATGTGGCTTCATGTCCAATTTCTAAGATTTTGGCTGGACCAACAAGGTCTAAGACTTAATGGCATGTGATGTTTTCATGTGAGGGTGAGTGAGGGAAGAAGTATATAGTTAAAAATATACTGATTAAGCTAGAGGATCACATTCGTCATGTACTGACCAACATACTACCTGAGTTCCTGATGAGCTCAGTCGAGGAAATACCCACACGATTACAAACATTGCTGATTCTCTCAAAGCTCTTTCTAATAAATGAAATTTTAACTTTTAGCATGTATTTGTATTTATTGTGATATTCATATTAATTGCAATACATAAGACAGAGAAAGAGGGGGAGAAAAAGAGATGGAGAGAGAGAGAGAGAAAGAGAGAAGGAGAGAGAGAAGAGAAGAGAGGGAGAGAGAGAGAGAGAGAGAGAGAGAGAGAGAGAGAGAGAGAGAGAGAGAGAGAGAGAAGGTTTATATGTGTAGGTGTAGTGATTTAGTGATTGATGATGTAATTATCAATGCTATAGTGATGAATGGTGTAATGGTGTGTGGTGCAACAATGTATGATGAAATGGTGTGTGGTGTAATGATGGATGGTGTAAAGTTTACTTAGAGTATCATCAATAAATAAATTTAAATACTAGATTTGAGACATGCAAGTTATTAATATAATGAGGGCACTGAAGTTCAAAAGATCAAAATTTTCAATTGACATTTCTGAATAAATCTCATTACACTTCTTGACTTACTTAAGCTTGATGAAAATATTTAACTTGCTAATGTTATAATAGTTTCTTAAAATTATCTTCAATATTGTTTGAATTAGAATATATACCTCTCCTATGACAACATGGAACCATATAATAAGCATTAAGCAGAATGAAGTGGAGAATTATTTGACCAAATTTCATTTCTCTCTATTGTTATTTGAACTATTAATAGAAAAAATAATTCCTATGTAGGAAAGTTTCACTCAGTAACAGCAAACTGCAAGAGTTTCTCTTCTTTGTGAAAACAAATTTCAAATTTCCCTTTATTAGGATAATTTAAATATCATTTGTTATAGATCCTATGTGGCTATTAGCATTAACAAGATTTTGTGTTGATTCTGTAGCTGCCTTTTCAGGCACCATGGCTGGGAATAGGACCTCAGCAAAACACTCTTCTTCTTTGCCAGTGTGACAAGTGATGCGGTATGAATTTGAATTGGGAAATTGCATCAGAATGAATCTTTTATTAGCTGATTGCACAACCATGGATGGCATACCTATGGATGTGTTGCAGTATCTCTCTTGATAGAGTTTGGAGATCTAGACTATTGATATTTTAGAATTCTTGGCACCAGTAACATCACAACTCATTTCTATGGTTGAGAAAGCTGGAGCAATGTGAAGTGTCTGGCTGGGCCAGCAAATGAATTCACTCCATGACACTTGTAACACCCTAACCACTAAGCCACATGTCTTCACATGTATGATTATAAGTGCATATATTGAATAAAAATGAAAATAAAAAGTAAGGCATGTTTTTGTTTTAAATTTCAAGCATATGCCTTTACAAAATATGAGTTTGGATTTATTTCTCTCTGTGGCCCTAAAACAGAGATTACTCACTACTTTGCACTAAATTGATTTTTGTCTGTGCTGGCAATCATTATTCACCTCTGATTTATGTCACAATCTTTTAAGTGTGTTTATATTTGCATGTCATTTACACAGTCTATCATGTTAGGACATTTTTTATTCATCTTTCATTCAGGTTGATTAGAAAAACTTAGGACCCAAAACAATATTGTAAGAAAGAGGTTTAACCTTTGCTTCTAACAGTTTGATCGCTTAAACATTTAATATGTCAGGGAAATTATAAAGTAGTTCTTAATATGACATTTTTCTTATAGCTGCCCACTCCTCTTCTTATCTAATAATTTGACATTAATGTTGATCTTTTTAACCTTTCAGTTATTTTTACCTTGAATTAATTTGATTTTAGAATACATTGAGTCATGATGTATGCAAATCTTAGGTCAAAGAGACACTATAGAAACTTATGATTTTTCAAGAATAAATGTACTTTATGTACTTTCTAGTCTAGTCTAAGTTAATCCAACATCTCATTCTAATAATTGTTTCTATTTTTGGCACAAGACCAGCAATTACCCAGTGTATTACTGGTACTTTATTTTATCGACCCCGTAAGGATGAAAGGCAAAGTTAACCTCGGCAGCATTTTAACTCAGAATGGCAAGGGCCGTAACTCTACGCGTCAAAGCATGGCGTCCGACCCTCCACTGATACTGCCAATCCATCATAGCAGATACCACTATGTTACTATTAGATATTACAAGAAGCCTTTTATTTATTATTATATTGGCAATGGATTGGCGGTATTGTTAGACAATTGAACACGATGCTTTGCACAGAGAGTTACACCCCTTTATGTTCTGAGTTCAAATCCCGCCAAGGTTAGCTTTGCCTTTCATCCTCACTGGGTTAATAAAATAAAGTACCTGTAACACACTGGGGTGGATTTAATCTACTTTCCTCTGCCCTCAAATTGTTGGCCATGTGCCTAAATCATAAACCATTATATTAGCATATTATGGTGATGTCAGACTTCTGCCTGCTACTGGTACTATGTTACCCTGTACAACCTATGAGTGGTTGTGACTAAACTGGCTCTCACACCAGACCCTGGTCTGGTGAGGAGGGTAAGTGGAACCTCAGCAGCACAAAAACCAAGAGCTGTTAAAAAAGGGCAGATGTACTCTTCAGTGTCTGTGGCCATCTACCCTAACTATGGGTCAAATAGCCTCACTAACCCATAACTGGTCAAGCAGTTTGAGTACAGCTACACCCTTGACATGACCAAACCAAACAGAAAGTATTGGAGGTCAACCAGGGAGGGGTTCTCCTAACAAGAGTGAGAAGGCTCTGGATTGGATTAGATTGGATTGAATTAGCCTATCATTAAATATAATTATATATGGAGGCACATGGCTTAGTGGTTAGAGCATTGGCCTTGCAATCAAAAGGTTGTGAGTTCAATTTTCAGACTGGGTGATGTGTTGTTTCCTTGAGCAAGACACTTTATTTCACATTGCTCCAGTTTACTCAGCTGTAGAAATGAGATGATAGGACTGGGGTCCCTATCATTCCACTGCAAAGTGGTCGTGGAGGTGCCATGGCAAAAAAGCACCCAGCCCACGCTGTAAAGTGGACGTGTAAAAAAAGCACCCAGCACTCACTGTAAATGAGGTTAGTGTTAGGAAGGGCATCCAGCTGTAGAAATCGAGCCAGAATCAGTTACCGTCCCACCCTTGCAAGCAGGGAAAAGCGGACGTAAAATGATGATGATGATGATATGACAGAACTATACCTCTGTCCACATATGAACTCAATACATGGTGAGTCAGATCATATGATTCGACAAGTGATAATATTGATCCAAATCAACAAGACCCCAGACCACATTCACTTAGTGAGTGGAATGGAAGATCAGACCAAATAAACAATGTTTCCATTGGTCTTTCCAATAGTTCATACTATCTACTGGTCGTAGCTCCTAGCAGAAGGAACAACATGAAATGAAACATCTTAGTCAAGGACACAATGCATTGCATGGCCAGGGAATCGAACTCACAACCTCACGATTATGAATCCAACTCCCTAACCTCTAAGCCACACATAATTAGATAAAAAGTTATTATTAACCCTTTGGTTGACTTTGCCTTTCATCCTTACGGGGTCGATAAAATAAAGTACCAGTAATCATCATCATCATCATCATCATTTCATTTTACGTCCGCTTTTCCCTGCTAGCAAGGGTGGGACGGGAACTGATTCTGGCTTGATTTCTACAGCTGGATGCCCTTCCTAACACCAACCTCATTTACAGTGAGTGCTGGGTGCTTTTTTGCCGTGGCACCTCCACGACCACTTTGCAGTGGAATGATATGGACCTCAGTCCCTATCATCTCATTTCTACAGCTGAGTAAACTGGAGCAATGTGAAATAAAGTGTCTTGCTCAAGGAAACAACACATCACCCGGTCTGAGAATTGAACTCACAACCTTTCGATTGCAAGGCCAATGCTCTAACCACTAAGCCATGTGCCTCCTCTGGGTAATTGCTGGCCTTGTGCCTAAAGTAGAAACAATTATTAACCCTTTACCATTTAAACCGGCGGTATCTGGCCATAATTCTCTCACCTCTTTCTGTTCAAATTAGCCATAACTGGCCAATCATACTTATGTTCAGGTATTGTTCCAAAAATAAATAATATCAAAATCTTATAGATTCGATATTATGTGAGATAATTATGTGGGGTAAAGCCTTTCCTTTACCATGAAAAACATATAATAGTAAATATAAAGTAATGTAAATGTTTAAGTATTAATCTTGACAGAGTGAATAGCAAAAATATTTTATGTTTAGCATTTTTGCCACAAAGAATAATTTTCATGATTCGTTGTAAATCTAAAAGTTTTTCCTTCACATTGTCATATTGTCTTCCAACTATTCTATCCTTTCTATGGATTATAAATGTTTTAATTCATATTTTGTAAAGAAGTAAATCCCTCAATGAGTAAGATAAGAAAATCTAAACAATTTTTACAGTTTTACTTAATTTACTGAAGAACACAAAGAATATTTAGATTCATATCAGATTTAAGCTATTTTGGACTTATTTATTTATTCATTTAATCAGTTTAAATGTCTGTACAGAGCGTGTAAGCCACGACAAACTAGGTATCTAGTACTTCTTATAGTTGAGAAACAAATATGTATACATTTGGCTTAGTGGTTAGAGCATTGGGCTTGCAATCGAAAGGTTATGAGTTCAATTCTCAGACCGGGTGATGTGTTGTTTCCTTGAGCAAGACACTTTATTTCACATTGCTCCAGTTTACTCAGCTGTAGAAATGAGATGCTAGGACTGAGGTCCATATCATTCCACTGCAAAGTGGTCATGGAGGTGCCACGGCAAAAAAGCACCCAGCCCACACTGTAAAGTGGATGTGTAGGCGTCATGGAAAAAAAGCACCCAGCACTCACTGTAAATGAGGTTGGTGTTAGGAAGGGCATCCAGCTGTAGAAATCAAGCCAGAATCAGTTCCCGTATGAGCAAGATAAAATCAGTCGACCAGAGCAGGACAACCCGGTCCCACCCTTCCCACCTTTGCAAGCAGGGAAAAGCGGACGTAAAATGATGATGATTATGATGATGATAGTTATACTTTGGAAGGGTCATACAAAAACGAAGTATATATATATATATATGTATATATATAAGTGAATATAAAGATAAAAATTCAAATTTAATAAATAAATAAAATGAAATAAAAAATCTATATAGAGAAGAGCAACAGGAGGCAAAATAAACATAACAAAAAAGATAAAGAAAAATTGTTAAGCAAGGAAAGTTGTGAATTGAATGAAAATATAATGTCTGCAGTCTTTGAATAAGATTCTTTTCTTTACAAATAGCATTTCAACAGACTAATTACGTGTAAAATAAACAATGCAGACATGAGTAAATCTTATCTTTAAAACTATAGAGTAAAAACAAAAGTAATGTTTCTGCCTTATTAAACTCTCCTTAGCAAAGCATATTCTATTCAGCAGACCTTTAAACCGAATAAACTTTAAATTAATTGATTTCATTGGGGCTATATCCCTTGTTTGATAGTTTTTTTTGTTAGATTTCCAACGCCCCTAGTAGTAGATTCAGTTCACATAGATATATAAAATACATATTATTGCATTGATACATAGCTGTAGAGAATTTAAAAGAGAACAAATTTCACACTTGTTCAGAGTCACAGGAAGAATTTAACCCTTTAGCATTTACATTATTCTATATTTACTATTGTATTTTCACGGTAAAAGCTTTACCTCACACAATTATCTCACATAATATCGAATCTATGAGATTTCGAGATTATTTATTTTGAGAAAAATACCTTAACATTAGTATGAGTGACCGGTTACAGCTAGTTTGAATAGAAAAAGGTGAGGAATTCTGGCTGGGTACGGCTGGTTTAACTGCTAAAGGGTTAAACATGATAATACAAATTGCTTCTGGTTCACCAATCTATCTACATATATATGCTATCTACATATATAAAGTTATATAATCTATAATTGTTATAGATTATACGAGGAACATATTGCTTTGATTGATTTTAACGTAGTTGCAATAATTCATATCTCAAAATTATAAATTAAACGAAAATTCATTTTTATGATTTTTAAAATTCAAATTTTAAACTTAGCAATAAATAGTAAAAAATATCAAAATATTTTGTCTTTTAGAATAGACTGAAAAAGTAGCAAACATTTATTGGTGTGATTGTGTTCTTTATAATTCAATTATGGTCATATTTATGTCTACGCTTTTAGAGTGTTTCATTTATTTGCATTTTTATTAAGACTGTTTTTATAATTCTGCATATGTCCACTGTATTGAAGAATACAGCTGTAAAATTCTATAATTGAATTTAAATAATATAATGAAATAAATGATAGCTTTGAATGAAAATACAAACAATAGTTTTAAACAGACGCCCTAATAATAATAATAATAATAATAATAATAATAATAATAATAATATAGATGAAAATATATCTTCCAAGGAAATAGAGAAACTCTCCAAATATAAAGATCTAGAGATAGAAATAACTCGAATGTTGAAAATGAAAACAGAAACAATACCTATAAGAATATGGGATCTAGGAATGATAAAAAAACACACGGACAAAACCCCAGGATTTACAAATATATACAGCATACAAAAGATAGCACTTCTAGGCACTGCATACATATTACGAAAAGTACTATCAATACAATAGAAACAACATCAGCAAAAATTACACTGTTCATACCCAAGGCACACAGTATTGTGCTTGGTAAAGCAGTAATGATGCACAATAATAATAGAAATAATAATGATTTCTTTATTAACCACAAGCGTTTACACAAAGTAAGACATTAAGGACAGTAGAGGACAATACAGGACAGTACAAATGGGCATTTCTGCGTGTAAAAAAAACAAAAACAATGGATGTAACAGATGATAATGATAAATAATAATAATTATTATTGGATTGGCATAATTGGTAGAGCGTCAGACGCCATGCTTTGCAGCATATAATTATGGTCTTTTACATTCTGAGGTAAAATCCCAGCCAAGGTTAGCTTACGGGTTTGATTTAATTGACTTCCCCTCCCCTCAAATTGCTGGCCTTGTGCCTAAATTATAAACAATTATTATTATTATTGAGCCTCTAAGATCAGAGGATGGATCTGAAGCTAATTAAGATGCTTTACCTTACAAAAGAAAAGAAAAATTATTATTATTATTATTGATGGGGATCAACTTTCACCTTCCCATAACTCCCAATTTGCTGACCTTGTGCCTAAATTAGAAATCAATATTATTATTATTATTATTATTATTATTATTACAGTTGCATTTATCTTGTTTATGATCATACGAGTTATCACCAAGTCACAACCAGTGACCTCAAGAGACAACAAGGTCTGCCATGTTCAAGAAAGAACATACATACACATGCATCTTTAGGTGTTTAGACTTGTGATGTACTTATATTGACAGAATCTTCCTTAATATATGGGCAGTTCCCATTAGTACTATCTTTTGTATTTCTCCTATACTCGGGTTTCCTGGGATTTGCAATAAGTAATCATTAGACCCCTTAGGTATCATTCCTAGAGCACCCACAACCACTGGTATTGTTTTAGTTCTCAACTTCCCCATTTTTCCAATTTCTATCTCCAAGTCTTTATACTTGCTTAATTTTTCAAATGTTTTTATAGATACATTCTTGTCTATTGGAACGGACATATCAATTAGCAGGCATACCCTCTTTTTAAAGTCCTTCAATATTATATCAGGTCTATTTGCATCTATTTTTCGGTCTGTTTGGATGCTAAAGTTCCACATGATTGAGATGTGATCTTTTTCAAGTACGGGAGGTGGTTGATGCTCCCACCAATTCTTTTGATGGGGCAGGTCAAAGTGCTTACACATTATCCAATGTATGTATTGTGCAGCTCTGTCATGCCTGATTAGGTATTCGGTTGGAGCTATAGGACTGCATGTTGAAATTATATGATCAATGGTCTCTGGTTGTTTTTTACATGCACAGCATAATGGGTTGCATCCATTTTTTAATATGTTAGCTGATAATTTTTGTTGGCAGACTCAGATCTTGTACTGATATAATCAGTCCTTCTATTATTATCATTTTGCCATTCTGAGTTCAAACCCGCCAAGGTTAACTTTGCCTTTCATCCTTACGGGGTCGATAAAATAAAGTACCAGTAATACACTGGGTATTTGCTGGCCTTGTGCCAAAAGTAGAAACAATTATTATTATCATTATTATTATTATCATTAGCATTATTATTATGAAAGCAATGATGATGATGAACATTGAAATATTGAAAATTGAAAAAATAATTGTAGCATGTTTCTATTATTTGATGAATTCCTCATCAACTTGAGAAACCCTTGTAAATATTTCATGACTGGTGTGCTGTTAACATTTTAATACAGCTAGAAGTGACATGTTAATAATTTTCTTCATTATAATCATGCCCAATCTTCAATTTGTACATTTCCATAAAGATGTTTTAAGTATGGCAGTTTCCAAAAATGTGCAATTAAAGTCATATGGATTCAATATTATTCATTTATTTCTAAAATATATTTTAGAGAAATTATTACTTGATAACAAAAGTTTTAAAACTTAAAGTCTAAATCTTATTCTTCATTTTTTTCAAAATATTTTTTGATGATGGCATTTCATAATGGTTGCATTTGGCTTATTTTGTACTTAAAAACCAATTTGAATCAATTAGGGTTTCTTTTAGTTCAGCTTTTTTAAACAGATTTATGACCATTCCTACAGACAACAAATTGGAGGAAGCTTTAGAACTTTGCATGAAATGGATTGTAGTATTTATTTTATACCAGTGCCTGGTTTTCTGAGTTCAAATCTTACCAAGATCACCTGTGCTTGAAAGTTAGTATTTCTTGAAAGTCTTATCCAGGAGGAATAACAGGCCATATATAATTGTTTCTACTTTAGGCACAAGGCCAGCAATTACTCAGTGCATTACTGGTACTTTATTTTATCGACCCGTAAGGATGAAAGGCAAAGTCAACCTCGGCGGGATTTGAACAGGCCATATATAATATCGATTAAAACATTTTAGATATCTTTTAAATTCATTTTTTATGGAGGAGGGGTGTGGGATTTACTTAGACCAACTTCTACTTATTGTTAATTTAAAAGAATTTAGTTGTTACTTATAATTAAATTTAAATATAGTTTTCTCAGTTGATATTGATATTAAAGAAATTTTAACTTATAACATAAAGAGTACAGATGGCTATATGGTTTAACCCTTTAGCATTTACATAACTCTATATTTACTATTATATTTTCATAATAGTAAATATTTTCAAAATAAAGTACCAGTAATGCACTGGGTGATTGCTGGCCTTGTGCCAAAAGTAGAAACAATTATATTTTCATAGTAAAGGATTCAGCTCACATAATTATCTCACATAATGTTGAATCTACAAGATTTTGGTATTATTTATTTTGAAAACAATATCTTAACATCAGTATGAGTGACTGGGTATGGCTGGTTTGAACAGAAAGATGTGAAAGAATTCTGGCTGGCTACAGCTGGTTTAAATGCTAAAGTGTTAAATATAATTTTCTCAATTGATATTAAGAAAATTTTAACTTATAAAATAAAGAGTGCAGATAGCTATATGGTTTAAGAAGTTTGCTTCACAATCACACAGTACCATGTTAACTGTAAATATTCTTGGACACCATCAAAACCACATGACTATTAAAATCACCAGTCAATATTATGATGTCTCCATCATTTATTTATGAGGTTGTATGCATAACAACCTTACAGAAGTAGCTCTTCAGCTCCTTGGACAGCCCATATATGTGCAACAAGTACTATTATGATTTATGATTTTCCTGATCTTCATACAGTAGAGACTCGATATATATGTGTGTGCGCGCATGTGTGTGTGTATGTCTGTGTGTGTGTATGTGTATATCTGTGTGTGTGTATGGAAGGGCATCCAGTGAAGAAACTTAAGCAATTTGTACAGATATAAATTGTATATGAACTTATATTTCTTTAGTAGAAATTATGATTGTGTGGATAATCTCTCTCTCTCCCCCCCCTCTCTCTCTTTCTCTCTCTCTCTCTCTCTCTCTCTCTCTCTCTTTCTCTCTCTCTCTCTCTCTCTCTCTCTCTCTCTCTCACAATCTCTACCTCCTCTCTCTATATATATCCTCTGTCTTTCAATCTCTACCTTCCTTCTCTCTCTCAATCTCTATCTCTCCCTTCCCTCTACATCCTATCTCTATCTCTACCCCCTCTCTCTCTATCTCTACTCTACCCTCTCTCTCTCTATCACTACCCCCTCTCTCTCTATCACTACTCTACCCCTTCTCTCTCTCTCTCTACTCTACCTTCTCTCTCTATATATCTCTATTCTACCCCTTCTCTCTCTATCACTACCCCCTCTCTCTCTATCACTACCCCCTCTCTCTCTATTACTACCCTCTCTCTCTCAATCTCTACTCTACCCCTGCCCTCTCTCTCTATTCTACCCCCTCTCTCTCTATCACTACTCTCTCTCTCTACTCTACCCCCTCTCTCTCTATCACTACTCTCTCTCTACTCTACCCCTCTCTCTCTATCACTACTCTCTCTCTCTCTATCACTACTCTCTCTCTCTCTATCACTACCCCCTCTCTCTCTATCTCTACTCTACCCCCTCTCTCTATCTCTACTCAACCCCCACCCCTTTCTCACTCTCTCAATAATCTATTGCAATAAATGTAACATCACACTTTTCAACAACACAAATAAATAAATGAATTAATAAAACATAACAAAAATTCCAAGAAGATCTAATGACATTATATAAACAACATTTTCTGAAGACATAGTCATATTTCCTGAAAGTTAACATTTTCTGAAAGTGTTATGTTGAAAGATTTACAGGTCATATATAATATTGATTAAAACATTTCTAGATATCTTTTAAATCCACTTTTGGGTGGGGTGGGGTGGGGTGGGATGGGTTAGGGGTGCGGAGTGTATTTAGATGAGATTATAGTTATTGTTAATTCAAAAAGAATTTTGTTGTTACTGATAATCAAAATAAGATAAACATTTTTTCACTTAATATTGATTTTTAAAAGAATTTTAACTTGTAATACAATGAGTGCAGTATGGTTATGTAGTTAAGAAGTTTGTTTCACAATCACACAGTACCACATTCCATCCAGCTACAATCACACAGTACCACATTCCATCCAGCTACAATCACACAGTACCACATTCCATCCAACCACAATCACACAGTACCACATTCCATCCAACCACAATCACACAGTACCACATTCCATCCAACCACAATCACACAGTACCACATTCAGTCCCATCGCTAATACTTATAGCTAACTCCCATAACCACTATATATCAGAGCTAAAACTTATAGCTAAAACTTATAGCCACTATATATCAGAGCTAATACTTATAGCTAACTCCCATAGCCACTATATATCAGAGCTAATACTTATAGCTAACTCCCATAGCCACTATATATCAGAGCTAAAACTTATAGCTAACTCCCATAACCACTATATATCAGAGCTAAAGAGCCAAAACACTTGCTTGAGGGAAGGTTTCTTCTCTGAAACCTTCTGCTGTGCAGGTCTTCTGAGAGTTTCTTACCACTAAAGCTAACTCTCATAATCAACTTTACATCAGAGCCAAGCAACAGTACATCAGAATTAATATCAGAGATAATACTTATAGCTAACTCTGATAGAATTTCTTTGATTGAAGAAATTTGAATTACATTTCTGAATTTTGAATTTTGATGAACTGTCACACTCATTGATTAAATAAATATATTGACTATATATTGGAAAATTATAGCAATCTATATCTAGGGCCTTCTCACTCCTGTGAGAGGAACCTCTCCTTGGTTGACCTCCACCACTTCCTATCTTTGGCCATACTGGGCCATGTAGGGCCAAAGTATTGGGTCAGATTGTCACGCCATCTTGCCTTTTGCCACCCTCAAATATATTTACCATTTCTCTTGTAACTAAACAAAATGTTTCGGGAAAGAATTGCTGGACAGATTTTATGGGTAAAACCAACTGGCAAGAGAGTTGGGGGTAGACCCAGAGCAAGATAGTTGGATAACATCCATGAGCTTGGCTGGTCTCGCTTGGGGATCCAACTGAATCAGTTGGAGATGGTTGCTTTGATGGTTGCTTGAGGACTCAGCCCCTATGACCCTCTCAGGAATAAATGGAAGAAGAAGAAGAAGACTAAACTTCTAATCAATAATTCATACTTCTTCATATCAATACAACTTATAAAAGATGGAAATATTTGTGAAATTTGTACTAAAAGAAATGCATTTGGAACCAACTGTTTTTTTATCTCTCCAAATGTGATATTATTCAACTGATAAAACTAAACTTAGGTTTTGGTAAAGGGTTTGACGAATTTATCTATCAATGTATTCTTGTCAGAACTTAGTCTATATGTTGTTATTGTCGAATGCCTGGAAATTCTGTGGTTTATGATAGGAAGGGTGTCTAGCAATGGTTGGTAATATGAAGGGTATCTAGCTACGGTTGGTAATAGGAAGGGTGTCTAGCTATGGTTGGTAATAGGGTGTCCAGCTATGGTTGGTAATAGGAAGAGTGCCTAGTTATGGTTGGTATTAGGAAGGATTTCTAGCTATGGTTGGTATTAGGAAGAGTGTCCAGCTGAAGAAAACCTATTAAATAAGGGTCAGGAGGACTCTTCAGTTGTGTCAAAACATGACAACCTCCCTTGTCCAAGTGCAACAATAAAATAAATTCAATGGTGGTTGTGATGGTGGTGGTGTTGTTGATGGTTGTGGTGGTGGTGGTGTTGATGGTGATGGTGGTGCTGGTACTGGTGGTGTTGGTTTGGTGGTGGTGATGATGATATATAGATCTTGTCAATACATTTCTGTTGATGATTCTAAACAGTCTATGGTACTACTAATCTATTCTTCATATGCAAATGTGATCATAAGTAGTGTTAATGGGATGAAATAAACATATGACAATTAATACTATCAACCATGAAATTCCAACAAAAATTCTGTATAGAAATATTATTGTCTATGGTTCAGACTTTAAATGGTTTCATTGTCTTCATAGCAGAATACATTATAAAAGATAATTTTCTGATAGCTTGCATTTCACATTTAAAGTGCTTCAAGGTGAAGCCTGTCATATTACAAAATTGTGATGTTTTATAGAAGTTTGAATTTCAGTTGTAATGGTATGTTCATTTTTTTGGAAAATGAATTGCAAGTTATAAAGTGCTTTCATTAGTGTCAAACAATGGATTCATTTTTATCCTTAAGCTCAATAATAAAAATCAGAGCTTATAAAATTTTTATGTAAGGACTTCTTAAAAAAATTTCATATCCACTCAATTTTTTTTACTAAATCCGTATTGTTATCATTGAAAAATATTTAATTGTCCATTTAGGCATTCGAATGAATATAAGTGGCTAATGTTAGAATAGAATATTGCAACTAAAAATGCTGCCCTTGCAATAAAATTCTGAAGACAATAACATGCATTATTAGCTTTGCCATTCTGATTTCAAATCCCGCCGAGGTTAACTTTGCCTTTCATCCTTACGAGGTCGATAAAATTAAGTACCAGTAATGCACTAGGTATTTGCTGGCCTTGTGCCAAAAGTAGAAACAATTATTATAAATGCACAAACACAGACAGACTTACAAAAATACACATTCATACAAGATTTGCACTAGAGAGACAGTGATGATGCATTATATTATGAAACCATTATGGACGCCTTGCTTTGACACATAGAGTTACGGCCCTTTCCAATCTGAGTTCAAATCTTGATGAGTTAAATATGCCTGTCATCCTGACGGGGTCGATAAAACAAAGTACCAGTAATGCACTGGGTAATTGCTGGCCTTGTGCCAAAAGTAGAAACAATTATTAGCTTCTTCTCTGTGTCCCATTGCAATAACTATCTCAAAAAATAGCCTGATTTTTAAGTCTTTGTTTCTGTACCACTGTAATAACGATCTTAAGAAAATAGCTTCTTATTTCTCTGTCTCTTTGTAATAATAATCTCAATAAAATAGCTTGTACTGTTAGCTTCTTATCTCTGTCCAATTGTAATAACAATCTGAATAAAATAGCCTGTATTGTTAGCTTTTTATCTCTCTGCCCCTTTGCATACCAATCTAAATAAAATAGCCTGTACTGTTAGTCTCTTAACTCTGTCCCATTGCAATAACGTACTATATTATTCTGTTTTGGTGTTTGGATTTAAAAATTGAAATATATAGAAATGATTCCCTAACCCCTGTATGTGAAATTTTCATCAACTTTAGGAAGTTTATGGTGAGGTTGTGTGACATGCTTTTTTCTAGAGCATTATTAGTTTATGCAGTGTGTTAAAAAAATACAAGTAATTTAGTTAGATATTGAGACATGGCCTTCCTCTTATTTATCTCTATCTATCTTGTTTTTATTATTAATTTCACATACAATACCATATGTATTGTGGAAAATAGTGTGAATTGTTATGTTTTTGTGTCTTTCCCACTGTGATATGATTAGTAATATTTTAAAGACGTGAAACACCAATTAATTACAATACATGACAAAACATTCATTATTGCCCTTCAGCTTAGATTCAATATGTGCAGACATCAGTTTACAAAAGACATTAGTCTGAAAACCATCACTTGCTCAATATTGATCAAAGTTTATCATTTAAAATTCTGCTAATGAGTTATTCCTGTTGCTATAAAAACTTAGTAACACCATTTCTGAATATGTTTTACAGATATAGTTACAGGTCTTCCTTCTTCTGTTCCCTGAAGATACTAAAATCTCTGTTAATCTTATATGATTTCTGTATTTGCTATATGATAAACTGGATGTTCAGAGATTTCTACATCATTCACCTTAAGTGCTGTTAGTCATATTAGTCAAAGGTCTTTGATATTTCCAAGAAACAAGTCCAGGTAAAGCTGGTAATAGGCAGCAGAACAGATGGAAAATTTAAGCCTAAAAGCTAGTAAAAGGCTCAGACCAGATATGAAATGTATGCTATTCCTATTTCAAATTGCTCCCTTATTATTTTAGAAATGGTGCTAATCTATATATCTAGTATCTAGGGCAAGTAAAATTCCTGAGATAAATGGTCCTAAAGACACACACACACACATATATATATATATATATATATATATATATATATATATATATATATAATGTACTTAGAAATAACAGAACAGAATAAAAAAAAATATACCATTTGAGGTGAATGAGCCCCTTCAAAATCATGGGTCCTTCTCATCAGGTCCCTCTCCTCCTCCTTTGTCTGGCCACCCTAGAAGCAATCTGCTCCATTCTTTCTAGTTTAAAGCAGTTATAATGTAGTATTCACTCAAACAATATCTGAAATACAGGAGCACTCTGTATGATCATCTAAGTAACTTTCTACTAATGAACTCTTCCATTTCTACATGAGAAATTAATTTGCAATTACAGTCAAGCAATTAAACAACTAATCTGTTTTCCTTTAATATGTTTTAATTCCTTTTTTTAAACTCTGAAAGGAAGGATTAATTTTTTTCCTTTTCATTTTTGAAAGAAAGATCAATTCATCTTTTATTTCATTGAAAAGAAGAAAAAAATCATCTCTAAAGTTCAACTTACTTAAAGCAAGACAGAAACTTCTTAACATTTAATCATTTATTGTAGAGCAAATAAAATATTACAAATATTATATGAGAGAGAGAGAGAGAGAATACTAATTTCCATATCCTGTTGTGTATTTAGTGTATGTATCCTAGGTTTTAGAGTAGGTTCACAGTATCCTCGGATGTTATAATTTATTTTTTAGGAAACAATCGACAAGATTCCAGACTTCATTTGCTCACTGAGTGGAGTGGAACTCATCAAACTGGACCAAGGAAACAATGTTTCCAACCATTGACCTTTCCATTGTTGATACTATCTACCAGTTGCAACTCCTGGCAGAAACAGCAATGTGGAATAAAGTCTCTTGCTCAAGGACATAACACATTGCATGGTCTGGGAATCAAACTCACAACCTCATGTATGTGAATTCAATCCCCTAACCACTAGGCCACACTCCTTCACAAATGGATGTTATAAAAGAGAGATAATACTAATTCTCACATCATGTTGTGTACTTAGTGTGTGTAACCCAGGTTTTAGAAAAGGTTCATAGCACTTTTGCATGTTATAAGAGATGAATGGTTAAAAGTATTGGCATCAGGATATCTGCCCCTAAAAATACTGTCCAACCCATGCCAGCATAGAAAAACACATTGTACAAACGGAAATGGCGATGTCATGATGGGGATGTAAGTGGTGGTAATGGTGATAGTGTTGGTGGTGGTGCTTGTGGTTGTGGGGGGGGGGGGGGGGGGGTAGAGATGGTAGTGATGATGGCAAAGCTTATGGTAATGGTGGCAATAGAGTTGGTGTTGGTTGTGATGGTGATGACAGTTGTGGTGTTGTTGTTGGTGGTGATGATGTTGGCGCTGATATTGGTGGTGTTGATGTTGGCAGTGGTGGTGCTGATGTTAGGAGTGGTGGTGGTGGTAGTATTAGCGGTGATGGTGGTGATGGTGGTCATGGTAGTGGTGATGGAGCTCATGGTAGTGGTGATGGTGTTGATGCTGGTGCTGGTGCAGTTGCTGACATTGGTAATAATGATTATTTTATAAAGACTAATTAGATCTAATAGTTACTAACTGTAATGTAATGCAAGTGAAAGCCACACATTGTGTAGAAAACATGTTGATTTAATCATCTGTTCAAAAGTGTTATTTAATCTTTAACCTTTGGGGAAACATGCTAAGTCACCCTTGACAGGATTTAAACTCATGACTACATGTTGTATTTTACTGTATCTGACATTCATTACCCTTTTAGAAATATCATCATCATCCTCATTATTATGAGGATAGTGAATTGGCAGAATCGGTAGTGCATTGAACAAAATACTTTGTGGCATATAGTTATGGCCCTTTTGTTCTGTGTTTAAATCCCGCCGAGGTTAGCTTTGCCATTCATCCTTACGGGGTCTATGAACTCAAGTACCACGCACTGTGTCGATTAAATCAACTTTCCCCCTCCCCCTTCAAATTGCTGGCCTTGTGCCTAAAGTAGAAACAATTATTATTATCATTATTGTGGTTTAGCAGTATCGGTAGAACATCAGACACCATGCTTTACAGCATAAAGTTATGACCCTTTACATTCTGATTTCAAACTCCGCCTAGGTTAGCTTTGCTTTTCATCCTTACGGGGTTGATAAAATAAAATGCCAGTAATGTACTGGGGTAATTGCTGGCCTTGTGCCTAAAGTAGAAACAATTATTATTATTATTATTATTATTTCATAATGCTAGCAATGGTTGGATTCGTTGTTACATACCCAAGTCAGCACTCAATCATAGCCATTCATCTCATACATTACACAGTACACTATGCCTTTTATTATGGCACCAACACAAGGGGTGTTGTCATGCACAACTAATGAGTTTTAATAATTGAAAAAAATTAACTAGAAAATATAACACATTTTATAATATAAAATTCTGAAAACTTGTGTTTGATAAGTGACTTCTTTTATTTATTTATTATTTTTTTTTTTTTTTTGTTATTTTCTGCTTTTCAGAATCATTTTACTAATTTAAAATCTTATGTGATTCATTAAGGGAATGCATTGCCTGAAGGTATTTTAAAAGAGATTTGACAAAAGAGAAAGTTATAAGTTAAAGTTGCTCTCCAAGGACTTTTAAATTTGTCAAATTGAGTAATATTAAAATTATGCAAATATGAAGGCAGTTAATTACAGATTTTATTATTGATAAATTGATTTTTAAAAAGTACAAAAGTAATAGTTAAATGTGGTTACTGGCATTGATTTTATATTGATTTTGGTTATATTTATCCCTGTATTTGTTTAAATGTTGAATTTAAAAGAAGTATTAATTTAAAAAAAGCATCAATGAAAATTAGACTATGAAAATTAGCCTTATAACCTGGATGTATAAACCCTGAGGATGGGAAAACATTTTGTACAGCACTGCCTGTGGGACTCAAACCCTCACCTGTAATATACCGTTAAAGCTGTGCTTACCATTTACACCAAAGCGACACCATCAAATTTTCTGATTTATTAAGCCTCACATTACAGGCAGTAAATGTAAATAAGCTATTTTTTAGAATTGTTCAGCAATTTAAAGTATGAATTTGAAAGTAACATCAACGTTCTCTCATTAAATTGTCCCCCAATGGTTGTTAACTGAGTTTGTTTAAATTTTAAAATGTTTTTATTAAATAAATTCAAATGCCACCTATAGTAGTGGTTGAAGAACCAATAAAACAACACAACATATCTTTAGGCTAGAAGCTGAATGATTTCCAATCAATCAGACTGATGGCCTTTCTTCAAATATGGTCTAGTACAGAGATTCTGAAACCTTTTGGGCTACTGCACACTTTGCGGCCACGTAATACCTTCAGTGCCCTATTTCCAGAGATACCTGCCTACACGCAAATTGTAAATAATATATAACAAACAAAATCGTTAATTTATATATAATAAATAATATAATATATATACTATGTATCATCATCATCATCATCATCACCATTTTACGTCCGTTCTTCCATGTTAGCATGGGTTAGATGGGTTGTCCTGTTGTGGGCAGTGTCTGGTCGGCTGACCATGCCTTGCTCATACAGAAACTGATTTTGGCTTGATTTCTACAGCTGGATGCCCTTCCTAACACGAACCTCATTTACAGTGAGTGCTGGGTGTTTTTTTCCATGGCGCTTACACGTCCACTTTACAGTGTGGGCAGGGTGCTTTTTTGCCGTGGCACCTCCACGACCACCTTGCAGTGGGAGGGTGTGGGGGGCATAAGTGTGGGTTGGGTGCTTTTTTGCCGTGGCACCTCCACGACCACCTTGCAGTGGGAGGGTGTGGGGGCATAAGTGTGAGCTGGGTGCTTTTTTGCCATGGCACCTCCACGACCACCTTGCAGTGGGAGGGTGTGGGGTCATATTGTCTATATGCTTCAGCTTGTACCCATGGGAGGTCGGGTACTCTGTATTACTGCATGACGCCAGAGGTCACAGTCGATATTTTTAATTTACTATATTTATATATAATATGTATCATTTGATATTTAATATACTATTATATCATCTCTACCACCCCTGATTTTGGCTTGGTTTCTACAGCTGGATGCCCTTCCTAGCACCAACCTCATTTACAGTGAGTACTGGGGGCTTTTTGTCATGACACCTACGGGGTCGATAAAATAAAGTACCAATAATACACTGGGTAATTGCTGGCCTTGTGCCAAAAGTAGAAACAATTATATTTTAACATATGTGAGAGTGTTGGGGAGGGGCAGTTTTTTTTGGTATATATTTATGCACTTAAAATATAGACTGGTTCAGAGAGAGAGAGGTGGAGAGAGAGAGGGGGATGGAGAGAGAGACCTAGAGAGAGAGAGTGTGTGTGCTAGAGAAAGGGCACTCATCATCATCATCATCATCAGGTTTAGCGTCCGTGTTCCACGCTTGCATGGGTTTGGACGGGGGTTTTCCCACTTGAGGCAAGAGTGGTTGTCTTGCTCGCATAGGACTGTCTGGCGGGTTTTCTACAGTTGGATGCCCTTCCTAACACCAACCACATTTACAGTGTGGGGCTGGGAGGTTTTTACCGTGTTGCCTACACGGCCACATTACAGCGTGGACTGTCTGGCGGGTTTTCTACAGATGGATGCCCTTCCTAACACCAACCACATTTACAGTGTGGGGCTGGGAGGTTTTTACCGTGTTACCTACACGGCCACATTTACAGCGTGGACTGTGTGTTTTTTGTCGTGACACCTACACGATCTCATTTGTTTCGGCCTGGATGTTGTGGGACCAACATAACTGTACATTGAAAGGGGCGGTGTGGATGGGGTGGAGGTGGTGGGACGGGGGGGGGGGGGGGGTTTGATAGAGATGCCTACTGACTGTAGTAGGTTTTTACTTTGTATTTAGGTAAGGCGGGTCTTCTCTATTACTGAGTACCGCCAAAGGTCTCGGTCCAGTGACATTGTCTTGGAGAGGTGTAAGCGTGTGAGGTCGGAATTTATCAGCTCGTCCCATGTTTTTCTGGGTCTGCCTACTCCGTGGCTACCGTCTATCTTTATTGCCCTGCACTTTGTTATACAGCTGTCGTCTTTCATGCGCATCACGTGACCGTACCAACGTAGCCTTCTCTCGAGTAAACAACATCTGATCCCTCTTATTTCTAATTTTTTCCTTAGTTCGTTTATGCTTTGCCGTTCACGTATATTACTATTGCACATCCAGCGGAGCATGCAAGCTTCGTTCCTCTCTAGTCTGCGTATATCCTCTGCACACAATGCCCAGGTCTCACTGCCATGCAGCATTGCTGTTCGTATGCAGGCATCGTATAACCTGCCTTTCATTTTTAGGGAGAACCCTCTAGCGGCTAATAGTGGTATAAGCTCTCTGAACTTTTTCCATCCAGTTCTGACTCTAGCTACTGTACTTTCAGAGCACCCTCCCCCACTGCTGATTTTGTCACCCAGGTAACGGAAGCTGTCCACTATTTTTATAGAACCCTCTGCGCAGGAGCTAGTATTTTGTGGGCGCTTGCTGCTACTTATTGCACCAGAGCACCGGCCACATGTAAAATCTATGTTCTTAGTTAGCTTACCTGTGATCCCACTACATCTTTTATGCACCCATACTTTGCATTTGGGACATAAAATGGAGTTTCTACCTACGCCTTTCCTACACACTGAGCATGGCCATTTCCCAGATGGGACTGGCGCCATATTTTCTTTCCTACAAACTAGAACTTTTGTCTTAGCCAGGTTAATTTTAAGGCCTTTTGATTCTAGGCCGTGCTTCCATGTTTGGAATTTCTTCTCTAGTTCGGTCATTGATTCAGCTATGAGCGTTAGATCATCTGCGTATAGGAGTTCCCATGGGCAGCCGGTCTTGAACTCCTCTGTTATAGCCTGAAGGGCAATAATAAATAGTAGGGGGCTAAGAACAGAGCCCTGATGGACACCAACTTTTACGCTAAACTCTTCACTATATTCGTTGTTAATTCTAACCTTACTGACTGTTTCTTTATACATGGCTTGTATAGCTCTCACAAGCCATTCGTCAACACCTAGTTTTCTAAGAGACCACCAGATAATGGAACGGGGGACTCTGTCGAAGGCTTTCTCCAAGTCGACGAAAGCTAAGTATAGGGGTTTACTTTTAGCTAGGTACTTCTCCTGTAGTTGTCGTACAATGAAAAGAGCGTCTGTGGTACTTTTGCCTGACACAAACCCGAACTGCATTTCATCTAGATCAATTCTCTCTCTGATTTATATATATATATATATATATACATGTACATATATAGAGAGAGCGTGATATATATATATATATATCGTTGAAGTCTATATTTTTCTTGGTGCAATACTTGCTTATATTATTGCTGGCCTTGTGCCAAAAGTAGAAACAATTATATATATAATATATATTTATATATATATATATATAGTGAGAGAGAGAGAGAACAACAGAGAAATGATAGAAGAATTGGATATATTTGATTATATCTAACTGGGTGTGGGATTATATGATTTTGACATGAGAAGAAGTGAATATGAGGAAGATGATATACAAAATATGGTTGACAATCTAAAAGAAACCAGTAACAGGTGGTATCTAACATAAGATAAGCTGAAGATCAGAAAATAAAGTGACCAGATTTGATCTAATGGATCTTAGGATTAAATGATTAAAAAATCAATAGAAACAGCATATGTGAAGATCACAATTGAGCCATGTATCATAGGATGGTAGAATGTTATTACATGATATAATGTGCTGATATATCTGAAGCAAAGCAGTGGATTGGCAGAATCATTAGGATGTCAGCAGATAGTTTGTAGCATTTGTTTCGTCTTCCTTGGCGGGATTTGAACTCAGACCCAGACCAAATATATAATGTTCACTCTCTCTGTCTCTTTCTCACTCTCTTCCTCTCTCATTCTCTCTCATTCTATCTCTCTCATTCTATCTCCCTTTCTTTCTCACTCTCTCTCATTTTCTCTCTCTTTCTTTCTCTCTACCTCTCTTCTTCTCTCTCATTCATTCTATCACCCTTTCTCTCTCTCTCTCTCTGCCCCCCCCCCCTCTCGTTCCCTCTCTTTCTCTCCCCCCTCTCTCTCTCTGCCTCTCTCTCCAATATTAATACTAAAATAGATTCTGGTAATATTTCAATTTGAAGAATTAAATATTCTCTGTTTACTTCTCTGCAAATACTTTACCATGTCATGTCAGAATATGCCGATTAAAATATAGAATATCTATTTAGCATGATATTGGTTCTGCTGCCATTATGAGAACTTTGCAAAATATGATGTCCTTTTCTGTAAAAGTATCATATATGTGAAGTTAATCTGGAAGCATTATCTACAGATTAACTTCACCATAATCTTCTTTCGACATGATAAAAACAGATTTCAATTGATAGCTTAGAAATTCTTTTGTTACTCAGAATTTGTTAACAACAGTCAATATTCTAAGTATTTAAATCGTTAAGCTAATATTCAAGATATAAATATTCAGATAAATAAATAACAAAATATATATAATTGAATTAAGAAAACTTAAAAGGTTTCTATATAGAATTAATATTAAACTTCAATGTTTTTGCTTCAAACAGCTATAACTGATGAGCTAAAATATATATCTATAATATTCATATATTTTTTCCCCTTTCTATTCTAAATCTGATTCTTAATTTGTTATACCCGATTAAAAGTTCAAACTTTACAGTCTATATATAAACTTGAGCAACTTCCATCCGTCTGTCACACAATGTGTGACAGTGTGTGTATGTTTGTATGAATTTATGCTCATATAAAATGAATTCTAGCTATTACAAGTTCATAACAAATCAATAAAAGGAAGGAAGAGGATTGTGAAAAATCTAGAGCAAAACAGCGGCTGGCATTACATTTGCTATGCTGTGTGTTGGTGTAAATGTATGTGTGTGTGTGTGAATGTATGTGAATTTGTGTGAATGTATGTGAATTTGTGTGAATGTGTATTTTTGTAAGTCTGTCTGTGTTTGTGCATTTATAATAATTGTTTCTACTTTTGGCACAAGGCCAGCAAATACCTAGTGCATTACTGGTACTTTATCGACCCCGTAAGGATGAAAGGCAAAGTTAACCTCGGCTGGATTTGAACTCAGAATGGCAAGGGCCGTAACTCTATGCATCAAAGCATGGCGTCCGACCCTCTACCGATACTGCCAATCCACCGCCAATGGTTTCTTATATTTTTTTCCATAATACTCATACATGCGTCAGCGTGTTTAAAAAATTCTAGTATTATATAAAACTATAATTGTTGATCCTGCTCAGCTGCGATGAAATACTTATACCTTATTTTATGATATATTTTGATTTATGAACTTGTAATAGCTAGAATCCATTTTATATGAGCATAAAGAGACAACAGCTGTATTCTTGTTGTAAATGTATCTATGAAATGCTAATATCAACCAATATTATAATACCCTTCTAGGATTTTAAGTGAATGTGGTTATATATTACTTATAGCTATCTGAGAAAATAATGACAAGGAAGAAAAATATCAAATTGGATTAATATAATATACATTGTGTTGTTCACAGTGGTTTCAATATTGAGCTGTGTAGATATTATGTTGTTCACAGTGGTTTTAATACTGAGCTGTGTTGATCAGGGGTGTGCAATATATTCCATTGGTGGGCCACTTTTGAACATTGGAACAACTATTAAGGCCATTAATATTTATTAAGCACTATTCCAAAGATTCACCACAATTTCTTTCCATAACAGAGAACTGGGAAATTATAACACACATAACCCTATCAGTGAAGCCCTTTAGTATAGGTCAATTAACAGAAAATTGTATTACGGTTACGAAAAAAATTCTAAATAAGCCTACAAGGTAACAAATTAAAAACGGTCATTGCAGGCCAGTCAGACTGGTCTGGCGGGCCGGATTATGGCCTGGTGCATGCCCCTGATGTAGATAGATAAACAGTGTGATAGAGAAAGATATACCATATTACTTTTCTTACTATATTTCTTGTGGCTTGATAGTTAGGGTCCTTGGCTCAAGATTGTATGGCTGTGAGTTTGATTAGCAGTGATGTATTCTGTTCTTGAGCAAGATTCTTTATTTCATGTTGCTTCAGTCCACTTCGTTGGCAAAAATAAATTGCACCTCTAGTTTAAAGGGTAAACATTACACAATTTGTCACATTGAATCTCTACAAGAACAGTATTAAGGGTACTTGTGTCTGTGGAATGCTCAGTCACTAGCAGGTTAATTTCATGAGCCACCTGTTCCATTTATCAAACAAATAGAACATTGTCAGAAACAACAGTTTCAACACATATTATCATCATTTAACATCCATTTTCCCTCCAGATAACATACATGCATACATACACACAGGCAGACATATAGACAGGCAGACAAACAAACATACATACAGACAGATAGACAGACACATGGGGCAATTAGGTTAAATTGAATTCAATCAATTAAGAAACAACTGTGGATTTTGTGTCTTGTATAGATTGATAGGATGTTATTGTTTTCCAATGTTAGCATTTTCAGATTTATAAATTTATAATTAGACATATTGTATGTTTGTCTATTTAGCCAATTTATGGAGTCAGATACTGCCACAGTTCAGAAATAGAGCATATGTGCTTCCATGCATTTAGTTTGATCAGATGCTTCAGGGAATAGGTTAGCTTTTTAATGAAATGTGCTTCAGTAATCCACAGGTTTACAAATTCTGTGTGTTATGTTAAGGCCTGTGTTGATAAGGTTCCACAGTATAATCCTTTAATTCTCTATTTTAAAATACTGCACTTGGTGATGCTGCTTTATAAAAAACGTTCTGATACTCTGTAATGTAGTTAATGCTTGTTAAGTCTGATCTAATTTTCCTTGTATGTACAATTAATTATATAAACAATGTTGATTTTCTAATTTATCGGATGAATGGTGTTTGGCAAACTGTTATCAAATCTGGTCAGGTCATGTCTGAGTCAGCCTGTTTCTTGTGTGTATTGTTGCTGTTGATGTGCAACAGATATTTCCTAAAATATATATAACCAGGCCTCATCAATCTACCTGGAAGACCAAACCTCTTTATACATTTTCTTGAGCAGTTTCTGTTCTGTTCTCCAAAGAATGGCAGGTTAATATTCACCCAGCATCTCTCTTTCTGTGTATGTATATATGTATATCATCATCATCATCATCATCATCATTTTACGTCTGCTTTTCCCTGATTGCAAGGGTGGGACAGGAACTGATTCTGGCTTGATTTCTACAGTTGGATGCCCTTCCTAACACCAACCTCATTTACAGTGAGTGCTGGGTGCTTTTTTGCCATGGCACCTCCACGACCACTTTGCAGTGGAATGATAGGGACCCCAGTCCTATCATCTCATTTCTACAGCTGAGTAAACTGGAGAAATGTGAAATAAAGTGTCTTGCTCAAGGAAACAACATGTCACCCGGTCTGAGAATTAAACTCACAACCTTTCGATTGCAAGGCCACTGCTCTACCCACTAAACCATGTGCCTCCATGCATGTATATGTGCCTCCATATATGTATATATATATATATATATAATATATATATATATATATATATATATCCATGGAGTGTAACGCTGAGTTACTGTAGGTTCATATATTTTATGGAGCAAGAGACTCCAAGTAGTTAAGACATCTCTCTAGGAGAAGGTTATTCTGATATAAAACCTGCGAATGCATTTACTTCCGATGATGTAGACCAGTTCTTCTTTTTGGGCAAATGCATTTGAAATTCAAAGAGTGGGATTGGCCCCATGCAAAGCCTTTCCTCACTTAAAGCAGCTTCAAGCACATGCATCACTTCATATGTGACATTTTTTGCGATGCATGATATTTCTGACCATAGGCAAGTCCCTAGCAGGACTAAAAAGCTACTCCATGATGCTCATGCATAAGTATCATGTGATAGCATTTCTTGAAATCGAGTTGCAGCCATCATGTATGTATGTCATATATATATATATATATATATGTATGCGTGTCATATGTATGTATGCATGTCCTATGCATATATGTATGTATGTATGTCATATGCATATATGTATGTATGTATGTCATATGTAGATATGTATGTATGAGTCATATGTTGTATGTATGTCATATTTATATATGTATCTATGTAGGTATGTCATATGTATATATACATATATATATATATGGAGGCACATGGCTTAGTGGTTAGAGCATTGGCCTTGCAATCGAAAGGTTGTGAGTTCAATTCTCAGACCGGGTGATGTGTTGTTTCCTTAAGCAAGACACTTTATTTCACATTGCTCCAGTTTACTCAGCTGTAGAAATGAGATGATAGGGACTGGGGTCCCTATCATTCCACTGCAAAGTGGTCGTGGAGGTGCCACAGCAAAAAAGCACCCAGCACTCACTGTAAATGAGGTTGGTGTTAGGAAGGGCATCCAGCTGTAGAAATCAAGCCAGAATCAGTTCCCGTCCCACCCTTGCAAGCAGGGAAAAGCGGACGTAAAATGAAATGATGAAATGATGATGATGATATATATATATATGTATATGTATCTATGTAGGTATGTCATACGTACATCATCATCATCATCATCATTTTACGTCCGCTTTACCCTGCTTGCAAGGGTGGGACGGGTCTTATTCAGCACAGCATCTCTCCACTCGTCACGGTCCTTCGTCATCTCCACCGTGGGCTTCAATGATCTGAAGTCTGTTCTCACCACCTCCGACCAGGTTTTTCGTGGTCTATCTCTACCACGTCTTCTTTCAACTTCCTTCATAAATATATATATATATATATATATATATACACATATATATATATATATATATGTATCTATGTATGTATGCATGTATGTACGTATGTATGTAGAAGTAGTACCATATGATTTACAGGACATTGTTTCGTCCTCATTAGTGTACAAGTGCAAATTCTGTCGATGTCGATGTTACTTTTTTTTCTAACAGGATTGATAGACTAAGTACAGGTGATAGTATAAGAGTTGGGTTCAAATTTGATCATGCCAATATTTAACAAAACATAGATCATGTTCAATAACAAGAAATAATCAATATATATATATATGATGGAAAGCAACAAGGTTGTGATAGTAGTGACGAAACGGAACTCTAAAACTGGCTTCATTTGCTTTCAGAAAATGCAACCCAAACAGGAAGTGTAACCCAAATTATCTGGTTTAAATATATTTCACTATTGTTCAACATATTCACTCTCATGTGATGATGATGATGATGTGGAGGAAGTGGAGGAGGCTGAAGTGGATAAAAATAATAGGGAGAACATTACTATTGTTGGTTAGTCTCCCCCAGCAAAAACAATCCCAATCGACCAGGTGTATTATCAAGAGTACTCATTGTTAAATCTATATTTTATCAGGTGTAAATATATTTAACTATTCTGCTGCTCAGCTATACTCAGGAAGAGATGATGATTAGAAGGAGATGGATGAAGCAGATTATGATAATAGGGAGGATCTTACTATTGTTGGTTAGCCAACCCGTTAAAAGACCCCCCCCCCCCCCCCAGTTGAGTAGATTTCTATGGTCAAAGAATTTGTAATATTATAGAGTATTCATGGTAACTCGTTGAATTAAGGGTTAAAAGTTAAGCAACAAGTTAAATATACATACAGCATATCTTAAACCTTTAGCATTTATCCCGGCCATATCTGACCAGAATTCCCTCACCTCTTTCTGTTCAAATTAGCTGTAACCAGCCGCTCATACTGATGTTAAGGTATTGTTCTCAAAATAAATAATATCAAAATCTCATAGATTCGATATTATGTGAGATATTATGTAAGGTAAAGCCTTTACCCTGAAAATATGATAATAAATATAGAGTAATATAAATGCTAAAGGGTTATGGGACACTCTACCAGAACAAATATATTATCAAGAGTACTCCAACTATGATGAGCCTATCATTTTTTTATATCTACCACTATGTTATCTAATGATTATTTCCTATTTTATTAACATAGAGAGTAATTTAAGTGAAATCTTGCTGTTATTTCTAGCAGATTAATGATTACATAGAGGTACTTGTGAAGGTGCGTGGCTGAATTGTTAGAGAATTGGATTGGCAATTGTGAGAGGTTGTGAGTTCGATTCCAGGGCCGGGTGATGCGTTATGTCCTTGAACAAGACACTTTATTTTACGTTGCTCCTTCTGCCTGGATTTCCAGCTGGTAGATAGCATTAGCAATTGGAAAGACTAATGGAAACATTATTCGTCAGTCCGATTAGTTGAGGTATGGGATCTTGTCGATCCACTGTCAATAGAGGCACTTATCGAGGGTCATTGATTATGAGGGGGAGGAGGCGGATTATGATGGAAAGGATGATGATGATAATGATACGATTCAGGTGTGGTTATTGTAACCAAAAAAAAAAAAGAAGATCTTTATGACAATGAAAATGAAAGTGTGAAAGAAAGATTTTGATAATGATGAGTTCAGTATTTTCGTTAGTTCTAAAGTCTGCCTCAGTCCTGGAGCATCATCAGGCTGGTGCTTATCTTGGTTTCCATGGCATTAAGTGACTGAGAGTACAAGAATCACTCCTGGACAGGATGCCAGTCCATTGCAGGCTTAAAACCCCAGCAATTGCTTGTACTTATTTTCAGCTGAGTATACTGGGGCAATATGAAATGAAGTGTTTTGCTCAAGAACACCACATAATACCCAGTCCAGGAATCGAACCCGTAACAGTATGGTAGTAAGTCTAACACACTTACCATTAGGCCACAAATTCAAGACAAGAAAAAAGTCTACATTTGAAACGTCACCACTATCACCCCACTACCACCACCACCACAATTACAAACACCATCGCTACCACCACTACCACCACCACCACAATAACCTCCACCACCACCACCATCAAAACCACTATCACCCCCACCACCACTGCCACCACCACTATCACCCCACCACCACCACCATCACCACCACCACAATAACATCCACCACCACCACCATCACAACCACTATCACACCACCACCACCACCACAATTACAAACACCATCGCTACCACCACTACCACCATCACCACCACAATAACCTCCACCACCACCACCATCACAACCACTATCACCCCACCACCACCATCACAACCCCTATCACCCCACCACCGCCACCACCATCACAACCACTATCACCCCACCACCACCATCACCACCACAACAATAACATCCGCCACCACCACCATCACAACCACTATCACCCCACCACCGCCGCCATCACCATCGCCACCATAATTACAAACACCATCGCTATCACCACTACCATCACCACCACCGCCACCACAATAACATCCACCACCACCACCATCACAACCATCATCATCATCATCAATATATCTAGTCAAGTTGTGAGTGCTGTGTTACCGTAATATTTTTTCCAGCTATATTGTATATGTAGGTAAAATTCTGATATGTTTATTAAATTATTATTGAACAATCCTTTCTTTTCTCTTCTCTCTTATTTGTATTATGTTGAACGTATTATTGGAATTCAAGAAGAAATGTCAAAGTTTAATTTTCTTCAAATATTGATTTCTTCATCTTTTTTATCTTTGTTAAATTATAAAAAAAAACATATAATAAATTTAGTATAAACAAAGATTAATAATAATAGTAATAATAATAATAATAATAATGATTTCTTTATTAACCACAAGGATTTACATAAAGTAGACATTAAGTACAGTGCATGACAATACAGGATGGTACAAATGGTCATTTCTGCATGTAAAAAACAAAAGCAGAGGATGTAACAAAAAAATAACAATGAAAAATTCCCCAATACGGGGGAGACTTCCGAGGGACATTCGTGGAGAAAGCCCATTAAAAAGCCACAGTGACCCTGACCACCAGGGCAAGTGCCCTCTCCCAGTTTTCCACCTTTAACTTACAGACACATACTCAGAGTAGGCCCATTCACTTGACCTATTCTTGCCTCTCTCACCCATCTTTCAACAAAATGCTGGGAAATAATAGAAATAATGATAACAATTGTTATTTTTATTTACATTTTTCTTCTTCTTCTCCTTTTTACTATCATCATCATCACCAACATTATTTTCATTGTTGTTGTTGTTAGAGCTATGGATCTCAAAGTAATCTTAACATAATATATATATATATATATATATATGTGTGTGTGTGTGTGGGGGGGGTATTGTTATGCAAACAGAAATATAAATGTACATATATATATACATATGTATATATATATATACATATACGTATATATATATACATATGTATATATATATATACATATACATATATATATACATATGTATATATATGTAAATTTATATTTCTGTTTGCATAACAATACACACACACACATATATATATATATATGTCTTTGTGTGTTATGTATTTCCGTAGAAAAGTAAAGGAAGGAATATATATATATATATATATGGGGGCACATGGCTTAGTGGTTAGAGCATTGGCCTTGCAATCGAAAGGTTGTGAGTTCAATTCTCAGACCGGGTGATGTGTTGTTTCCTTGAGCAAGACACTTTATTTCACATTGCTCCAGTTTACTCAGCTGTAGAAATGAGATGATAGGGACTGGGGTCCCTATCATTCCACTGCAAAGTGGTCGTGGAGGTGCCACGGCAAAAAAGCACCCAGCACTCACTGTAAATGAGGTTGGTGTTAGGAAGGGCATCCAGCTGTTGTAGAAATCAAGCCAGAATCAGTTCCCGTCCCACCCTTGCAAGCAGGGAAAAGCGGACGTAAAATGATGATGATGATGATATATATATATATATATATATATTTGTGTTTGCTTCCACTAGTTTAAATTAAATTAACTTAAGAGAAAGCAATGTGGCTTTTGTTCTTTATAGCATTAGAAATGGTAACTTTGATGATGATGGTAGTGGTGAGTGTGGTGGTGGTGGTGGTGGTGGTGGTGGTGGTGACGATGGTGATGATATTTGATATATCATGTTTAAATAGAATTTTCAAGGTATTCTTTAATTGTGTGGGTGGAAGTGTGTGTGTATCAGTTTATATATGTTTGTGTGTACAGAAGTTTGTGTCTATATCAGTTTATGTGTGTGTGTATGTGCGTGTATGTATGTGTGTGTGTGTGTGGAAGTGTGTGTATATGAGTTTATTATCAGAATAGTTTGATATTAAACACATCACTTTTATCTCTGTAATATCAAAGTATAAACAGATACACTGCACATGCAAACAATAACATGAACACACTTATGATTTTGTATCTCTGTGCTTGTCTTGTTTATTCTTGAATATATCATCATCATCACCGTTTTACGTCCGTTCTTCCACGCTAGCATGGGTTAGACAGGTTGTCCTGTTGTGGGCAGTATATGTATATATATCATCATCATCACTGTTTAACGTCTATTTTCCACGCTAGCATGGGTTAGATGGGAGTTACCCCACTTGATGCAAGATTGATCGGGTGGCCGTGTGTCACTCCTATAGGACTGTCATCATCATCATCATCATCATCATTTCATTTTACGTTCGCTTTTCCCTGCTTGCAAGGGTGGGACGAGAACCTATTCTGACTTTATTTCTACAGCTGGATGCCCTTCCTAACACCAACCTCATTTACAGTGAGTGCTGGGTGCTTTTTTGCTGTGGCACCTCCAGTGGAATGATAGGGATCCCAGTCCCTATCATCTCATTTCTACAGCTGAGTAAACTGGAGCAATGTGAAATAAAGTGTCTTGCTCAAGAAAACAACACATCATCCGGTCTGAGAATTGAACTCACAACCTTTCGATTGCAAGGCCAATGCTCTAACCACTAAGCCATATATATATATATATTCATTTCTGTAAATATTCTGTTTATTTAACCTATTTATATGAAAGACACTACAGCATAAGTAATACACATAGACAGAGAGTAGTTATAATTAGGTTTTCTTATTTTTGTATGTAATATCTTCTTTAAACCAATATCTAACATACAATAAATAATGATATAAATGAAATAAATAATATAAAATAATATAAAATGTAATAAAATGTAATAAAATAATATAATATAATATGAAATAATATAAAATGTAATAAAATGTAATAAAATGTAATAAAATAATATAATATAATATGAAATAATATAATAAGGAATAATATAAAATGTAGTAAAATGCATAGGGAAGCCATTTTGATTATAAACGAAAGAGGAAGAAAACAAGTAGCTGTTGTAGTAAGCCTGAGGGAGAGAAAACCAATAGATATTAACAGTGTATGGAAGCATTTGTAACTAATTATGTTTTTCTGTGCCTGGTCACAAATGAGCCAACATCAGCAGTTGTTGAATGTGTTAGCAAATATCTGAAGACTAATCCTTTAGATTGTTATTGGTTACAACAATAAAAATAACATATAATGATGGCGATAATAATAATAATAATAATAATAATAATAATAATAATAATAAAAATAATGATGATAATAGTAATAATAATGATAATAATAATGATAATAATAATGAGGAGGGGGAAGTTATTTAGATAAAGAAGATGATGAGAGAAAAGGAGAGAGTGTGTTAGATAGATAGATAGATAGATAGATAGATAAAATACAGAGAGAGAGGGGGAGGGAGTGAGAGAGAGAGAGAGAGAGAGAGAGAGAGAGAGAGAGAGAGAGAGAGAGAGAGAGAGAGGTATTCTTTGTATGTGATGAAAACTGATTGTTTGAAAGAAAGCCTGCTGGCAAGAAGACAATGTGACAATTTACACTTATGAAGGTCTTCAAAGTTAGTTAAAACAGCTTTCACCTCCAATAAGGAATATCTTTAGGTTTGTTTACAAAACAAATGGAAAATTATTAACAACTTTTGATCAAGAGTTCTAAATCTTGCTGCCACTTACCATTTTCTAGTTAATCTTTAATCCTCTATGTCATCTACATTAAACAAAAACTGAAATAAAAGATAATAAATAGACTTAGATAGAATAATTTCTTAATGTACTTAGTTTTTTGTGTGTTTTTCTCTATATTGAAATTTTTTTTATCTTTATTTTTATCTTACTTGCCTTCAAATATGATGTCTGATTAACTTACATAGAAAAATGTTAGGAAAGATGGAAGAGAGTTCATTGCTATCTTCACGTACTATTTTATTTGAAATATTAATTACATACATAACTCACAAAAACAAAATAGTGTAGGACAGAACAAAGGAGAGACACAAAATAACAAATTAGTCTCTGAGGAGGTCATAGGATGTGTGATGAAAATGCTTTGACAATAAACAAATAAACAACCATCTGGTTATTAAACTAACCAATTGGATGTTTATAATAAATTGAAGTGAAAACCAACAGGTGCATGTTTTTATTGGCAGCATGACCCACCCAAATTATAACAATATATCATCATCATCATCATCACCGTTTTACGTCCGTTCTTCCACGCTAGCATGGGTTAGACGGGTTGTCCTGTTGTGTGCAGTGTCTGGTCGGCTGACCATGCCTTGCTCATACAGGAACTGATCTGGCTTGATTTCTACAGCTGGATGCCCTTCCTAACACCAACCTCATTTACAGTGAGTGCTGGGTGCTTTTTCGTGGCGCCTACACATCCACTTTACAGTGTGGGCTGGGTGCTTTTTTGCCGTGGCAGCTCCACGACCACCTTGCGGTTGGGGGTGTGGGGGCATATTGTTTATATGCTTCAGCATGTACCCATGGGAGGTCGGGTACTCTGTATTACTGCGTGACGCCAGAAGTCACGGTCGTGTGTCATATATATCATCATCATTTAATGTCCATTTTTCCAGGCTAGCATGGGTTAAGCAAGTTGTCCTGTTGTGACAAAAGTCAGATCAGATAACGATGACTTGCTCATGCAGAACTGTTTCTGGCTTGGTTTCTGTGACTGTATATCCTTCCTAACACCAACCACATTTACAATGTGGACTGGGTGCTTTTGTCATGTCAACAACATGACCACTTTACAGATGGACTGACTATTTTTGTCATGTTTCTGACACGAACACTCTACAATGTGGACCAGGCACTTTTTGTCATGTTACCAACACAACCACTTTACTGTGTGGACTGGGTGATGGAGGTAAGAGTGTTTTCCCATTTTCCCTGCTGGCATTGCTTAGATGAGTTGTCATGTTCTGAGACATGGCAGATCAAATGATAATGCCTTACTTCATATGTTCCAGTTTGGCATAGAACCATGGATGCCATTTCCTACCAACACCCAATACTTTATATTTCCTTAATTGTCTTATAATCATTGTAAACTTCTTCTTTACCCACTTATTGTAAACTTAGCTAATACAATTTCCTACCTTCCAATATACACATCTTTTTCAGCTGGAGGAATATTTTCTTCGTTTTGTGGAATTATTCTCTTTAATGCTGCTTCGAAGTGTTCCTTTCATTTATTCTGTTTTTTCTTATCTTTAATTAATAGGTTCACTGTATATCTCTAATCCGTAGCTCTTTGATGCCCATAATTTCTTTAATTGATTGATAAACTAATCTAATATTTCCTCTACCCATCTAATCATTTATCTTATCTGCAATGCCATTCAAGTAGTTTCTCTTATCACACCTAGCAAGTACTCTTACTTGGCTATAACTGTTTATATATTCTGTTTTAAAAATAGGTAACATTTTATCATAGTTACTTACAGTTTCTCATTTAAGTTTTCTTATTTCCTTTCCTGTATCATGTCCCAAGTTTCATTTATAATTCATCCCCACCTCTTAGTTCTTTCTCTGCATCCAACTGTTACTTTTAATTCTTTATGTAGTTCCATTTCACATCTGATGTACAGCTTCTTTCTTTCCTCTTCATCCATTAACATCTGCAGAACAACCAATATTTTTATATATTCACACTTAAACTCTTCTTTTACATTTTTGTTCAATCACATTTTTTATACATTAAATTTTAGAGTAGAGGTTCTAGTTACATTTTTTTTTACATTAATTTTTCACTTAGATATTGTGGGTTGATATTTGTAGCAATTATTGGCCACTCACTTCGCTGTTATATTTTTTAGTAAGACTCTATGACATCAATTGCAGTATGATAAATTTGGTTTTAATATTTTCCCTCTAGAGTAGTCTAAATATATTCCTGTATATTTCTTTTGCTGGAAGATGTATCATTAATTATCAATTTGTTTGCCATACAAATAAGCAAAACAAACCAAAACAAATATATATAACATTTACTATATATACATATATATATAATATTTCCTATATATATATATATATATATATATATATATATATATTTATATATTTATTTACTATCTCTCTCTCTCGATATATATATATATATATATAGTAAAACCAAATCTCATTTTCCCACCATTTCTTGTTTACTCATACATTGAGTAAAAAACAAAACAAAAAAACCAACTATCATTACAGTTTTCCAGTTTAGCATTAACGTCTCCAATACAGAGCAGTAATTTATCTTCGACTATATTCTTCTTCTTGAAGTTCGTTAAGAGATACCTCTGTTGTTTAATTTGTTGTTTCATTTGTTGTTTCATTTAGTACAGTTATAGTTTACAAACATTTCAATGTGTAAACCTGAAGCTAGTGGATAAAATACTCTCATCAATTGATTGTCATTTAACATTTGTTTTACCATATATATATATATATATATACGTACGTTATTCCGGGTTGAATCGGAGGTAACCACAGTAAGTAAGGTACTCAATACATTGCAGAGTATAAAAGTTTTAATATAGATGAGATTCTACAGGACTAGAACTGTTTCATTCTTTAGAAATCATCAGGAATCAGGAATTCCTGATGATTTCTAAAGAATGAAACAGTCCTAGTCCTGTAGAATCTCATCTATATTAAAACTATATATATATATATATATATATATATATATAGGAACGAGTAGGACCCCAACGGCTGAGCTCAAGCCGTTTCGACGGCTAATTCTGGACTAAATTAGCCGTCCAGAATTAGCCGTCGAAACGGCTTGAGCTCAGCCGTCGGGGTCCTACTCGTTCCTATTACCCACTCTACTACCCTAAGTATTGAGTACTTTGGTGCGTTATGGTTCACCTGGTTCCTTACCACATTTCCTCCGTTATATATATATAATATATATACATACATATATCATACTGAATCTCCCTGAGAATTATATTAAAGGTACACATATGTGGAATACTCTGCCACTGAGACAATAATGCAAGATGAACTGTACCTGTAATTCAAAGGGTCAGCCATGTCATACACTGTCTCATGCTGAATCTCCCTGAGATTTACATCAAGGGTACACATGTCTATGGAATACTCACCCACTTACATCATAGAACAAGATGAACTGATCCTGAAATTCAAAGGATCATGCTGAATCTCCCTGAAAATTGCGTTAAAGGTACATATGTTTATGGAATGATCAGCCACCTGCATGTTAATTTCCTGAGCTGGTTATTCTGTTGATTGAACAGCTGATGGAAGTCAATTACTTCTGCTAGCATATTAACATATATGTGTAAATATAGATTTTATTGTAGTTTAAAAGTCTGTTCTAAGCTTAAGGTTCATTAAGACTGCATTTATCCTTGGCTTCCTTGGAGTTAAGCAACTGTGAATACAAGACTCTCCCTGGATAAGACACCAGTCCATCACAGGATTAACTTTCCAGTTACTGCTGGTTCTAATTCTCAGCAGACTGTAGTGGAGCAACATGGAAATAAATGTCTTGTTCAAGAACACAATACACCAGCCTGTCTAGGAATTGAACTGACGACATTACAATTGTACACCAAACATCCTAACCATTAGAGCATGTGGTTTGGTACCTGTAAAGTACTAAACTTAATACACATTAAACATATAGTTCCATGTTGTTCTTCTATGAGAAATATAACCAGCTTAAGAGAGTTTCTTGGAAGAATGGTCATTCTTCTTATCTTCTCACAGTACAATATTGCAGTCTCACATATATGTCTGAGTCATTGACAATAAAAATAATACAATGGCGATTTATTATCCACCATACCAACCAGTCTTTTGTACAATTGAACAATCTGGTGGTAGCCATAGAGAAGACAAGAAAGTTATGTTTCTATAAAAGCAACAGCCACCACATAAACAACAAGATGTACAACGAAGAACAAAGGCTCTAGATATTGTAATATGAAAATCGGTATACAACATAATTTTAAAGAGGGGAATCAATTTGCAATGCATTTTATGCTGTAGGCTGCCTAACAAGTGAAAATAGTCTTCTCTATTTCTTTCACATTTGATGTTAATCTAATCAGCCACCCACACAAACTAGAAACATGAACAATGTTATTGAAATTCTTCCTTGCTTTCTTTGTTTAGTTTTTGTTGTCTATTTTCGTTTTTGTTGTTGTTTTTTTTCTCATACAAATTCACTCATTCTATCATTGTCTTTCTGTGCTTAGACTTTTTTGACAATACTACAATACTAAATAATAAACAAATATATAACATGAAATAAATAAATATACATATATATATATATGTATATATATATATATATATAATAATGATACAATACTAAATATAAAGAAAGAAATATATAAAAATAAATAGATAAAATGAAATAAAAACAAAAAGAAATATATATATATAAATATCAAACCGAAATAAATAAAAAAAATTCATTTCTTTTCTTGTGCTTAGGTGATTGAAATAGAGAAACAAATTGATTACAATAGAAAGTATAATAGATGAAGTTAATAAGTCTGGAACTCACCCAGAGTTGAAGAAATATATAGAAGTAATATATAGAGAAATAAAAGTTAAACAGACTAGAAAATAAAACAATCAGTTGTTCCTAATTGTTAAGAATAAAATTCTGATGCATTGTACACACATACACACATATATATACACACACACACACACACACACACATATATATATATATATATATATATATATATATATATATATATATATATATATATATATATGTATATATATATGTATATACGTTTGCATTGTTATTTCTGTTTACCTTTTATATATATATATATATGTAGATACACACACACATATATATATATGTACACATACACATATATATATATATATATATATATATATATATATATACATACATATGTATTTTTATGTAATATATTTTTTTACCTCTAACATGTCAATAGCCTTACCCATTGCTTAATATTTCTTTAAATAAATATTGTTCTTTTTCTCTTGAAGGATTGTCTACATGTAGGTGGGTGGTAGATTGCCAACAATACTGATACTTAAGTCGACATTTATACTACACATGTACTTGTATTTTATATATATATAATATATATAATATATGGAGGCACATGGCTTAGTGGTTAGAGCATTGGCCTTGCAATCGAAAGGTTGTAAGTTCAATTCTCAGACCGGATGATGTGTTGTTTCCTTGAGCAAGACACTTTATTTCACATTTCTCCAGTTCACTCAGCTGTAGAAATGAGATGATAGGGACTGGGGTCCATATCATTCCACTGCAAAGTGGTCGTGGAGGTGCCACGGCAAAAAAGCACCCAGCACTCACTGTAAATGAGGTTGGTGTAAGGAAGGGCATCCAGCTGTAGAAATCAAGCCAGAATCAGTTCCCGTCCCACCCTTGCAAGCAGGGAAAAAGCGGACGTAAAATGAAATGATGATGATGAATGATGATATATATAATTTTATATATATTTATGTGTTGGATATTTGGGTATAGTTATAGGCAGTTGACCAGTTAGATATACACATATATATATATATATATATATATATTGTTATATATATTGTTATATTTGGGGAGGGTCATATGTTCTGAGTTCAAATCCTATCAATATTAGCTTTGCCTTTCTTCCTTACAAGGACGATAAATTAAGGTACCAGTAATTTACTGGAGTTGATTTAAATGCCTTTCTCCTTCCCTTCAAATTGCTAGCTTTGTGGCAAATGTAAGAATAATTATGTCTGCTAACAGCAGTCAATTGACAGAATTGGTAGAGTGCCGGAAAAATGCTCATTAATATGTTCAATCTCTTTATGTTCTGAGTTCAAATCCCACTGAGAACAATGTTGCCTTTAATCTTTCGAAGATCGATAAAATAAAGTCTTCTTCTTTTTGAGCCATCTGTCTGTCAAAGGTGAAGCATTTGCAAAGTTCTTGTTCCTGACTCCCTGATCACTCATTACTGCAAGAAGATCCCATCCAGTGAGGCCAGTGTCCCTTTCCAACTGAAACCTGGTGGTTATCTTTGAATGTCCCATTCCTCGCTTTGTATCTGGTAGCCAGAGAAACAGTTTCCCTGCAAATTTATCATGGTGGGAAACATGACCAGCAACAGCCATATGACAGGATCAAACTTGTGGCAGATCACCATAAAGAACTGTGTGGCTTAGCCGGGAAATGTTGAATACCACCCTTAATCAACTTTCCTCTTCACCTCCCCAAAATTGCTGGCCTTGTGCCTAAATTAGAAAACATAATATGTCTCTAAGTGTTAGCTGACTTGACATTAAACAATAACAATACTAACAACATATGCATCCCTCTTTTTGCCAGAAAATGCCCTTAGTTTTAAATTGATGTTTTTTTTTCTCAATTTGATTATATATTACTATGTATTACATTGACAAGGTTCCTAGCAATAATTAATTGATAATATTATATATTTCTATCTGATATAAATGTAATCAATTATATATATATATAAATATATATATAGGAACGAGTAGGACCCCGACAGCTGAGCTCAAGCCGTTTCGACGGCTAATTCTGTCCAGAATTAGCCGTCGAAACGGCTTGAGCTCAGCCGTCGGGGTCCTACTCATTCCTATTACCCACTCTACTACCCTAAGTATTGAGTACTTTGGTGCGTTATGGTCCACCTGGTTCCTTACCACATTTCCTTCGTTAAATATATATATATATATAATTATAATTGAATATAAAAGAAAAACGAACACAGATATATACATATATGAGTTCAAATCGTAATGGACCAGATTCGCTGGTATTCTTTTCACCTTAGCGAATCTGGTCCCTTACGATTTGAACTCATATATGTATATATCTGTGTTCGTTTTTCTTTTATATTCAATTATAATATACGGCTCGGAAATATCTCTTTCTTAGAGCTATTTTGTTGTAAGAGACTATTTTGAGTTCCTGACTCAATATATACCAAGTATGAAATTTGTAGAAATTTGTTTTTTCTATAAATTTCTACAAATTGCATACTTGACGACCCAATATATATATGTATATATATAATGGTAGAACACTGATGATCCATTTGAGGTGAAACAAATTGTTCTCAGAAATGGTAAATTAGCTGTTGTGGAACTACTTATATATATATATATATATATATATATATATATATATATATATATATATATATATATATATATATATATATATATATATATATATATATATATATATATATATATATATATATATATATATATATATATATATATATATATATATATATATATATATATATATATATATATATATATATATATATATATATATATATATATATATATATATATATATATATATATATATATATATATATATATATATATATATATATATATATATATATATATATATATATATATATATATATATATATATATATATATATATATATATATATGGAGGCACATGGCTTAGTGGTTAGAGCATTGGCCTTGCAATCGAAAGGTTGTGAGTTCAATTCTCAGACCGGGTGATGTGTTGTTTCCTTGAGCAAGACACTTTATTTCACATTGCTCCAGTTTACTCAGCTGTAGAAATGAGATGATAGGGACTGGGGTCCCTATCATTCCACTGTAAAGTGGTCGTGGAGGTGCAACGGCAAAAAAGCACCCAGCACTCACTGTAAATGAGGTTGGTGTTAGGAAGGGCATCCAGCTGTAGAAATCAAGCCAGAATCAGTTCCCGTCCCACCCTTGCAAGCAGGGAAAAGTGGACGTAAAATGAAATGAAATGAAATGATGATATATATATATATATATATATATATATATATAGTAATAATAATAAATTTGAAGACTAAAATCCAAAGAGGGCTCGATAAGGATAAATATATATCAGATATATAAGGACCCTAGAGCAAATATTAAAATAACAGATCAAAGTTTAAGCAAAGAATCGCTACTTTCACCCTTAATGGTATCTTAAGGGTGAAAGCAGCGATTCTTTGCTTAAACTTTAATCTGTTATTTTAATAAATATATATACATATATATATATTTATATATATATATATATATTTATATATATATATATATATATATATATATATATATATATATATATATATATATACATATGTAAGATAATAGGATAAAATCACAAATATTTTAAACTGGAAAACCACATGAAATAACACATTCACACACAAAAAGACAAAAAAAAAAAAGAAAATAAATAAGTAAGACGAAATTGATAAAAGGAAGAAGAAAAGTAAGCTAAGCGTGGGCATTCCCAGAGTTGCTCTTTACTCAACGTAATCGATACTGCCTGGGAAACGATAATTCTGATGGTTTCGGAAACACCGAAAATGAAATGTGATTGAATGATTGAAAAATATAAATAATTCAATAAATATAAATAAATATGATTCTAAAAAAAATCCCAATCTTAATCGATATATGAATAGTCAATTTATCTTTCTTTCCTTTTTTTTTTTTTTTTTTTCGTAGAGGAAAATCAAACAGGTAATAAATGAGTAATATATAAACATGACAAGTATTTCTATAAGCTGAATAGTTGATATAAAGAAATTCGATTTCTGAAGAAGTCAATGAGGCCATTAGATGATAGAGAGAAAACGATGAGAGGGAGAGAGAGAAAGACAGAGAGAAAGATAGGAATAAATAGATAGATATATAGAGATAGAGAGAAATAAATAAAGAGAGAGAGATAAAAAGAGAGAAGTAGATAGATAGCGAGAGAGAGTGAGAGATAGAAATAGAGAGAAAGAGAAAGAGAGATAGATAAAGAAAGAGAGAGATGTGAAAAGAGTTAATACTATTAGACACACAACAAGTTTGATTAATACAACTGCCAGGTGATATGCATTGAATCACAGATTCATAATAAAAAAAAGGTAGGAAACAAGCAACATAAACATAATACTACTACTACTACTACTACTACTACTACTACTACTACTACTATTATTGTTATTATTATTATTATTATTATTATTATTATTTCCATTATTATTTTATCGTGCATCATCACTGCTTTACCGAGCACAGCTCTATGTGCCTTGGGTATGTGCAGTGTAGTTTTTGTTGGTGTTGCTTCTATTGTATTGAGAGTACTTTTCGTAACATTTGTGCAGTGCCTAGTAGTGCTATCATTTGTATGCTGTATATATTTGTAAGTCCTGGGGTTTTGGTTATGTATTTGTCTGTGTGTTTTTCTTTTATCATTCCTAGGGCACGTATTATTATAGGTATTGTTTCTGTTTCCATTTTCCACATTTGAGTTATTTTTATCGCTAGATCTTTATATTTGGAGAGTTTCTCTATTTCCTTGGAAGGTATATTATCATCTGTGGGGATAGATACATCTATTAGAAGGCATTTGTTTTCTTTGTGGTCTTGATCTCTCTGTCTGTATGTAATGGCATATCCCAGAGGATGGTTGCTTTGTCATTCTCTGATACTTTTTCTGGTGTGTGTTTGTACCATCTTTTTTTCTGTTGATATTTCATAATGCTGGCATAACTTCCAGTGTATGAAGGTCCCAACTCAATCAGGCCTGTGGATATATTCTTTTTTTGCTAGAGCTGGGCATCCAGAGACTATGTGGTTGATTGTGTCTTCCCTATCTCCACATATTCTATAGTTACTTATTGTGCTTTGTTTCATTATGTACTTCTGGTAGTTTCTGGTGAGTAGACTCTGGTCCTGTGCTGCAATTAGAAATCCTTCCATCTCAGCTTTTAGTCCAGTGCTTCAGAGCCAGTTTTGTGTGTTTTCTTTGTCTACTTCCTTTCTATTTAGCTTTTTGGGGGTATTGGCCATGTAAGGATTTCTCTTGCCATCGTTTTAACATGGCATACTGGATGTCAGTTTTCAATTTAAATTTTATGTCTTTCACAATTTCTATTGTTGTTTTTTCTTTGTTTTCATTTCCCTCACAATTATCTGTTAATCCAGTTATCATTATTATTATTATTATTATTATTATTATTATTATTATTATTATTACCATTATTCTATTCCACTCCAAACAAAACCACACTTGCATATCTTTCTTATATATTTCTTTTTTTTTAATTTCAAGCGACATGAAAACAAGATTTAAAACATCACGCAATATCTTTGTAGAAAAGAAAAAATAAATAGATATAAAAATAGATGAATATAAAAGAAGAGCTTGAGGTGTGTGTGAGAGAGAGAGAGAGAAAGAGGGTGTGTATGAGTGAAAGAGAGTGTCTGTGTATGTGTGTGTGTGAGAGAGAGAGAGAGAGGGTGTGTATGTGTGTATGTGAAAGAGAGAGTATGTGTATGTGTGAGAGAGAGAGAGAGAGTGTGTGTGTATGAGCAGGAGAGAGAGTGAGTGAGAGAAAAAGAGAGAGAAAGATAGAGAGAGTGTGTGTGTACGTGAGAGAGAGAGAGAGAGAGAGAGAGAGAGAGAGAGAAATAGTGAGAGATAGAGTGTGTGTGTATGTGAGAGAGAGAGAGAGAGAGAGAGAGAAATAGAGAGAGAGTGTGTGTATGTGAGAGAGAGATAGAAAGAGAGAGAGAGAGAGTGTTTGTGTATGTGAGAGAGAGAGTGTGTGTGTGTGAGAGAGAGAGATAGAAAGAGAGAGAGAGAGAGAGTGTGTGTGTATGTGAGAGAGAGAGAGACAATGTGTGTATGTGAGAGAGAGAGATAGTGTGTGTATGTGAGAGATAGAGAGAGAGACAGTGTGTGTATGCGTGAGTGTGTGTACGGAATGAACTAATGTGAGATATATGTAAACAATTGACGTGAGAATGTCTTGGGATTCCTTAATTTGTAAATTGGTTGTAGTCGTAGAATTCGATGTCATAAGAGACACTGCTTGATACATTGGTAATTGGGAAGAAGAAGAAAATACTTGAATATCCCTAGGTCTATGTATGTATATATACATATATATGAAAACTTCAGGACCCCAATGGTGGTGAGTAGTTTTCCGAGTGGTGTCAGGGATGGGGACCCACAATTAAAGAAGGTACTCAATATATTGGTAGAGTATAGGCATCATGTTATATATAGAAATGACTTCTACTTTCATATAAATGAAACAGTTCTAGTCCTGTAGAAGTCATTTCCCTCTATATACATGATAATAATTGTTTCTTATATAGGCACAAGGCCAGCAATTTTGGTGGAGGGGAAAGTCGATTAAATTGACCCCAGTGCGTGATTGGTACTTTATTTTATCGATTCCGTAAGGATGAAAGGCAAAGTTAACTTCGGCGGGATTTGAACTCAGATCATAAAGGACAGTAACTCTATGCTGCAAAGCATGGCGTCCGGCCCTCTATCAACACTGCCAATCCACCGCCCTTATATATACATGATAATAATAATAATAAAAAGGAAGAAGTATTAAATCTTCATTGCATTTATTGAGGTGTGACGTGCATTTTGCGATTGATCAGCTCATGAGGCGATCTGTATGGATTTGACCTGACTCTAGAATCAAAAGCTCGTTGGACATCTGTTACTATAATGACAAGCTTTTGAATCCAGAGTCAGGCTAGATCAATACAGTTTGAGTCTTGAGTTGATGGATTAATTGTGAAACACGCGTCACACCTCAATAAATGTAATCAATATCTAACACTTCGTCCTTTTTATTATTATTAGTATTACACTCTGCTTAGTACAACACCATTATATCTACTGGAAACTACGCATCGAATGTTCACAGCTGGTGAAACTACAGTAACTGGATGTTACAATCACTAAACTATATATATAAATATATATATCATCATCATCATCATCATCATCATTTTACGTCTGCTTTTCCCTGCTTGCAAGGGTGGGACGGGAACTGATTCTGGCTTGATTTCTACACTGGATGCCCTTCCTAATACCAACCTCATTTACAGTGAGTGCTGGGTGCTTTTTTGCCGTGGCACCTACACATTCACTTTGCAGTGGAATGATAGGGACCCCAGTCCCTATCATCTCATTTCTACAGCTGAGTAAACTGGAGCAATGTGAAATAAAGTGTCTTGCTCAAGGAAACAACACATCACCCATATATATATATCAAAGGTATATATTGAGTTAGGAACTCAAAATAGTCTCTTACAACAAAATAGCTCTAAGAAAGAGATATTTCCGAGCCGTATATTATAATAGAATATAAAAGAAAAACGAACACAGATATATACATATATGTGTTCAAATCGTAAGGGACCAGATTCTCTAAGGGGAATTATATATATATATATCATGAGAAACATTTCACTCATTTGTTTGTATACAGGCAAACATGCGCACACAAGCCTGAATCTAATGCAGGTGAAATACTAATGACAAGTAAGAAAAAATTATTATACACCAGTGAACTATATGTTTAATACTATAATACTATATGCATAGATTGAAGCAAAATGGAAATATATAAAAATATATATGTATATTTCGTTTCTGAATTTCTTTATCTGAAATCGTGTGTTGAAACCGATATTGTTATACTTTGGGAGGGTCATGTTGCCAATAAGAAACACATGCACCAGTTGCTTTCACTTCAATTTATTATATATTTATAAATTTATAAATTTACAAATCTACAAATTTATAAATTTCTGGTTGGTTGGTTGGTTGGTTCCACAACCAGATAGTTGTTTATATATAGTCATAGTCCTTTCGTCACATACTCTGTGACCTCTTCAGTGACTAGGGATTCCTTTCTTTGTTTCTGTGCCTTTCCTTTCTTCTGTCCTACGCCATTTTGTTTCTGTGTGTGTGTTGTGTGCTCAGTTTGCGCATGCGCCACATCCGGGTGTCTGTGTGTGTTTGTGTTCATTTATCTATTTGTTTATTTATTTACATGTTATTGGTTGGTTGTTTGTTCTATGTGTGTGTTTTCATTTTGTCCTTAATTGTAAGTTGTGATGTTGCTGTTCCACTCATATTTTCTATTTTCTATTACTATATATAAACAACTATCTGGTTGTGGAACCAACCAACCAACCAGAAATTTATAAATTTGTAGATTTGTAAATTTATAAATTTATAAATATATAATAAATTGAAGTGAATGCAACTGGTGCGTGTGTTTCTTATTGGCAACATGACCCTCCCAAAGTATAACAATATATATGTATAGATATCCGTGTATTATTGATGGACATGAAAAGAATTCAATTCCAATACCTAAAAATAGTTTAAATATTCACTATATATGGCAAGGTGGTGAGCCTTGTTCATCGGGATCATCAAACAAGACAAGAATCTTGTCTGATGATCCTGCCACTATACAGGTGAAACTCCAGAGTAACAAAACTCACTACATAGCCATAATAAATGAATATATGTCTGTATATATATATATATATATATATATATATATATATATATATATATATGAAATATATGAAATATAAGAATCAAAGAACTGTTCAAAACATTAATGTTTTGAACAGTTCTTTGATTCTTATATTTCATATAACTGCTCTGTAAATCATCTGATGTTTTTACATTGAGCTACTTAACTTACTGGTAATAAGGTAGTAATACATTACTGCCTACCACTATTTAGGGTGTATATAAAAAATACTTATAACTGCATAAGGTTTTGTATTTACATAACCATAAATAGTATAACTAATACTATATATATATATATATATTAGTTTTAATATAGATGAGATTCTACAGGAATTCTACAAGAATTCTACAGGAATTCTACAGGATTCTACAAGAATGAAACAGTTCTAGTCCTGTAGAATCTCATCTATATTAAAACTTTTATACTCTGCAATGTATTGAGTACCTTACTTACTGTGGTTACCTCCGATTCAACCCGGAATAACGTACGTATATATATATATATATATATATATATATATAAAGAATTAGTATACCAACATATTTATACAGATGTAACCTATGCTAGCAAAGATATAGGTTTTCAGAAACTAATTAGTTGGAGTGAAATTTAAGTAAGTAAGCTAATTACTATAATTTTCTTATTTTACATCTTTTATATCATCATCATTTCATTTCATTTCATTTTACGTCCGCTTTTCCCTGCTTGCAAGGGTGGGACGGGAACTGATACTGGCTTGATTTCTACAGCTGGATGCCCTTCCTAACACCAACCTCATTTACAGTGAGTGCTGGGTGCTTTTTTGCCGTGGCACCTCCACGACCACTTTGCAGTGGAATGATATAGACCCCAGTCCCTATCATCTAATTTCTACAGCTGAGTAAACTGGAGCAATGTGAAATAAAGTGTCTTGCTCAAGGAAACAACACATCACCCGGTCTGAGAATTGAACTCACAACCTTTCGATTGCAAGGCCAATGCTCTAACCACTAAGCCATGTGCCTCCATATATGTGCCTTTATATATATATATATATATAACTTCCCGTGTTGTGTTTGGAGGTAACCCCAGTTAAAAAAGGTACTCAATACGTTGGTAGAGTAACAGCATCTTTATTATAAATAGAAATAACTTCTACAGGACTAGAACTGTTTCATTTGTATGAAATCATCAGGAATATATATGGGGTTGGGGAACTTGACCACAACACTGTTCTTGCCATTGATTGCAGCTTGCTTTAACAACATAACAATTGACATATGAGCATGATGTTGTGGGTTTGATTCCTGGACTGGGTTGTGTGCTGCTCCAATATACTCAGCTGAAAATGAGTATCAGCAGTAGCTGCGGGTTTAACCCTTTAGCATTTGCATTACTTTTACATTTGCATTCAAGGTAAAGGCTTTACCTCACTTAATTATCTCATATAATGTTAAATCCACGTGATGTTGATATTATTTATTTTGAGAACAATACCTTAATTTCAGTATGAGCAGCCAGTTACAGCCAGTTACAGCTGGTTTGAACAGAAAGAGGTGAGAGAATTCTGGCTGTATACAGCCGGTTTAAATGCTAATGGGTTACCCCAGAACCCCTGTCCTGTGTGGCATCTTGTACTCTTGGTCACTTCATGCCATGGAAACTGGGATCAGCACCAGCCTGAAAGGAGACGGGCTTCACCAGGTTAAAAATACCCTAAAAATGCTGTATGCCACTACAGCCCCCTACAACACCCTCAGGAGTTACGAGTCCATACGTCCATACATATATTTTAGTGGCTATATTTGTAAATATATGTAGCAAACTTTTCTTTTAATTCTACCATTATATTTGTTATTAAAATTCTTTATATATATTGATGACTTAACCAGAAGTTCATTCTATCATATATATCATGTATATCTTATATATCATATATATCATATATACATATATATTATGTATATCATGCATATATATATATATCATATATATATATCTTACCCCTTAGTAAACACCAGTATCATTCTTTTTCTGATTATTATATAATTTATGAAGTATGTATGTGAAGCCATGATGCTTTTCACAATTGACAGCTTTGTCAGCAGCAGAATACCTAATAAAAATATTGTTTTCATTCAACAAGAGCTATCTATATATCTGTAGGATCAACAGTACTCAAATATATAAAATATGAACCATCTGGTACTTAAGATTTGGTTTTCTATTTTCTCTCTTTGTTTTGTGTGTAAATATCTAATATTAACGCATAAAAAATATTATGTATTCTAAGAGGGGAATAAAGAATAAAGAGAAATTCTATAGAAATCTGAGAACATCTGTTACATGTGAAAATAAATTTTAATAGTAGGAAGAAGTAACTTTCTGAGATTATGAACAAGTGATATATATATATATACACATGAAGGCACATGGCTTAGTGGTTAGAGCATTGGCCTTGCAATCGAAAGGTTGTGAGTTCAATTCTCAGACCGGATGATGTGTTGTTTCCTTGAGCAAGACACTTTATTTCACATTTCTCCAGTCCACTCAGCTGTAGAAATGAGATGATAGGGACTGGGGTCCCTAACATTCCACTGCAAAGTGGCCGTAGAGGTGCCACGGCAAAAAAGCATTGTAAATGATGTTGGTCTTAGGAAGGGCATCCAGCTGTAGAAATCAAGCCAGAATCAGTTCCCGCCCCACCCTTGCAAGCAGGGAAAAGCGGACGTAAAATGAAATCATGAAAATCATATATATATATATATATATATATATATACAACAATGACTTCTAGTATAGGCACAAGGCCAGTAATTTTGGGGAGGGAAAAGTCAATTAAATCGATCCTCAGTGCATTACTGGTACTTTATTTATTGACCCTGTAAGGATTAAAGTCAAAGCCAATCTCAGCAGGATTTGATCTCAGAACGCAAAAGTCTGTAACACTATACCATTAAGCCTATCGTCCGACGCTCTACCAATCCTGCTAATCCACCACACATAATAATAATAAGGGTTTAGATTGCTATCCATATCCATATATATAATTTATTTATTGGAGGCACAAGGCTTAGTAGTTAGAGTGTCATGCTTACAATTATGAGGTTGATCAACAGGTCATCAGAGAAGTATTGTTCTGATGAGCCTGTGATAAACAGTAGTAACAAGACTCACTATTTAGCTTTAATAAAATGAATATTTAAACTCTACTTTGGTATGGAGTATTTTTTTCTCTTTTCTCCCAGCCATCATCCACATACGTATATACACACACATATATATATATATATATATATATATATATATATATATATATATATATATATATATATATATATATAATATTTCTATATTAAATATTGATGTTTTAACTCTACTAATTTATTGAGTCCTTGTTTACTGGGGTTACGCCCAATTTCACTCAGGATATATATATATATATATATATATATATATATATATATATATGTATATATGGACTCAATAAATTAGTAGAGTGAAAACATCAATATTTAATATAGAAATAGCTTCTACAAGAGTAGAACTGTTTCGTTTGTATGATATAATAAATATATATATATATATATATATATATTTTTAAATTGCATTTGTGATGATATTTTACACGTTTTTATTGTATGTAAACTTCCCCCTTTGTATTTGTCCCCTTCTTTTGTGCCCCTGTGGCTAATAAAGAAACATATATATATATATATATATATATATATATATATATATATATATATATATATATACACACACACACACACTAATATATATATATGTATGTATGTGTAGACATGTATTAAGTGAGTTATATTGTTGACAGTAAAACTAAACATACAGTATACATTCGATACCGATATTGAATTGTGTGGATCTGTGAAACTACAACAATTACATCATGCGAGAAAACAGCTGTGTAGTAACTCATAATAAATCAACTATAGCTTTAAATCATTATTCGCAGCCACAGTTTCGTAAAATAAACATAATATTGTATTAGTGAAGTATGTTTAGATAGTTTTAATGTATATATTTGATTTGAAATTAGAAGGAAATAGTTAATAAATAATAGGAAAATGTTTTAGGAATATTCTAATATGAATTTACCTTTTTAACTTCTTTTTACTTTGGGCAAATAAAGGGAGGTAACTAACATCTTTATTTAAGGTATATGCAGTCAGTGTATTGCTGTTGAACGTCTTTTGGAGGTATTTAATTAATCTCTGATCGTTGTAGGGAATTCCTAGTATCAATGGTGTAAATCATCAGGTTCAAATAAAAGGCACAGTACATACAAACACACACACACACATATGTATATATATATATATATATATATATATATATATTATACCTTAATAAACAGTCATTTCTATGATAAAATGAATATATCTATACTCTTTTAACATATTGTATACCTAATCTATGTATCATCATCATCATCACCGTTTTACGTCCGTTCTTCCACGCTAGCATGGGTTAGACGGGTTGTCCTGTTGTGGGCAGTGTCTGGTCGGCTGACCATGCCTTGCTCATACAGGAACTGATCTGGCTTGATTTCTACAGCTGGATGCCCTTCCTAACACCAACTTCATTTACAGTGAGTGCTGGGTGCTTTTTCGTGGCGCCTACACATCCACTTTACAGTGTGGGCTGGGTGCTTTTTTGCCGTGGCACCTCCACGACCACCTTGCGGTGGGGGGTGTGGGGGCATATTGTCTATATGCTTCAGCTTGTACCCATGGGAGGTCGGGTATCCTGTATTACTGTGTGACGCCAGAAGTCACGGTCGTGTGTCATTGTCTTGTGTATGTGTTTAGATGTATGTACAGTGCTTATATATATATATATATGAATGTGTGTGTATAATTTAGAAAATTACAATCTTTACCATGGTTTAAGAGATATATAAAAAGTGACACTAAAAATATCTATGATTCTTGAGAAATCTTCCAGAAGACTTTTAGTTTTTAATATTCAACTCATTTTGGAGTTTTAACACATTTAATACCAACTCTCCCCAAAACCCTATTACCATGGAACACAGCCATACATTTTAAATGGTTCTGATATAATGGATTGGCAGTATCGGTAGAGGGTCGGACGCCATGCTTTCCAGCATAGTTACGTCCCTTTACGATCTGAGTTCAAATCCCGCCAAGGTTGACTTTGCCTTTCATCCTTACAGGGTCGATAAAATAAAGTACCAGTAATGCACTGGGTAATTGCTGGCCTTGTGCCTAAAGTAGAAACAATTATTATATTCCAACATAATTATATAAAAGAACCTTTTGTTATGTTAGAAATACCATCTTCTTATTTCTGAGATGGTTGTGGTGGTACAGACCTGAAATATTCCTTGCAGTGGGTCATGTCAGAATCATCCATCTCCAAGTGATCCAGCTGGATCCTCAGACGAGACTAGCTAAGCTTTATGAATGTTATCCAACCTTCCTGCTCGGGGTTTGCTCGTAGGTCTCCTGCCAGTTGGTTTTGTCCTTAAAATCTGTCCAGCGATTCTTTCCTTAGCCATTCTAATCATATGGCCAAAGTATCGGAGTTGTGATCTCTCTACCTGGAGTGACTCTCTGATCCCCGAGCTGTGCACGCTATTGAGTGACATTACTCCAAAGATCCTTCAGAAGAGCCACATTTTGGCCACTTTTATTTGCTGTCGTATTCTTTTGGTCTTTACCCAAGAAATACCATCTTAATAATTGAAATATGGTAAAGAAAACGGTAAAATGGTTTATATAACAATTCCAATAATATCAACAAATGATGTGTTTTTAAATGGACATAATGCTTTAGGCAAGTGGATATTTTTTGTTTTTGTTGTCGTTGTTGTTGTTGATGTTATTGTTTCTGGATAGCAATAGTATTTGGTTCTATTAAATTCAAACACACAATTCAACAATTTCAAACACTTATAATTATCCACACAAAACTAACTTAATAGATAAAGTTTAATCATCAACTACTTCATCTTAATGCTACTTATTAATACTTACATTTATTGACCCTCTCAAACAGATGAAAGGTTAAGTTGGTTTTGGCAGGATTTATATGTAAACCACCTTAACACATACTTATCATCCATTTCTCTTTAGTCCTCTATGGATATTAGAGTAAAAATAACTACCGTAACACCTTAAAGTGTCTACTATGTTGAATGGGGCTGGAAGTTGTTATTTAATTGACATTCTTCTGCTAACCAATAATATATTCTCTCCACCATTCAGGCTTCTTAAAATCTAGTTTGGCAATGTCCCAGTTACACTTGTGGCTTAATTCTTTTGATACCAGTCTGCTTTAAATTGCACCTGGTTATATACTATAACACTTACTGTTTTAAAATGTTCATACTTGTATTATAACCTTCCACTAGAATTATATTTAAGAAATGTTGTTATGTAATGTTCCAATCATCATCATCATCATCATCTTACATCCGTTTTTCCACAACATATTTCCACATGTCACGAACCTTCATTATCTCTGCTGTGAGTTTCAGCAATTTAAAACCAGCACTCACAAACTCATCTCCGTTCTTCCTTGGGCCTTACTGTATTGCAACTTCCTTCCTCTGGGATTTCTTAACAATCTTTCACCCAGAGGTCACCATCCATACACTTCACATGTACATACCAATGCTGTCTTCTCCCTTCAACACCACTCCTGATTTCTCTTATACCTACTTTTACTCTCAGTTCCTCCAAGCTCTGTCATTCTCTGTCATTTCCTTGGATAAACATTGCACATCCACCGAAACTATTTGAAAAAGATTGGAGCCAACATCAAGGTTGGGCTTTTATAGAAAATGATACATTGGAACTACCAGAATATTTAGAAAAGTGCTAGACAATTGGAGGTGCCACCTCAGTTCACTAGTTGTGGACAGCTGGCCCTAGTATTACATCACCAGCAAAAAAATGCTATGTGACAAGTGTAAAACAACAACAACAATAATAATGATTTCTAGTATAAACACAAGGTCAGCAATTTGAAGGGGAGGAAGAAAGTCGATTAAATCGACCCCAATGCATTACTGGTACTTTATTTTATCGACCCCCGTAAGGATGAAAGGTAAAGTTAACCTCGGCGGGATTTGAATTCAGACCATAAAGGGACAAAACTGTATGCTGCAAAGCATGGCGCCCCACCCTCCTCTGATACTGCCAATCCACCGCCTTTAATAATAATAATAATAATAATAACAACAACAACACTTCAAAAGGCATGCTTGCTGGGAACAGCAAGAACCCTCCGATACGTCCTGAATATCTGAGGCTGCAGGTAATGGCTTGATATTCATTTCAACAAACTTTCCAGTTAAATAACATCAATGACTGAGACTCAAAGAACAATAATATCAATAATAATAATAATAATTTCAAAAATACATGAGTTTCCTTTTTAACACAGAAAATAAAAGTTGTACATTGTGTAAAACATTCATAAAGATATTCAATGTTAAGAAATGTTGTTTGACAATATTTAGTGATTCCAGACTTTTTATTTTTTATATCTCACTATCTATTATCTGTAATATCTCTCTATTTATTATCTATAATATCCCTCTTTCTATTTTCTATAATATCTCTCTGGCTATTTTCTATAATGTCCCTCTATCTATTTTCTATAATATCCCTATATAATATCTCTATAATATCCCTCTGTATCTTTTATATATCTCTATATATATTTTCTACAATATCTCTCTATGTATTCTCTCTAATATCTCCATGTCTATTCCCTGTGATATCTCTCTGTCTGTTTTTCTATGATAATCTATCAATGTCTTTCCAGAAGTAGTTGTATATAATTTCACTTGTATAATTTACAAATAGGATGATGGATACATTTCTTAACTGTCATAATGTTTTTATATTTATTCAACTATTAAGTTGGTATAATTCCTTAGCTTTTGAATTGCTTTTAGACATCGTTATAGTCATTAGGTATTGCTATGTCTTATTAATAGACCATTGTCGTGAGAAATTATCTCTGGATTATTATCTACAATCTGCTTCTCTTACTGTATGCTAATGTTCTCCGATGTTTTCACATTGTCAGTTTCTAAGACAGATGGAATTTTATATACATCATACAACAACTGTTTTTTTTTTCTAAGGAAGTGAAATTTATCGGATAAACATATGTAGAACAGCTTTGTATTATTTCATGCCTGGATTTTCTCTTTTAACTATTTGCATTGTATAATGTTGTATGGAGTTGAGCTTTAGTTGTAGTTTGTTGAACGAAATTGAGCCTTGGTTGTAGTTTGTAGTATGGAGTTGAGCCTTGGTTGTAGTTTGTTGTATGGAATTGATCTCTGGGTGTAGTTTGTTGTATGGAGTTGATCTTTGGGAGTAGTTTGTTGTATGGAGTTGAGCTTTTGGAGTAGTTTGTAGTATGGAGTTGATCTTTGGGAGTACATTGTACCATGCAGTGAGAAACAAATAAAGATTTCTGGCTTTTTTAATTATAGAATCTGAGGCAAGCTTCTTGAAAGCCTGTTTTGATTCTTAGTTAAAAGAAAAGTATTATATTTAAGTGGCTAATATTCTTGGGAAATGCATGAACATTGGAGTTTTGCAAATCATTTTCTGCTATCTTTTTTTTCTTCTTTGTCAGAAGGAAATCATTATTTAATTATTTCAGCGAAAAACTGTCAGGTCAGCGTGACATCACATACTGCCTTAAGTAATAGAGAAATGTATATATGTATGGTGTGTTGGAGTTTGTGAGACAATGAAGGATGTAAGAGAGAGTTTATGAGATAAAGAAAGAGAGAGAATTTGTAAGAGAAGAAAGAGAAAGAGAGTTTATGAGACAAAGAAGAAGAAGAGATAGATTGATAGATATATAGAGGGAGAGTGAGAGAGAGGGAAAGAAAGAAAGAAAGAGAGAAAGAGAGATAGTTTTACTACATAGTTTTTATATTTGCATCTTTATTTGTTAAATAACACAACAATTAAAAAAGAAATTACTTGATAAGATTTCAATCTGGAAATTTGGGGAACTATGAAATCGGGGAAAAAAGGAGAAGAAGAAAGATATTATTGATGATGATTGAAAAAGAAAAAAAAAAAACCAACAAAGATAAAAAAAAAGAATAAAAATAGAAGAAATCTCATATTTACAGAGTTGAGATTATTGTGATAAAACATTTTTTTTTTAAACATGTTTTTCCTTATTTATTTTAATTCTTCCTTCTTATTTCTATGTTTTCTGTTATTTTTCAACAGCAAACTTTGGGTTGATAGCTACAATCAGTTAGAGATATATCATGTCTTTATCACAACTTCCATTCTCATTAAGAGATCTGTCCTCAGGTGAATCAACATCCTAATAGTTTTTTGTAATTGAAACATAGCTGATGAGATGTAATAACAAAGAGCATTGATGTGACAACCATGACAATGAGTACATAAAGCAAGGCAATTTAGAAGAAATGGCAGTTATTTAGCCTGCAGTTATATACATGTGTTTCCATGATAATGCAATGGCTGTGTGGTTAAGAAGTTCCTTTTGGAACCATCTGATTTGGGGTTAATCTCCTACCATGCAGTACCTGAGGCCAGTGCTGCCCACTGTGGCCTTGCATTGCCTGCTGTGGCTTTGTATTGCCAAATGCTAGTTGAGTAGGATTTGGTAGACAGAAACAGCTCAGAAACCTATTGTAAAAATATATATATATATATATGATATTAACAAATGGAAACTATATTTATAAAACCATATCTATTTTATTATACATATTTCAAGGATACCATGTTAAATTATGGTATGCTTTCATCAGACAAAATACAATATATATATCAGTTTTATAAATAAATATTGACATACCCTTACAAAATGCAACCATTACTTTTGGAAGACATCCAAAAGTAATGGTTGCATTTTGTAAGGGTATGTCAATATTTATTTATAAAACTGGTATATATTGTATTTTGTCTGATGAAAGCATACCATAATTTAACATGGTATCCTTGAAATATGTATAATAAAATAGATATGGTTTTATAAATATAATTTCCATTTGTTAATATCGTATATTTACTCCAAATACTTGTTGAGTGCTTTATATCAGTTATAAAAATATTTGCTTGTTGTATCCCAACAATTTAAATAGAACTTTTGCATATATATATATATATATATTTTTTTTTTCATACATACATATATATAAATATATATTTATACATATATATATATATATATATATACATGAAGGTCACGGAAAGAGTAATAGCGCAACTAATCAGAGAGAGAATTGACCTAGATGAAATGCAGTTCGGGTTTGTGTCAGGCAAAAGTACCACAGACGCTCTTTTCATAGTACGACAACTACAAGAGAAGTACCTAGCTAAAGGTAAACCCCTCTACTTAGCTTTTGTCGACTTGGAGAAAGCCTTCGACAGAGTCCCCCGCTCCATTATCTGGTGGGCTCTTAGAAAACTAGGCGTTGACGAATGGCTTGTGAGGGCTATACAAGCCATGTATAAAGAAACAGTCAGCAAGGTTAGAATTAACAACGAATATAGTGAAGAGTTTAGCGTAAAAGTCGGCGTCCATCAGGGCTCTGTTCTCAGTCCACTACTATTTATTATTGCCCTTCAGGCCATAACAGAGGAGTTCAAGACAGGCTGCCCATGGGAACTCCTATACGCAGACGACCTGACACTCATAGCGGAATCAATGGCCGAGCTAGAGAAGAAATTCCAAACATGGAAGCACGGCCTAGAGTCAAAAGGACTTAAAATTAACCTGGCTAAGACCAAAGTACTAGTTTGTAGGAAAGAAAACAAGGCGGCGGTCCCTTCTGGGAAATGGTCGTGCTCGGTGTGTAGGAAAGGCGTAGGTAGAAACTCCATTTTATGTCCTAAATGCAAAGTATGGGTGCATAAAAGATGTAGTGGGATCACAGGTAGGCTAACTAAGAACATAGATTTTACATGTGGCCGGTGCTCTGGTGCAATAAGTAGCAGCAAGTGCCCACAAACTACTAGCTCTTTCAATTGCGCAGAGGGTTCTATAGAAATAGTGGACAGCTTCCGTTACCTGGGCGATAAAATCAGCAGTGGGGGAGGGTGCTCTGAAAGTACTGTAGCTAGAGTCAGAACTGGTTGGAAAAAGTTCAGAGAGCTTATACCACTATTAGCTGCTAAAGGGTTCTCACTAAAAATGAAAGGCAGGTTGTACGATGCCTGCATACGAACAGCAATGCTGCATGGCAGTGAGACCTGGGCATTGTGTGCAGAGGATATACGCAGACTAGAGAGGAACGAAGCTTGCATGCTCCGCTGGATGTGTAACAGTAATATACGTGAACGGCAAAGCATAAACGAACTAAGGAATAAATTAGAGATAAGAGGGATCAGATGTTGTTTACTCGAGAGAAGGCTACGTTGGTATGGACACGTGATGCGCATGAAAGTCGATAGCTGTATAACAAAGTGCAGGGCAATAAAGATAGACGGTAGTCACGGAATAGGCAGACCTAGAAAAACCTGGGACGAGCTGATAAACTCCGACATCACACACTTACACCTCTCCAAGACAATGTCACTGGACCGAGACCTTTGGCGGTACTCAGTAACAGAGAAGACCCGCCTTACCTAAATATATAGTAAAACCTACTCCAGCCAGTAGGCATCTCTAACAAATACACCCCGTCCCACCACCCCCACCCGATCCACACCACCCCGTTCTATGTAAAGTTATGTTGGTGCCGCGCCATCGAGGCCGAAACAAATGAGATCGTGTAGGTGTCACGACAAAAAAACACACAGTCCACGCTGTAATGTGGCCGTGTAGGCAACACGGTAAAAACCTCCCAGACCCACACTGTAAATGTGGTTGGTGTTAGGAAGGGCATCCAACTGTAGAAAACCTGCCAGACAGTCCTATGCGAGCAAGACAATCACTCTTGCCTCAAGTGGGACTACCCCCGTCCAAACCCATGCAAGCGTGGAACACGGACGTTAAACGTTGATGATGATGATGATGATGATATATATATATATATATATATATATATATATATATGTATATATGTATATATATATATAAATGTAAATATATGTCATATTAAGTATATATCGTATGCGATTATGTGATTTTCTCTGTTGGGTTTGACTATGAGAATTCACTTGTTCTATCAACTGAATGTCTGATATGTTAAATTAGCATGAAATTGGCTGCATATTCCACAGGCACATGTAACCTTACCATAATTTCCAGGCAGAATCTTTGTGACACAATCTGTGATATGGCTAAACCATTGAAATACACCTAAATTCTAACTGACAACTTTCAACACTGTTTCCACCTATCCAGTTTCATTGGATTATCTTGAAACTATGATCAATGACATTTGTTCAGGATGGCATGCTGTGTGATCAAACCTGGAATCTCATTATATATTAATATATATATATTTATATTTATATACACATGTATACATACATATATATATATATATATATATATATATATATATATATATATATATATATATATATATATGTATATATATATATATATTTATATGTATATATATATATATTTATATGTATATATATATATATATATATATATATATATATATATATATATATATATATATATATATATATATATGTGTGTGTAAGAAATATAAATCTGTGCTTTTCAAATGATAATAATAACATTTGGCCAAATAGAGCAAAAATGCAAGAATGACGGAATCATTCTACTGACATGACTTTAAAGAGGATGTTTGCATGATTGCAAATAAATCGAATATTATCATTAATATTTGAAACTCTCAGATTTACATTTCTTGTATTCAGCTATGTAGAGCAATAAAACTAATTGTTAGTTTTATATATATACATACATATATATATATATATATGTATATATACATATATATGCAAATGTCAAACAGGAATAAAAACGCAACAGTACAGTAAAATGAAGAAATATATTATTAGTTTTACACTTGTAGTAGGAAAACAATCTAAACGTTTCGGACACTAGTCCTTCATCAGAAGAAAGATTGAGAAATTAAAGAAAAAAATAGGAAGATTGAGGAGAGGGGCAAGTCAGAAATAGAGAATAAACTTTTAGAGAAAAATAACAGCTCCATTCATGTTGCTATCTCTTGGATAAATGTTGATGATGGCATTTTCTGTAATATATATATAGATATATCATCATCATCATCATCATCATTTTACGTCCGCTTTTCCCTGCTTGCAAGGGTGGGACGGGAACTGATTCTGGCTTGATTTCTACAGCTGGATGCCCTTCCTAACACCAACCTCATTTAGAGTGAGTGCTGGGTGCTTTTTTTCCGTGGCACCTACACGACCACTTTGCAGTGGAATGATAGGACTCCAATCCTATCATCTCATTTCTACAGCTGAGTAAACTGGAGCAATGTGAAATAAAGTGTCTTGTTCAAGGAAACAACACATCACCCGGTCTGAGAATTGAACTCACAACCTTTCGATTGCAAGGCCAATGCTCTAACCACTAAGCCATGTGCCTCTATTTATATATATATATATGTATATATAATTATTATCATCATCATCATCATCTTCATTTAATGTCTATATCCAAGTCAAGTCAGGTGAATGTAATGCTTATATGAATTTATTTTTTGCTTGTTTTCTATGGCTGGATGCTCTTCCTGACACCAACCTCAAACACACACACACACACACACATATATATAAGTACTAAGAGTGGGAAATGAAATTTCGTTTCATTTTTTTCGTTTATATATATATATATAGAGAGAGAAAGAGAGAGAGAGTTTCAACAAGAGTGTACATTGTGGAGTAAAGAGAGATCTGATCTAATCTGAACTAATCAGAGAGAGACAACAACAACAAAAAGAAACCGTTTGTATATTTGTATATATGTATGTAGTCTTGAAGTTTTGTTAGTTCTTCACTAAATCCTTCCTTTAACGACATCTGACAAAATGGATACTTAACTACATTTTTGTATATTTTTTTTTATTTTATAAATAATTTAATAAGTTTTCATAATTAATTATATAAATAATTGTTTCTACTTTAGGCATAAGACCAGAAAATTTGGGGGAGGGGAAAGTCAATTAAATCGACCCCACTATGTTACTGGTGCTTTATTTTATCGACCTCGTAAGGATGAAAGGTAAAACTAACCTCAGCGGGATTTGAACTCAGACCATAATTGACCGTAACTCTATGCTGCAAAACATGGTGTCTGACGCTCTACTGATAATCCACCACAGTTGGGAAGGGTTAAAAAAGGGCAGATGATGGCTGTATAGGAAAGTAATTGTATCTATGTTTGTGTTGATGCATTTGACAAAAACCACTGTTTTAAAAAGAAAACTTGACTGTAATTCAGCAAAAAGATATTTTTAAAAATAAGTACCAGATTAAAATAAGTACTGGGATCAATGTGGTTGACTAAATTCCTTGAAGGTGGTGCCTTAGCATGGCCTCAGAGAAATAACTGAAACCATGAAAAGAGTCAAAATATATGATAGATGAAATATAATTGTTTCTACTTTAGGCACAAGACCAGCAATTGCCCAGTGCATTACTGGTACTTTATTTTATAGACTCCGTAAGGATGAAAGGCAAAGTCAACCTCGGCGGGATTTGAACTCAGATCGTAAAGGGACGTAACTATGCTGGAAAGCATGGCGTCCAACCTCTAATGATACTGCCAATCCAGATGAAATATAATAATACATACAAAGAAATTGATGTGACAGTTATGACAAGGAATCCATAAAAAAATGCTATTTAGAAGAAAGAGCCGCCATTTAGCCTCCACCAGTATCCTATACATGTATGAGGATAATACAAAATATCATGTCTTTTCTCTTTTATTCTCTCATAACTTATCTCTCTGGTTTTGACTGTTATTTTGTCAATAATCTGTTGTTGTTGTTGCTGCTGATGTTGATGATTAGCTCCAAGCAAACCCTATGATCAAAAGCATTCCAGTTCTGACCACATCTAATGTGTCCATTATTTAGATGGTTTGGTGTGATTTAAAGAAGATTTGACTGCCATTTCTAATAGGTCAACTAACTCCTTTATGAACCTAATATTCTGTTTTAACATTTTAGTATTTGAACCAGTCATGTCCAGTCAAAATTCTTTCACCTTATTCTGTTCAAACCAGCTGTAACTGGTTGTTCATACTGATGTTAAAGTATTGTTCTCAAAATAAATATAAAAATATCATACATTCAACATTATGTGAGATAAAGCCTTCGCTGTGAAAATATAATAGTAAATATAGAGTAAAGTAAATGTGAAAGGGTTAAGGGGGTTTATTTCTTCATTCTCTTTATATCATTATCATCACCATCATCGTTGTAATGTCTACTTTCCCTGCTAGTGTTTACATTGTGGAGAGAAGAACATTCTGAAGATTTATGACTGACCATTTACTCTGAGAGAAACAGAAAAAAAACACACTTTGTTCAACTAAATTTTTGTATATTTGCATATTTGTATGTTTGTGTTGTGAGTCCGATACCCAGCAATATCGTTCACCTTGCCTGTTCCATCGAGAGCATCCTCATTTTCAACATTTCGATATATATATATATATATATTAAAATACAAATATTAATAAAATAGATGTTCTTTTGATCAATTACATTTTATTATACATATTTCGGAGGTACAACAGTACGTCCTCATCAGACAAAATATAATGATACATGACATATCCTGAGAGGTTAAATGGTTAAGATTTAATCAAGGTAGTACCTCCGAAATATGTATAATAAAATGTAATTGATCAAAAGGACATCTATTTTATTAATATTTGTATTTTAATATTAATAACTCTGGAAAATTATTTTCCCGTAGAGTGCTTCCAATCTACTGTAAAACTCATTCTCTGATATACTCATTGAATCTTGTTTAACTCTTTAATATATATATATATATATATATTTATATATATATATATTTATGTGTATATATATGTGTGTGTGTGTATATATATATAGGAGAGAGAAGGAGGAGAATATATTTATATATATATATATTTATATGTATATATATATGTGTGTGTGTGTGTGTGTGTGTGTGTATATATATATTCTCCCCCTTCTCTCTCCTCTCCCTTACTTTTGCTCACCCCCTCTGCTAGCCACCTTCTCTCGGCTAGTCTGCCACTATAACTATCTCTTTCTTGCTTTCTCTTACTTTCACTCACTCCCTCTCTGTTAGTCCCCCTCTCTCCGTTAGCTCACTTCCTCTCTCGTCCGCCACTGTAAACAGTCTTATTCTCTCGCTCACACAGCTACAGTGAAGACGTATCTTTTTTCTCTCCTCAAACTCACCAGAACTTATGTTCAAAGTGAGTTGACTTCATATTTTTCCTCTCTTTACGTTGCTTCAACTTTCGTGTCTCTTTACATTTTTTTCTCTCTCGCCCCCCCCCCCTTTTTTTATCCCAATAACTTATTTTAGTTATTGTTCACCCTAGGCTGAGGTATCTTGTCTGTAATGTGAAGAAATACCTATGATTCTTAGCAGACAACTGACAATGGATATTACCCTCTTTCACCTGCAACTTTTATTTTCATTATATATATATATATGTATAATATATATATGTGTGTGTGTGTATATATATATATTACAGTCAGTAGGCATCTCTAACAAAATACACCCCCGTCCCACCACCCCACCCCATCCACACCGCCCCCTTCTATGTAAAGTTATGTGGTGCCACAACATCCAGGCCGAAACAAATGAGATCGTGTAGGTGTCACGACAAAAAAACACACAGTCCACGCTGTAATGTGGCCGTGTAGGCAACACGGTAAAAATCTCCCAGTCCCACACTGTAAATGTGGTTGGTGTTAGGAAGGGCATCCAGCTGTAGAAAACCCGCCAGACAGTCCTATACGAGCAAGACAACCACTCTTGCCTCAAGTGGGAAAACTCCCGTCCAAACCCATGCAAGCATGGAACATGGACGTTAAACGATGATGATGATGATGATGATGATGATGATGATATATAGTAATAATAATAAATTTGAAGACTAAAATCCAAAGAGAGCTCGATAAGGATAAATATATATCAAATATATAAGAACCGTAGAGCAAATATTTATTAAAATAACAGATTAAAGTTTCAGAAGATACTGTGAAGGGTGAAAGCAGTGATTCTTTGCTTAAACTTTAATCTGTTATTTTAATAAATATATATATATATATATATGTGTGTACACATATATCATCATCATCCTCATCATCATCGTTTAACGTCCGTCTCCCACGCTAGCATGGGTTAAGCGAGTTTGTTCCACTTGAGGCAAGTTGGGATGTGTGATCATGTCTCACTCATATAGGACTGTTTCTGGTTGGTTTTCTATGGCTGGATACTTTTCATGGTGCCAACCACATTTACAATGTGTGCTGGGTGCTTTTTACCATGTCTCCTACACGACCACTTTAAGTGTGGACTGGGTGCTTTTAATCGTGACATCTACATGATCACTTTAGTGTGGGCTGGATATTCTGTGGTACCGACATAACTTTACATAGAAAGGGTGGTGTGGGCAGAAGTTGTAGGATGTTGTAGGGGTGTGTGGGATGAGGGGTGGGGGTGTATATTGGGTTAAGAGGTGCCTACTAACGGTAGGTTTAAGTTCATACATAAGGGAAGGCGGGTCTTCTGTATTACGGCATAGCGCCAAAGATCTTGATCCAGTGACATTGTCTTAGAGAGATGCAAGTGTGCAAGGTCACCTTTTATCACCTTGTCCCAGGTTTTTCTGGGTCTACCTACTCTGTAGCTTCCATCAACTTTGATCACCCTGCACTTTTTTTATACAGCTGTCGTCCTTCATACGCCTCACATGACCATACCAACGTTATCTCTCCTCTTAAGTAAACTGCATCTGATCCCTCTTATGCCTAATTTCTCACTTAGTCCGTTTATGTTTTGCCGTTCATGTATATTACATATATATATATATATATTGATGAACTCTATATATATATATAGTTCACCATTACCGAGAACATATATATATATATATATATATATATATAGTTCACCATTACCGAGAACATATATATATATATATATATATAGTGGAGTATGGATTAGTCAAAGCTATGTTTATGTTTATCATGATGGCCAGTTCTGAATGAATCCAAATGTTTTAAACAGACTAAAGGATTAGATGCAATTTCATAGATCTTGGCTAACAAAACCTTAATATATATCAACAGATGTCATGAGATTTTCTGAATTTATTATACACAGCTACCTAAGCTGATTAGAAGGTTACTATGGAATTATGTAGAAAGTATAAAATTGACAGTGATAGGGAGAGAGTGATTGCAAATACCTTCCTTGTTATAAGTTGTGGTTTTGCTGCAAGTCCATGTGATATCCATACATTGGATACTTTATATAATTCTTTTAATTTATTACTATCAGATATATTGCTTAACAACTTGGGAATCATTCTGGTGAAATCAAGAAACAGATTATAGTAAATCCCCAACTTATGAACAAGTTACGTTCCATGGGGCTGTTCGTTAGTTGATTTGTTTGTAAGTTGATAGTCTAACACAGTATGTTGTGCCAGTAAGCCCATATATATATGTTACTTTGATACTGCATCTTTGCATATAAGTGATATATATATATATTTAGAGGTACATATAACATGTAATGATACATTTAAATACTGTAAAGCTAATGGGAATAATTTGTTAAAGAAAAGAAGTACTTTTCTCAATTCTGTGAAAGCAGAATGGTATCCCACACTATAGATACGATTTTGGCTTGTTTTTATGCTGCAAAAGAAGGAACCCAGGGCCCAAAAGAGCCCACAAAAATGTGAATTTCAAACTCAGACAAAATGGATTTTTTTTCATGACACTGCTCATATCTGTGGAAGTTCATAAGTATGATGTTTGTAAGGTTATAATACTTCCTAGATGGCTTATCATCACCTTAAACTTTGTGCAGGTACACACACACAACATAGTTTAGTAGTTCGAGCACTGGGCTTACAATCGTGAGGTTGTAAGTTCAATTCCCAGTCCATGCCATGTGTTGTGTTCTTGAACAAGACACTTTATTTCACATTGCTCCAGTTCACTCAGCTGTAGAAATGAGTTGCAATGTCACTGGTGCCAAGCTGGAGTTTTTGTGGAAGCCCACCTGTCACCCATGTATACCAGTCACCCCTCTCCATGCCACTGATGTTGTCCAAGCAAAAGGCTCAGACTGATTCAGCTTTCCATCAGTGATGTCACAACATATGTATAAATTACAGATACACTATATATGCATTTTATATGATGTCAAAGGCTGATATAGCATGGCACCAGTGACACCACAACTCATTTTTACAACTGATTAAACTAGAGCAATGTGAAATAAAGTGTCTTGCTGAAGGACACAAGGCATTGCTCAGTCTGGGAATTTAACTCACAACCTCACAGTTCTAACCACTAAGCCATGCACCTCTTGTCATTAAAGCAACAATAATTAGAGTACTCAGAGAAGCAGCAATAGTAGAGTTTGTTTTCTTGTATAATACATAATACTCCATATCAAGTCTTGTTGTATGTCTGCTTATTTTAGACAGACCTCAGAGTAGAATAGGTTAGCACTGCCATTTCATGGTTGAATGGTTAGTTTCAGGTTGGTTGTTAATCTGTAAAAACACCTGCTCCATCAAATCATGTAAATGTCTGCTTTTAAATTGCCTGCATATGAACCAAAGTAGAGGTTAGTTATTAGAAACAACAGGTCATGCATGCATGAAACAGTGTGAGAGAGAGAGAGAGTGTGTGTGTGTGTGTGTGAGAGAGAGAGAGTGAGTGTATGAGAGAGAGATAGAGAGAGAGTGTGGGTGTGCATGTGAGAGAGAGAGAGAGAGTGTGTGTGTGTGAAAGCGAGAAAGTGTGTGTGTGTGTGAGAGAAAGTGATATAGTATGTATGTAGTGTGTATGTATGGAGGGTAAGAGTGTGAGTGTGTGTGTGAGAAAGAAAGAGAGAGAATTTGTGTAAGTGTGAGAGAGAGAGAGAGAGAGGTGAATATTGATTGTAGTTTATAACGCAATAGGAATGTGTATGGCGGAAAGGGGGAATGAAATAGGTTGTAAGTTGTTAAAGGTATTGATCCTATCCAGAATAGAGTGGTAAGTTAAGGAAGATGTTGGGGTGGGTGGGTGGTAAAGATGTTAGATCTGATCCAAGAGGACTTAGATGCACGCAAGAAATTAGAAAGGTCTGAAACTAATGGAGGAGGTGACTATAACAATATGTAGTCATCAATCCATCTCATGTCTGTATGTGGTGTAAAACAGAATAATCTACTGTGAAGAGATAAATAAGATGGCTGCTACACAGCATGTTGTCAATGTAATGAACTATATTAGCATTGTAATACAGGTGTAAAGTCTTATGCAATCTCTCTCTCTTACACACACTCACTGACGTGAACACACACACATATGTATATATATATATATATATATGTATATATGTATATATATATATATATATATATATATATATATATATATATATATATATATATATATATATATATATATGTATGTATGTATGTATGTATATATATATATATACTCTTTTACTCTTTTACCTGTTTCAGCCATCCGGCTGAGGCCATGCTGGGGCACCGCCCTTGATATATGTATATATATATATCCAGAAAACCGGCCAGACAGTCCTATGCGAGCAAGACAACCACTCTTGCCTCAAGTGGGAAAACTCCCGTCCAAACCCATGCAAGCGTGGAAGATAGATGTTAAACGATGATGATGATGATGATGATGATATCATCATCATCATCATTTTACGTCCGCTTTTCCCTGCTTGCAAGGGTGGGACGGGTCTTATTCAGCACAGCATCTCTCCACTCGTCACGGTCCCTCGTCATCTCCACCGTGAGCTTCAATGATCTGAGGTCTGTTCTCACCACTTCCGCCCATGTTTTTCGTGGTCTACCTCTACTACGTCTTCCTTCAACTGGCATTTCCTGGCACTTCTTCACCCATCGGTCATCCTCCATGCGCATCACATCTCCATACCACCTCAGTCTCCTCTCCCGTACACTACATTCTATCCCTCTCAGACACAGTTTCTCTCTCAACACATTTATGCTGGGTCGTTCACGCACATTTACACTGCACATCCAACGGAGCATGCTTGCCTCATTTCTCTCCAGCCGTCGCATATCTTCTGCGGTAGCTGCCCATGTCTCACTACCATGCAGCATCGCGCTCCTCACACAGGCATCATACAACCGGCCTTTCGTACGCAGGGAGAAACCCTTCTTCGTCAACAGAGGAAGCAGCTCCCTAAACTTCTTCCAACCCGTCCTTATTCTAGATACTATGGCCTCGGAACACCCTCCTCCCATGCTAATCTGATCTCCTAGGTACCGGAAGCTATCCACCACTTCTATAGCGCCCTCTCGCATTTGAAAAATGTGTCTATCAGTGCGACTTCTACTGTCTAATTTCCCTGTACATCTACTGCATACATATTTCTCCCTACCTGTTAGTTTGCCTGCTATCCCGCTACATCTCTTGTGTACCCAGGACCTACATTGTGTGCATTTTATAGAATTTATGCCAGTTCCTTTTCTGCATATCGAACATGGCCATTTCCCTGACGGAATCAGGGTTTTGTCCCCTTTTCTACTCATCAACACTTTTGTCTTAGCTAGATTTACTCTCAGTCCTCTTGCTTCCAACTGCTGTTTCCATAGCCGGAATTTATTCTCTAGCTCCTCTACTGATTCTGCCATAAGAGCCAGATCGTCAGCATAGAGAAGTTCCCATGGACAGCCAGTCTTAAACTCCTCTGTTATGGCTTGGAGGACTATAATGAACAAGAGCGGGCTGAGGACCGAACCCTGATGTACTCCTACTTGTATCTGGAATTCCTCACTAAACTCCATTCCTACCCTGACTTTACTGAGAGTACCTCTGTACAAAGTTTGCACTGTCCTTACAAGCCATTCCTCAACACCCAGCTTCCTTAGGGACCACCAGATGACAGATCGGGGTACCCTATCAAAGGCCTTCTCTAGGTCAACAAAGGCCAAGTATAGTGGCTTATTCTTCTCTAAGAACCTCTCTTGCATTTGTCTCACCAAGAAGAGGGCATCTGTTGTACTCTTCCCAGGCACAAAACCAAACTGCATCTCATCTAGTTTGACCCTTTCTCTAATTAGTTGTGCTAAAATCCTTTCTGCCACTTTCATAACCTGATCTATCAGTTTTATACCCCTATAATTGCTCCTCTCCAAAGCATCCCCTTTACCTTTGTAGCAATTTATGAGAATACTGCTGCACCAGTCTTTGGGTATGACACCACCATATATAGCCTGATTGATTATGCGTGCAACCAGTTTAGTGCCTACGTCCCCTGATGCCTTCAGCATCTCAGCAACTATTCCCGATGGTCCGGCCGCCTTACCATTTTTCATTTCCCTAATCGCCTCTTGGACCCTATATTCGTCAATCTCAATAGCTGGTCCCTCTGTCGGATCTACCAAGGGTAATTTCTCTCTCTCCCATTCGTTCTCCACATTCATCAGTCTCTCATAATGGCATTTCCAGGCCTCCTTTTTCTGGTCATTCGTGACACTAAGTACACCGGCATCATCCCGGACACATTTATCACCATTGACACACTGCCTTGCAATGTGGAACACCGCACGCCTCTGATCTTCCCGTCGCAGAACATTGGCAAACCTCCTACTCTCTGCCTCCCTGCGTGCTAAGTACACCTGACGTCTAGCTTCTCTCTTAGTGGCTGTATATTCTTCAATACTCCCACCCTTATTCCAAGCCTTCCATGCTAGTCTTTTGTCTCTAATAGCCTTATCTACACTGCTGTTCCACCACCAGGTCACTCTCTGTCTGGTTGGGGCTCTGCTCCAGCCACAAGTTTCATCAGTAGCCTTCAGCAAGTTGTCACGTAAGAACTTCCAGTTATTATCTATGTCATACGTCTCTAAATCGTCTTCTTTTTCGTCATATACATCTTGAAGGGCTTTCCTAAATTTGAATTTTAGTGAAAGGTCTTTTAGCTTCCAGACCTTTCTTCTCCACACCTTCCTATATGGCTCATTCCATCTCTTGCTTATATATATATCATCATCGTTTAACGTCTATCTTCCACGTTAGCATGGGTTTAGATGGAAATAATTGTCCCACTTGAGGTAAGATTGGTTGTCTCGCTCGTATGGGACTGTCTGGCAGGTTTTCTACAGCTGGATGCCCTTCCTAACACCAACCATGTTTACAGTGTGGATTGGGAGGTTTTTACCGTGTTACCTACACGGTCACATTACAGCGTGGACTGTGTGTTTTTTTTTTGTCGTGACACCTACATGACCTCATTTATTTAGGACTGGATGTTGTGGTACCAACATAACTTTACAGAGAAAGGGGTGGTGTTGATGGAGGTGGAGGAGTTGGGGTACTGGGAGGGGGTATATATTTGATTAAGCGGTGCCTACTGGCTGTATATATATATATATATATATATATATATATATATATAAATTAATATGTATGTGATGAAACACAGATACCAACACATCTGTATATATATTGCAAAAGAAAAATTTAGCCAGATTGAAGTATACTAATTATTATACTACAGTTTGTCCATATCGATTTAAAATAATAAATCAACGAAGACGAACTGTATTGCCAAGAGGCTGTGATGTTTAGACACATTTAAATTTCAAAATCAAACCTGTTCCGTAGATAAGTTTAAACTTTAAGATCCAAATATGTTTCGAGTTAAATAAGTGTAGGAATATCATGATATTCCTACACTTATTTAACTCGAAACATATTTGGATCTTAAAGTTTAAACTTATCTACGGAACAGGTTTGATTTTGAAATTTAAATGTGTCTAAACATCACAGCCTCTTGGCAATACAGTTCGTCTTCGTTGATTTATTATTTTAAATCGATATGGACAAACTGTAGTATAATAATTAGTATACTTCAATCTGGCTAAATTTTTCTTTTGCAATATATATATACAGATGTGTTGGTATCTGTGTTTCATCACATACATATGAATTTATACACTGCTCAGGGGGTATTTTCCTCCTTCGAGCTGATTCCATTGTAAAAGAATTCATTACCTTATTAAATATATATATATATATATATCTTCTGATGAAGGACTAGAATTTGGAACGTTAAGACCCTCTTCCTGATATTTCAAGCGTTAAACTAATATATTCCTTCCATGTACTGTACTGTTTATATTGTTATTTCTGTTTACCTTTTACATACACATATATATATATATGAGGATCCGAATAAGGTGCAACATTTGTTCTCGGTATGGTGAACTAACTGTTGTGGAACTACTTCTCTCTCTCTCTCTATATATATATATATATATCAACCCTTGCTATCAGGTGAAGTGGACATTAAATTACGATGATGAGGATGATGATGATGATGATGATGATGATAGTCTGTGTGTGTATTATATATATATATATATACTGACAGAATACCTGGCATTATTCAGTGTGTAATTTACTGTACCACAGATATTTGCTCATTATATAATTTCTAATTAATTT
>OZ024750.1:32544989-32622489 GCA_964016885.1 Eledone cirrhosa | reverse complement strand
AGCACTCACTGTAAATGAGGTTGGTGTTAGGAAGGACATCCAGCTGTAGAAATCAAGCCAGAATCAGTTCCCATCCCACCCTTGCAAGCAGGGAAAAGCGGACGTAAAATGAAATGATGATGAAATGATGATATATGCTAGCGTGGAAGATAGACACTAAACTATGATGATGATATATACAAATATATATATATATATATATATATACACACACACACAGGACGTCTGTATTCTGAAGATGATTTATTTCAAGTATAGTGAGTGTGGTTTTTCTAGACCATTAATCTTATTTTTCTTCACTATTTTCCCCCCTCTCTCCTCATTGAAGTGTCATTTCTCTCATGCATCATTTTAGTGGTATTATTCATTAGACCATACTGCAGTCCTAAACACTTATTATCTTTCAACTTTCTGGACTTCGCACAAGTTCCCTTATGTTTATGAGGAGATAATGAGATATATTTTTATGGTTGTCCTTTTATTGCATTTGTTACATAATTAATTCTATTATGGATATATTGTATGGACTGATCCGGTGTCAGGGTCTTGTCTTACTAGAAGCTTCTTTCTCTTTTACTGTTTAATCTTTTCAATAAATCCTTATAATATTGATTTCTTACATAAGGATACAGCTTATGTAAGGGACATCTTCTCTTTCTCCATTCTCTTCTTCTTCTCTGTCTCCACTCTCTTATTGATGTATTGAGGTCTGTTTTTTGATCAGTAATAATTTTAAATTACACTTAATAAACAGGTAAATATCAGAGAATAAGATATTTATTTTGAGGGCCCCTGTAAGAAAAGATAGAATTGACGAGAGTAGGGTATCAAGAAACTCCTGTGTTTCTTCTAACTGAAACAACAGAAAATAAAAGCAAATATCATCTATCTGAAGGCCATAAACTGTCCAGTTGAAACTGACCTATAACCATGGAATATAAATTTACTGCAGACATCAAAATAAAATGTGATTCTTTCACTTTGCCTTAATTTCTGATATTTGTGAATATCTTCAATTTATTGGCTACATACATCAATACGCACACAAATATATATATATATATATAATTAAAATATATACACACACAAATATATATATATATAATTAAAATTGGTAATTTTAATTATCTTTCTAATGCATTGTTTGGTTTTGAAAATTATTTAAATTTGTGTTTCCTATTCTTCATATATATATATATAGTAATAATAAATGTGAAGACTAAAATCCAAAGATGGCTCGATAAGGATTATATATATATATAAAACCCATAGAGCAAATATTTATTATATGCACAGGTTAAAGTTTAAGCAAAGAATCACTGCTTTCACCCTTTTACGGGATCTTCAGGAGATCCCGCATAAGGGTAAATGCAGCAATTCTTTGCTTAAACTTTAATCTGTACATATGATAGATAAATATATATATATATATATATATATATATATATATACAATGATATTAAATAGATGGAAACTATATTTATAAAACCATATTTATTCTATTTAATATCATTCAATATTTAATATCATATGTACTCCAGAAAGCTGTTGAGTGCTCTGAATCAGTTATAAACATTTATATTTGTTGAATTTCCAACAAATTAAATATCCCTTCTACTTATCATCATTTCGTTTTAAGTCCGCTTTTTCCCTGCTTGCAAGGGTGGGATGGGAACTGATTCTGGCTTGATTTCTACAGCTGGATGCCCTTCCTAACACCAACCTCATTTACAGTGAGTGCTGGGTGATTTTTTGCCATGGCACCTACGCGACCACTTTGCAGTGGAATGATAGGGACCCCAGTCCCCTATCATCTCATTTCTACAGCTGAGTAAACTGGAGCAATGTGAAATAAAGTGTCTTGCTCAAGGAAACAACACATCACCTGGTCTGAGAACTGAACTCACAACCTTTCGATTGCAAGGCCAATGCTCTAACCTCTAAGCCATGTGCCTACTTATATATATATATATTTGAACCTCCATCAATCAACACTCAGATGATACAAATCTCAGTAGGAAGCAGTTGCCAGGAGCAACGGAAAATTGTGAATTGTTGAGAGACTTTTTCAGGAATGTTGGACTAGGGTTGCAATAATGATGATCATACAGAATATTAGTGTTAATGTATTTCATTACATGTATGTTTTCTATATAAGTTTGTTGTATGTAAATATATGTGAAAACGTGAACAATATAAAAATCCAAAACTGCAGAAGAGCTGTTATTTTATTCCCTAGAAATAACCATATCTTCAAAGTTGGAATATTTTATTTATTGTTGATATTGCTAATGTCTTGCCCTAGGTTATCTATGATCAAAGATATTTCCACTCAGACCATCCTCTCTTTGTTCTTTCTTTTCATACATATATCGAATATGTCCTTTCTTTTATTTTTATATTTAAGATATTATATTGTAGTTTAAGTGTGATTTGGTTGTTATTTCTAGTAGGTTCAGCTCCTAATAGAATTTACCTCATTGATGTAGTTTTGTTGCTTTACATAGCATAAGGGTAGCTGTTTTATATGGTGAAAGTCTTAATAAAAATAAAAAAAACTTATGTGAAGCAAGAGATTGTCAAAATCCTTAGTCATCAGGACTTCTGTTATTACTTTCTGGCCCTGTAAGGGCTGAAACACTGGCTTGAGGGAGGGGGTCTGAAGACCTTCTGATGTCCAGTTCTCCTGAGAGCTTCTAACAAACTCTACCAATATCAACTTTATCTTCTGGTATTTTTCTGAACCCTTTACATTCTGACTAGAAACCCCATGAATATCAACTTTGCCTTTTATCCTTCTGAGTGGAGATAAAATATTGTACCAGTTATGTATTGAGATCAAATTCATTTACTGATAATTATTTGTAGTTCTCCCAAAAAGGAATAAAAATGAGAGTAAAATAGATTAATGAGAACAAATAAATATATATAACACTTTAGCATTTTCATTACTCTATATTTATTATTGTATCTCACATAACATCGAATCTATCATATTTTGATATAATTTATTTTGAGAAATATACCTTAACATCAGTATGAGTGACTGGCTATGGCCTGTTTGAACAGAAAGAGGTGAGAGAATTCTGACCAGATACGGTTGGTTAAATGCTAAAGGGTTAAGCAATGAGACTATGGCTAAGAATTCTGAACAAACCCTCTTCTTGCTGGCTGCATTTTAAGGGTGGATGTGTGTGTAAACTTCAACAACTATAGTATTCATGGAAGCAGCAAAAACCACAGGTATTAATAAGCTTTCAATGATATTGTATCTAAATGAGTCTTTAACACTCTTTGCTTTTCTTAAGACTTTATTTCATGGCAATAGAAATTCTTAGCGCGTCTGTGTCCATGAGTAAGCCATTTTGCAAAGTGACGAAAGAGCTTTGACATCTAGCAAAGAAGAGTTCCAGAACAAAGGGAGATAAGGGGTGAGCATGTATGAGTTGTATTCCTCTAGTATCTAATGGAAGTCAACAGAAGAAGTAAGATATTTTCCTCACTTTATGTACCTCTACTTCCTGATTCATCCTTTTGTTACCAACCCACATGGAACCACCTTAGCTGCTATGACAAACAATTGTTAATATAGTGGCTGATGTGCTCATGCACTGAAATGCTATTAAATAGCTTATAAAATAGGGCGAAGACCCTTAAAAGACAGAAAAAGAAGTTGCTATTGGCTGTTATGAAGAATTAAACCCCATGGGAGATATATGGTTTACTTTCTCATAAGGGTCACTGGCAACTTCTTTTTCCATCTTTTAAGGAACTTCACCTTATTTTGTAAGATATTTTATAGCATCTCAGCACATGAGCACATCATTCTTTATATTAATTCTATATTATCAGAGCTTTAAAGTCTGAGAAATTGGCTACATATAATCTTTGTTTAAAACTGTTTGTTTAAATTTAAACTTTCCATTATTAAAAATCGGTAGTGTCGGGCACCCTGCTTCATGGCATTGAGTTATATCCCTTTATGTTCTGAGTTCAAATCCTGCCAAGGTTAGCTTTGCCTTTCATCCTTACAAGGTCAATAAATAAAGCACCAGTAATGCACTGTGGTTGATTTATTTGACATTCCTCTCTCCTTCAAATTGCTGGTCTTGTGTCTAAAGTAGAAACAATTATTAATTTATGTAATAAACTTTTTCATATGTCAAGTTATAAACACCAACATGATAAATATTTTTTTAATTAATTCCAAACCATTGGGAGAATATTTCATTACAAACATTGTAATGACAGAGTTGATGCCAATTCTCATGATTATCATAATTCCTGACTTTGAATAAAATTCACAGACATTAATTTTCAATGTCTGAGGGCGGTGGATTGGCAGTATCGGTAGAGGGTCGGACGCTTTCCAGCATGGTTACGTCCCTTTACGATCTGAGTTCAAATCCCGCCGAGATTGACTTTGTCTTTCATCCTTACGGGGTCGATAAAATAAAGTACCAGTAATGCACTGGGTAATTTCTGGCCTTGTGCCTAATGTAGAAACAATTAATTTTCAATGTCTATTCTACAATATTGATAGAGCTTTGTAGAAAGATACCAGTATTTTAGTACCAGTAGTAAAATGGTATCTCTTGAAGTTGTAACAAAATATTTGATTCAGCTGTGAAGAGAGGGTGAAAGATAGATTGGTAGATAAACAGAGAGAGAGGTTGTATGAAAGAGGAGAAGGAGAAGTAAGGAGGGTTTATACCTTTTGTCATGCAGTGTAGATGGAAAATGCATTGGAGTATTTAGTCATCTGTCAAGTCACAAGGATTTCAGATAGTATTGTAATTATTATTGGTAGTATTTGTTAAAATAAAGTACCAGTAATGCACTGGTTAATTGCTGGCCTTGTGTCTAAAGTAGAAACAATTAGTAGTAGTATTTGTGTTTTTCCTCTTCTTTCAGTTTTGCTTTCATTTCTTTCCAACATTTCATATCTTTCCAACACCTAGGGCAGATTATCATCATCATCATCATTATCATCATCATCATCAATATCATACTAGTCCTCATTATTTCAATTTAGAAATTAGAAAAGAAAAAGGTAGTGCTCAGTGATCTAGCCAATAAAGTTTTTTATAAAAATTATTTCATTCTGTACAAATAAGCACATGAAGTGCACAACACACACAACACACACACACACACACACACACACACACACACACACACACACACACACACACACACACACACACACACACACACACACACACACACACACACACACACACACACATACATTTGCACATATGCACTAACACATGCAAACATTTACATACATGTGACAGGAGAGGTATTTACTTCACAGCAGTGTGACATTCAGCTCTAGTTGTCAGAGGTTTCTCTCTATATACAGACATGAGCATTCATTTCTCGTCTAAAGTACCAGTCATTATGGTTACAATTGTTGATTTTTGTGTCTTCTCCTTCTGATAAATCTACAAGCAGTGTCTTCTAATTGTCTCATGTTTTGGCATCTTAATTGCAATGTTTCTCTCCATTGGGCATGACACATCAATCAGGATGCACAGAATCATACTTGTTTGGTCGTTTAGCTTTGATGACTGCATCAGGCTAGCTTTAGTCTTTGCTGGCTCTGTTAGGCTGCTATTGTTTTTATATTTATATTTGTGTCTTCATATTAACATAGAGTTTTTCTTTCTTTTTATATTTATATTGATGTTTCTTCATATCACATAGAGTTTTTCTTCTTTTCTGTACAAACACTCTGTACGTGATTTGTCCATAATGTTTAGTCGAGGTACTATTCTCATTGTTTACCAATTCCAAGCAAATAAACAGATAACTTCTCTCTTGCTCCTCTCTAGTTCTTCTATATTATTACTTTGTGATGGCTAATAATGAAAAATCTTACAAGCTCAATGGTCAATTATCCTTCATACACACACACACCACATATAGACATACATACAAGCACACACGCGCACACACACACATACATATACAATACAAACATACGAACATACACACATACAAAAATACATACGCACATATACTCACAGATACATACATCCACACAATCACTCATACAGATGCATATGCTCATACACACACACTCACACATCAGAGACACACACACATACATGCACATACATATACACACACACATACTTACATACATACACACACATATCATCATCATCATCATCATTGCCATTTTAGATATAAATATATTATAATACCATTATAAATTTTAAAGGATTGTAAATAAAACGAGTAAATCAGACAAAGTTGGAATTCCTCTTATTAATATATATATATATATATATATATATATATGTAGGAGGTGAGTTTTATTGTAGTACAATAAAGCAATGCAGATATCGGATAAGAAGCACTCTACAGTTTGTAGGACTGGAGTATACATAATATATAAGATCAAAAGATGGTTAAAGGAGTTCCATGTATTTTATTATGTGCATTTCAAAATCAAACATCATCATGCAATAATATTTGCGTTTTCATCAGATAAAACAGGAGAACATGATATGAAGGCTAAAAAACACTTGTGCATAGTGCAGTTTTAAATCAACATATGTTGATTTAAAACTGCACTATCCACAAGTGTTTTTTAGCCTTCATATCATGTTCTCCTGTTTTATCTGATGAAAACACAAATATTATTGCATGATGATGTTTGTTTTTGAAATGCACATAATAAAATACATGGAACTCCTTTAACCATCTTTTGATCTTATATATTATATATATATATATATATATACTCACACATATACATACATGCAAACACCCAATCACACACACAAATACATACAAACTTATACACTCACTCCAAAAATATCTGTCCACATTACGTTCTGAGTATTTCTATTTTGATATATTTTCTTATAAAAAATAAATGGCCTGAAAATTATTGAAAATAAATTTCTTTTAGAAAAATGATTTGTTCTTGTTTTAAAATTATAATAATTTGTTTAAAAACATTAGTTGACATTAAGTTTTGATATAGTTCTAGGTTTTTCTATTAATTTATCTCTTGACTTATTTGCTGTACAGACAATATATATTTTTTTATGAATAGGCTGCAGTATTGGTAGAGGGTCGGACGCCATGCTTTAACGCATAGAGTTACGGCCCTTGCCATTCTGATTTCAAATCCCGCCGAGGTTAACTTTGCCTTTCATCCTTACGGAGTCAATAAAATAAAGTACTAGTAATACACTGGGATAATTGCTGGCCTTGTGCCAAAAGTAGAAACAATTATATGTACATATATATATATATATATATATATATATATATATATATATTTATATACATATCATCATCATCATGACCTTTTAACATCTATTTTTCCATGCTTGGATGAACTAGACGGATTGTCCATATTATGAGACAAGTCTGACCAGTTGACCATACAAAACTTTGCTCAACCAGAACTGTATTTTGGCTGGGGTTTTTACAGCTAGATGATGACCTTCCTAACAGCAACCACGTTTACAATGATATACGTATATATATATATATATATATATATATATATACATATATATATACACGGTGTTGGTAGCTATAAATGTACACACATACATATACCTATATATCTATGCACATATTTCAATTGGAGTTTTGATGTTCTTTTTCATTGATAATATCATCATCCTCATCATACATCTGTCTTTCCATGATTGTACAGCCTCACCTCCACTCATAGCCTTAATACATCTTCTCTTTTACTGATATCATTTGGTATTTCTTCACCCAGCATTCATCATCCATATACATCACATGTCCATACCAGTGCAGTCTTCTCTCCTTAATACTACATCTCATTCCTCTTATATCCAGTGTTTCTCTCAGTTCATTCATCTATCTATATATATAAAACTGAGGTTGTCTGTCTGTCTATCGATTTTTGGCACACATCTCCTCTTAGAATCTCTCACGGAATTGCACCGAAATTGCTATACTTGTACATTGAGCCCTAGCGAAGACATCGGAAAAAAATATTTCAAATTGACCCGCCCTATCTGACGAAATCGAATATAATGTATCGATTTTTGAGCGTAAGTGATGAGTTATTTCCCTTTGTTCTGTTTACATTCAGCGTAGCGTCTTACGTTCTCTTTACATTTTCTGCGTGCAAAAATTAAAAAAATTATTTCCCTTTGTTCTGTTTACATTCAGCGTAGCGTCTTACGTTCTGTTTACATTTTCTGCGTGCAAAAATTAAAAAAATTACGCTGGCAAAAATTAAAAAAATTACGCTGGCTTTCTCAGCGTTTAAAATGACATTAACACAATACACGAACAGTTGTCGAGCCAGCAAAATTTTGACCTGCAAAATTCATCAGTTCGAACACTAAGCTTCCGTTTTGCTTCATTTCCATTTAAAAGCCTTTTAAAACAATATTTTTACTTGAAAACAAGTCTATTTAAAGACTACGTAAAACAAGCAAATATTTCGTAAAAAAAAGCAAAAATTATATAAGTTTATTTAAAATATATGTATCTGTAAATTTCGTTAGGCGTGCAGAGAGGTGATATACGCGTGCAGACAGATAGTCGTGCAGAGAGGTGATATACGCGTGCAGACAGATAGTCGTGCAGAGAGGTGATATACGCGTGCAGACAGATAGTCGTGCAGAGAGGTGATATAGGCGTGCAGACAGACAGTCGTGCAGAGAGGTGATATACGCGTGCAGACAGATAGTCGTGCAGAGAGGTGATATAGGCGTGCAGACAGACATAACTGATAATTTGGTTACGCTAATGTTTTTCTCTGCGTTGCAGTGTTTACATTTTCGATCTTTGTTAATAAATAACCAGTGCAGTTTTTATCCCCAGCATCCTCTTTTGTTATAACATTCGGGTTATCGTTATGTTTTCTTAACTTCATAAGGCATATTGTTGGTTGAGGGAATATTAATCAAAAACACCACATGCAAGTCTGCACAGTAGACACTACAGTTTTTAAGCCAAAAAAGAAACTTAACATTGTAACTTTAACACAGCTACTGAGCGACCCCGAGCAACGCCGGGCTTTACTGCTAGTACTCTATAAAAATGCTATCACTAACAATTTTATTATAATAATATAATTACTGAACAAATTTCCACTGGTTTTACAATTACTGTTAATTATAATTATATTAATGATACACTGTGAGTGGAGAGATGCTGTGCTGAAAATGACCTATTCAACACACGCAAGCATGGAAAAACGGATCTAAAATGATGAGGAGGTTGATGATGATGAACTACCAGCAAGAGACTACAACGAGACTCTGTACACACACGTTCACTTCAGTTCTTACTGATATCACCTAGACCACTTTTAGTTATGCCAGGGTATTCAGGGGTTTTTCCCAACAACAATAATGATATTTTTACAGCCACAAAAGGATGATAGAAATATACTAGGAAATGTTATAGTAAATTGAATTGAGTGTGGTATATATTTCTGCTAAAATATTCCCCCAGTAGGACACTGCTTAGGTGAAATATCGTAGTTTAAAACATTTCTTATTCAGAGTTATTGTCTTTCTAGATAAGTGGCGAGGAGAGATAATTGTTTCTATTTTAAGCACAGGGCAAGCAATTTGGGAGAAGGGAAAATCAATTATATCAACCCTAATGCATTACTGGTCGTTTATTTATCGACCCCGTAAGGATGAAAGGCAAAGCTAACCTCAGCAGGAATTGAGCTCAGAACGTAAAGGGTCGTAATTCTATGCTGCAAAGCATGTTGTCCGACGCTCTAAATATAATGCCAATGTACCTAACCTGGGGAGGGGAGATAATATCTCGGTCATAGTCTACATTTTTGACACAGTTTCTATGGCAGGATGTAGAACCAACTATTTTACAGAGTGCTTTCGGTGTAATATAATAATTGTTTCTACTTTAGGCACAATGCCAGCAATTACCCAGTGCATTACTGGTACTTTATTTCATCGACCCTGTAAGGATAAAAGGCAAAGTCAACCTTGGCGGGATTTGAACTCGGATCGTAAAGGGACGTAACTCTATGTTTCAAAGCATGGCGTCCGACCCTCTACCGATACTGCCAATACACCGGTGTAATATAATAATGAATGTATAGAGTATCCTGGATCAAATTGATTTAATCTTTATAAGGTTTCACCAGGAAATCAATTACAGAGTTATATAAACATATAAAATGTTATGATCTATATAATTGTTTATATTAAATGCATTAAATACACCCACAGATACATACGTATATATATATACATATCTTAGTCTTAGTCTTAGATTCTTCCGTGCCGTTCGGCGCATCGAGCAGTAAATACTCGCCAACGGCGGCGATCAGCGGCAACTTTTTCGAGACCGTGCCAGGTGATGTTGGCTGCCATCAGGTCCTTCCGGAACGTTTATCGCCAGGTAATACTTGGGCAACCCCGCATCCGTTTACCGCCAGGCGGAGTCCAGTTCATCGCTGTTTTCGAATACTGTTCATTTGACACATGCAGAATATGGCCAGCCAGACGGCACCGACGCTCTGTGACCACTCTCTGTAGCGTCCACGACTCGGCTCTCCCCAGGATCTCCTCGTTTCGCACTCGGTCGCGCCAGGACACATGAAGGATCTTTCGCAGGCACCGCTGGTGGAAACCGTTCAGCCGTCTCTCTATTTTTGCCATACTCTTCCAGGTCTCGCTCGCATAAAACACTGTCGGCAGCACGATGCTCTTGTACAGGTGCAGCTTGGTCTTGGTGCTAATGCATGCAGACGACCAGACTGGACACAGCCGCTGGAAAACTGCGGCTCCTTTGCCGATCCGACAGTTGATGTCGAGCTCCGCGTCGCCGCTGCCTGTCAGGATGCTGCCCAGATAGGTGAAGTGTATGTGTATATATATATATATATATATATATATATATATATATATATATAACAGCGATAAATTAGTTTTGCAAAGTTTTTGATATGAAATCGTGTGTCGAAACAAATATTGTTATACTTGGGGAGGGTCATATTTGTGTAAAATTGCCAGAATTAATAACAGAACACACTCACTGTTTGGTTGGTTTTCGCTTTTCACTTCTGTGTCTTTTATATCGGTAATTTAATTTATTAGGTCCTCAATGTTGCCATTGACTGACCAACGGTCAAAAATACAGATACAATATAGACACAAACACATATATATAGTTTATCAAAGTTCTTTCGTTGCACATCTGGAAAATCGTCAGTGGTGCTATTGTTTCCTCCCGTGGCATTGTATTTTCTGGCAATATTACACAAATATGACCCTCCTCAAGTATAACAATATATATATATATATACACATATACATCATTACATGCACACACACATATATATGCATACTTACATGCATACATATATACATACACACATGGATATATAAATGTTTATATACATATATATGCTAGCGTGGAAGATGGACGTTAAACGATGATGATGATATATACATACTTATCTGGATATATATATGATATATATACATGCATACATACATAAACACATTCATGTATATGTAGATACATACATATACATACACATACACACATAAATACATTCATGTATTTATATAATATACTAAAACATAACTAGCAGAACGAATCTGAAACCACTTCCACTCCAGCCCCCACATCCCACTTCACCCATTTCCTCAGGAATTTAGGATTCACTGACAAAGCATGTTCAATAAATAATCAAATAGAAATAGTAAAAAAATAGAAATGAGAAGAAAAAAAAGAACATTTAAATGATTGAAATGTCAAAGGCTTTTAAGAGAATTGATCGGCAATGGACCAGCTGTTGAAGGTCATATATATCTTACTAACAATGAGGGCACTTGGTTATTTCAGTAGCTTAGTCTTGCTATCACTTACAGCATTGCTGTGAGGGTGTGGACTTGCCTCGAAGATTATTAAAGGGAAACACTCCTTGTAATGGATAATTAATTGTGTGTGTATGTGTGTGCCTTCTACTGTTTTCCTCTTTATATATATATATATATATATAATAGCTTTCACCGTATTTTTGATTAAAGGAATTTTAGCCTGATAATGGGGTTTAGAACTCTCAGATAAATGGAAAAAGATGAGTATTGACGTCAATACTCATCTTTTTCCATTTATCTGAGGGTTCTAAACCCCATTATCAGGCTAAAATTCCTTTAGTCAAAAATACGGTGAAAGCTATTCTATTTTCTAATTTCAAACCTGCTCACTGTTTCAAAACATACTTATTTGATATATATATATATATAACGAAGGAGGTGTGGTAAGGACCATAACGCACCAGAGTACTCAATACTTAGGGTAGTAGAGTGGGTATAGGAAAATGTTAAACCCCAATAGGGTTAAACATTTTCATATATATATATATATATATATATATATATAATACAATAAAATATATATATATGTGAGAAGACCCGCCTTACCTAAATATATAGTAAAACCTACTCCAGCCAGTAGGCATCTCTAACAAAATACACCCCGTCCCACCACCACCACCCCCACCCCATCCACACCACCCCGTTCTATGTAAAGTTATGTTGGTGCCGCGCCATCCAGGCCGAAACAAATGAGATCGTGTAGGTGTCACGACAAAAAAACACACAGTCCACGCTGTAATGTGGCCGTGTAGGCAACACGGTAAAAACCTCCCAGACCCACACTGTAAATGTGGTTGGTGTTAGGAAGGGCATCCAACTGTAGAAAACCTGCCAGACAGTCCTATGCGAGCAAGACAATCACTCTTGCCTCAAGTGGGACTACCCCCGTCCAAACCCATGCAAGCGTGGAACACGGACGTTAAACGTTGTTGATGATGATGATGATGATGATGTGTGTGTATAAATATATCCCATACTAGCGAGGAAAAATGTATGTAAAACGGTAATGAGGATGATGATGTTGACGATATTTATATTTATATATTTAGGTTTTATATAAATTGCGTTTATTTGTATACATTTTATTAAAAATATAATTTTATCACATTTAAAATCTTGGTAGAGAAAAATAAATAGTAAATATGCCGAAAAAATTCCACCTCACAATAAACAAAATATTTCATCTGCCACTTACAGTATTCGTTAGTGGATATTTCTATTGCTAACTGAGGTTAATCTGCCTTTGAGCACATACCCTACATTACATGAGAGTAAAACATTATTTTATGTTTTAGGTCCATCACATTTCATGCTTTCATGTATATAATTTACATTGTATGTATCTATTTCTCATAACTCTTGGAGGAGTTGTAAGTGCATGATATTGACATACAACATTTCTGGGACTTCTTTTAAAACCTGGCAGAGCCCATCTCCTCTTTGGGCCTGAATATAGCAGACTTCTTCCAGAGAAGGAGAGCAAGTGAGAGAATGAAAGTGAGAAAGAGATATAGTCAGGAAGAAGAATTGACTCCAGTATTAGACTGGTACGTTTTATCAACCTTCAATAGATGAAAGACAAAGTTGACCTCAACAGGATTTAGACTGGAGACAGTGAGAAAGAGAGAGGGGGGATAGAGAGAGTTAGAGAGTGAGAGAATAGAAGTGAGAAAGAGATATAGAAGAAGAATCGACTCCAGTAATTTTTTTATCAACCTTCAATGGGTGAAAGGTAAAATTGACCTCGATAATTTACGTTAATCTTGATTAATTGGAAGAGCAGATACACACTCCATCCACTCAGGGAAGATTTCTGATATTACTTCACTAAAGGAAGTTGTTAAAATTGGTTTATGTAAAATGTGTTGATATCTTGTATGGAAGGAATAGTTTTTTTTTATTTTTAACCTAGATATTTCTTTTTTTAGCTTTTCTAGCTTTTACCCAGATCAATAATAATGATCAATATTAATGATCAATATGAAATAAGTGCATTTTTCAAATTGTCCTTTAGTGCTGGCTACATTTTCTAGAAAATATATAAATGCCAAAAAAATGTAATATGTAATATGATGTTAAGTGCTGTTATATATACACACACAGACACACACGCATATATATATATATATAATATAACAATACAAGGACGATTTGTTAAGCTTTCGTTATGTTTATTGATTGGTGATGTGCATTTCGCTATTGATCAGCTGAAGGTTCGATCTGTATCGATCTAGCCCGATTCTGGAAACAAAAGCTCGTTGGACTTCTGTGTTAGTAATGACAACTTCCTCTCGTACACTCCCTGGATATATATCAGGATGGATTTTGTTAGAAACTGGTTAGACCATTATTCACCAGAGTACTCAACACTTGGGGTAATAGAGTATGGTTGTATGAAAGACAGCAAGTTTCAGGCTGGAACTAGCTTTTCAAACGGCAAGAGCTCATCCATCGGGGTCCAGACTCTTTCATATATATATATATATATATATATATATCATATCATCATCGTTTAATGTCCATTTTTCCATGATAGCATGGGTTAGGGTTAGATAAGTTGTCCAATTCTGAGTCAAGTCAGGTCACATGACTGTATCTTGCTCATACAGAACTCTTTATGTATATATATATTTATATAAACACACACACACACACACACACACACACATATATATATTTACATATATATTATTATACTTGGGAGAGTCATGCTGTCAAGGAAAACATATGCACCAATTAAGATTCACTTATTGGCAGTAAGACCCTTTAAAAGTATAACTATATGTATTTCAACACACAATTTCACATGGATCTTACAAAACAAATACAAAAAGCAATATATATATATATATATATATATATATATATATATATATATATATATATATATATATATATACACATATATATATGTGTTTGTGTGTATACATATATACAGCTATGGCTATCTCATTGTCCAATGTATACTTTCTTTTTCAAAATGGTAATTTGAGGAAGATTTAGCTGCTAATTCTAGCAGATAAAACCACTATATAGAGCCTTTCTCATTGATAAAGTTTAACTGACAATTGGTGGTGGTGGTGATGGTGGTGTTGCTGGTGGCGTTGATTGTGAGGATGATGATGATACTTTTTCATGGGACACAATGTTAAATCTTATAAGCTGGTGGAAGTCTATTGGAAAATCCTCAGTATAATTCCCAAACCTGTGGGATAAATATTTGATTTCAAACATTGGTTGAACATCCTATAATGATCTAGTAGAAAATATTCTAAAATATGTTTGTTAATTCAACTATTTATAGTACCTATTCTAGTGGATAAATTGTTGGAAAAATTTTCAGTAAACTAAATTAAAGACATCACTTAATGCGATGCAGTCATAGTGCAGCTTTGTACTTTTCAAGAATGTCTTCCTAATGTGGTTTCATGTGGTTTGGTAATTGAGATGTTTATAGTATCTTTACTAGAAGACAGATTATTGTGAAAATTTGCAGTAAACTAAAGTAAAGGCTTCAATTTTTAATGTGATGTAGTCATAGTGCAGATTTGTACTTTCTAAGAATGTCTTGCTAATGTAGTTTCATGTAGTACAGGATTTTAAGAGTTAAAATGTTTTAAATTAATTTTTGTTGTTTTATTTGCTCTGCTTTCACTGCTTAGAGTTAGTCATTATAAAAATGTGCTCTTCTCAGTAGTAGCAAATCTTAATTAGTTAAAATTGCTTGACTAACTACGTTAAAAATGTTAACAACCACTATAGTAATTATTTTCCCAGAAAATATTGTCTCTGGATATTTTCTAGCTGTCATTCTTCTAAATATATTAAAGTATCTAGTTTCCATGTTATACTCTTTCTGATAACTCACTGTCAGTTATTATTATTATTGTGGAAGCAGACAGGTCTGGAAGAATAATTAACTTTCTTCACAATTATCAAGTTCGGGGTTCAATCCCATTTTTGTGTATTTGAGGACAAGTGTCTTTTACTTTACCTCTGTGTAGTCTAGGGCAAGTGTCTTTTACTTTACCACTGTGTAAGTCTAGGGCAAGTGTCTTTTACTTTAGCCTCTGGGAAACATGGGCCTTGTGATTGAAATTGTGTAGATGGAATGGAAATTATGGGAAAGATTCTCAAATGAACTGTACCTTTCATTCAAAGTTCCAACCTTGTCACATGACATCATATCATGCTGGTTCTGCCTGATAATTATATAAATATATTAAGGGTACTTTTTTTATTGACCTTGAATGAATGAAAGGCAAAGTTGAACTCGGCGTGATTTGAACTCAACGTGATTTGAACTCAAAGGAATAGAGCCAAAACAAATACCACAAAACATTCTATCCAACATTTTAATAACTCTCTCTACCAATTCACCACCTTCAGTCGGAATTTACTTGGTGTTAAACAATAGTATTTGTGTGGTGATCTTTGATTTACTGTCACTTCCTCTCTCTATCTTTTGTCCTTTAAAATAACATTCATAATGTTAAATGAATAAACATTGTTGTCTCTGATTGAGATGAAGCAAGACTGTACTTGAGTTCATAGAAAACTGAGAAAACTATTCATTTCTAGAACAGCTGTTAAAACAGCCAAATACTGTCAATGACAGCGATGGGCAAAAATGCCTAAGAGGACCAGTGATCAACAGAGAGACAATCCATGGGATGGACAACAGGCAGATGAAATATAGAAAAGTCTGAAAGAGGAGGAAGACAAGAAGAAGTGTTCTGGCACACAGAAGCGATAGAAAGAAGGAAATATAGAAAAGCATTACATAATGTTTAGACTATTTCGAAACTGTTTTTCAACTAAGTTTGTCTTTACTCTGTAATATTTGTTATGATGAATACTTATTTGGATAATTCTTAGCACTTCACCTTTAAGCTTGGAAATACACATAAAACTACTTAACAGATTATGTTCATTTTCTTTAGATTGATAAGATATTTCTATGAAATTGTCAGTCAATAGAGTTTATATAAGCTTAGCTTCTTTAAATTTCTGAGAGGGTTTTATTGGAAAGGATTAAGTTCTTAACTTGAGTATTATCTTTAAATATGATTAATTAATTATTTTAGTTTAAACAGACATTATTATTAATACTAGTACTAATTTTGCTGTTGATGCTGTTTTGCTGTTGCTTTTCTCGTGAAGCACTAAGGGCAGTGGATTAGAAACAATCAGTGGAGCATCAGGCAACATGCTTTACAACATATAGTAGTTTCCCTTTAAAAGTTCTGAGTTCAAATCCTGTCGAGGTCAGCTTTGACTTTCATCCCTACAGGGTCGATAAAATAACATACCAGTAACACACTGGGGATGATTCAATTAACTTTCCCCTTCCCCAAAATTGTTTGCCTTGTGTTGAAAACAGAAACCCTTATTTTGACAGTAATTTACTTAAATCTTCTAACACATCAGTGTACCTTTGTGCATCATTTGGAAACTGGTGGCCTAAATAGTCACTCTAATGGTTTGAGTTGGTATAAATACTAGGAAACTATTGGTCAAGATAGTCACTCTAATGCTCAGTGTGAGCTGGTATAAATGCTAGGAAACTGGTGGTCAAGATAGTCACTCTAATGGTCAGTGTGAGGTGGCACAAATACTAGCTATCAACTGTATATTTTAACTGTGTAATTAGCTTTTTTCTTGTTTATTCTTGTTGTTGTTGTCATGGCAGTTCTTGTGGTTGATAATGATTATTAAATTAATACAAAATTCAAGTTTTACTTTTCCAGCCCATCGTAAAATGCAATGGCTAAAAATATTTTTTAAAACATTTAAAAATGTATATATAAAAAAATTCATCAGAGACACTGCTAATAACTTATTAATGTGATAACTACACACATCAAAAGAGAGTTGTTGCTTTTATCCTTGTTTGTTGAAGCATGACTGTTGCAACTTGATGTCTTTTCTAAGACTAGCCAATCAACTATGAAATATGAGTGATAAATATTTTCTTGCTTGATTAACTGAAGTTAATCAACCATGACAAAATATCTATGACAATTTGAAGTCTCAGTTTTTGTATCATTGATTTTAACAACTTTGCCATACAACCATTGTTCCTAAAAATGATGATTCACGATAAAAAAACAACATTCTTGTGATGTTTAAGATGATGATGATGGCTGCAATGTACCTGCTACTACTGCTGGTGACATTACTCACTACACTGTTGGTGGTGGTGATGATGATGAGGATGATGATGAGAAGGATGATGATGATGACGATGATGATGATGAGGATGATGTTGATGATGATGACAATGATGTTAATGATGACTGATGATGATGATAAGGATGATGAGAAGGATGATGAAAATGGTGATGAGGAGGATGATCATGATGACGATGATGATGACGATGATAATGATGACAAAGACAATGATGATGATGATGATAAGGATGATGATGATAAGTATGATGATGAAGATGCTCACCTGATTAGTATGGACATTGGCAAATTTGATTATAATGATGTGAAGTAAATTTTCAATAAAATAAATCTCTGTTTCTCTCATTTATCAATATCATATTGCCAAATCTAAGATTTCTATAATAAATAAATGTTCTCTGAGAAGCCAAATAATTTTACATTCAATGTCAGGTCCCTCACCTCAGGGGATATTGTTTCATTACTGTGCATTTGTAAAATCAATGCAACATTTATACATGCAGCTTCAACTGTGACTCAATTCGAGGATTTCATATAATGGTTTCAGATATTATTTGCATGAAGTCTTACAGCTTTAAAGGCAAAGAAATTGGATTGTTCAATGATTATGCCAATCTCCATGGCATCAGCAATCTAAATTAAAATTATTATAACCGTTATGACAACTAAGTCATACTAAGTCATATTAAGTCAACAAGTTATCATCTGTACGGTAGCTTGACTTGATTGAAATAATAGTCATACCTCCTTCAAATCACATCCTACTGTCTAAGAAAGAAATAATTGCAATGATTTTATGTAAGTTAATCACAACATTTGAATTATCTTCTTTAATCCTTTAGCATTTACATTACTCTATAAATACTTTCACAGTAAAGGCTTTACCACACATAATTATCTTGCATAAAATCGAATCTGAGATTTTGATATTATTTATTTTGAGAACAATAACCTACCATCAGTATGAGCGGCCAGTTACAGCTGGTTTGAACAGAAAGAGGTGAGAGAATTCTGGCTGGACACGGTCGGTTTAAATGCTAAAGAGTTAACTCTGATGGTGAAAGCTAAAACCTATTGTTGCCACTCACAATTTAAGGAGGAATTTGTACCAGCATGTACCAGACTTTTACATACGGTTTGAAGTGTCCATGCAGCTATAAGAAGAGACAAGACTTCTGGCATTAGGGGGGGCCTTTCAGTGCTTAAGCCCCTCCAACAATTTCTTCCAATATACTTGTGAAAACTTATCAAAATCGTTCATCCATGATCATTCCAGTATTTTGGATATAACTCGATCCACATCATTATCTCTTTCCTAGACAGGGTGGTAGAGCTGCAGTAATCAGTAGAGCTTTGCAGCATAGAATTACCTCCCTTTCCATTCTGAGTTAAAGTCCAGCCAAGGTTAGCTTTGCCTTTTATCCTTATGTGGTCAATAAAATAAAGTACCAGTAATGTACTGGAATGATTTAATTGACATTCCCCTCCCGCAAAATTGTTGGCCTTGTGCCTGAATCAGAAACTGTTGTTATTATTATTACTTATTTATTCATTTATAATTATTATTTGCTGTGGTTGTTATTGTTGCTGCTGCTGCTGCAATTTCTGAACTTCTTAACATTTTACAAAAAATATTTTTCCATTAGTATCTTTAAAGACATCATTTAGTTTTTCAGTATCTACAAAACTATCAAACTTTCTACAACTTTTATAAATCTTTGTTTTTAAGACCTGATATTACTTTAGTTGATAGAATATAGTTCATATTATTAGTATTATTATCATCTCTTATTCTTATTACTGTTATTTATTTGTTTTTTCTCTCTAATCAATAATGTTTAAGAAGGATATGCTGATTAACTTCATTTCATGGGGGAAAAACAAGTTAAAAAACAATCCAAAACAAGAACAATAAAGGAAGTTCATTATATAGTTTTGTGGCCAAAATTTGAAGGAAATATATTGTATCTGTTTTACGATAGTTTTTCCTTTTTATTTTTTACTTTTTTTCTCCAAATTATATCTTTTTATTTTTATTTTTCAAAACTAGAAAAATTTACTATTTAAAAAAAATATTTTGCTATTTTATTTTTTGTTTATTTTTCCATTGTCTTTGGAAAGTAGGTTTATTTGTTGTTTGTTTTGTGTTTTTACTTTTTTACTTTTAACTCTTTTGTTCTATATCAAACAGAAAACTTGATTGTTTTATGTAGAATGAAACCATAAACAACAATAGCTCATATTGATATCGCCCTATTTATTATTCTCACCAGAATAATTGTCAGGAACACTATCTAAACGAACTGATAACAACTACGATAGAATCATTACAATAGCAATAACAAGAACCATAATGCCAACAACAACAACAAATAAATAATAAATAAATAACATAACTATTTCATTATTTAAGAAAGATATGTTTGCCATACTTTATAGAATTGAAGAGGACAATTTATCACACACATTTTTTCCCCTTCTGTTTAGTTTACTTTTCATTATTTTTTGCTAAACCAAATATGTTAAGCTCTGATAACAAAACAACACTGCTTTAAGGATAATCTTGATAATAAAAAATTTGGTGCAAATTTAATTGGCATGTTTTGGGAATTAATGAAAAGCCAGGCAATGCAATTTACTTCCAAAGGGAATCCAGTGAAAATAAACACTCAACATATTTGTTTCTTTCTTTAAGAAAACAGCTTTTGCATACAAATATTGATAACTGATACAGAATACGAAATCTGAATAGCAAAAATAAAAAAACACACTAAAAAAAAACAAAAAAACTTTCCATTTTCCATTTTATGGTGGAAGTAGAAGAGTTTTTTAATTGGAGAATTACTTTGTTGCTTTGACAGTCTTTTTAATTTGATTGACTAAATACAAAAAATAAATATACATAATAAAATGGATACAAGAAAAGTAAAATAAAATAAAATAAATTTCTGAGTTTACTTTTTTAAATAATTTGCTAAATAAATGAGGAATGCTATCATTTAGACTTAACCCCATCACATTCTTTTTATAAAGCAAATGTTATTACAGTATCGAGATGGCAAAGAAAAACTGTTTGCTTTTCTCTTATAATATTTGCTTCTTTCTTCACATTGACTTGATATTTTGGGCTTCCATAGATTTATGTTAGGTTTGTTTTGAACAAATTACATAAAGATTTGCTGCCTTTCTATAGAGCTTTAGTACTTTATTTCCTCTGCAAATCAGCAAGGGGAGTATTTGTCTCAATAGGATATATATATATATATATATATATATATATATATATATATATATATATATATATATATATATATATATATATATATATAAAATTAGAATTTTATTTCTCACCCTAGCACAGCTACATATATATATATATATATATATATATATATATATATATGTATATATATCCATTCCATGGAGGATTAACTATGCTGTAGGCAGAAACCCTGTTGTTTTGGATTGTAAATACCACCACATATGTGTCCCAACTGTTGCATTGAGCATGAGAATATATTTAATGTGATATGAACATTTTTGTTTATATAAATCTTGATTTTCCTAAATACTTGCTATATATCATCATCTTCATCATCATCATTAGCATCACTGTATAATATCTATTCCCCCACTTGCAAGGGTTAGGGAGGTTGACACATTACACAACAAATCATGTTAGTTAACCATGTCTTGCTCTGAAATATTTCTGGCTTGGTTTCTACTGCTGGATGTCCTTTCTAATGCCAACCACATTACAGTGTGGACTATATATCACTAACTCTACAATGGTTAGACCAAGCATAGGCCAACTTTTTCAAGTATTGGGACAGGCCACACTACTAGAAAATTAAACACACTTTTGAAATTAGGCATGCCATTCAGAAAGCCAAAAGGGCCGCATGTAGTTCATGGGCTGCAGTTTGCTCATCAGTGAGTTGAACTATAATATAATCACTAACTTGATAAAGGTTTGACTAATAAAAACCAATAAGTCTACAATGCTGCCATCATTCCATCTCTGCCACCAATCCTACTATAGTTTCAGTCAAAGAATAGCAGAAAAAAAACGAAAAAAAAAACCGATTTGCAACATTTTGTTATGTTCTGTTAAATTAATATCTCAAATTCTACTGAGGTGATGTTTGTCTTTCATACTTGGAGGTCAATGAAATAAGTATGAGTCAAGTACTGTTCTTGGAATAAGTGTTGTTGTTGTTGGTGTTTAGCTTGAGGTCAGCTCTCATTGAACATACTTATCAAAGGTATTATAGTCTTTTGAAAGCATCTTAGTTTGTGGAAACAAATTCTATTCTAAATAGATTCAATATTATAAATTCAGTAGAAGATTCTTGACCTCGTTTTCATATTGGTATTAACACTTCACATAGATACACAAATACACATGCATTGAAAAGCATGCACACACACATTCATATGCACTTAACACACACTCACACACACAATCATACACATACAAGCATACATTCATATATACATTTGTATACACAGGCACATATACATTCATATGTATACAATTACACACATACATTCATATGCATAAGCATACACATAAATATTCATATGCACACACATACGGACATACATATGCACATGCACACACACACATATTCACACACACACACACACACATATATGCTAATGATGCAGTATCTTGTGTTGGTTTCACCAGTAAGAATCCAGTTATTTGACCATCTAAGTGTTCTACTTGTTAAATTAATGAGACAATGGCTAAAATCTTGAAGTACAGGTACAATCCATCTAACATACTTCCACACAATATGGCTGGAACACACTACCAATAGCCAACAGCAATGTTTTACCTTATAAATATGCAGTTAGTAGAAGTCAGATAACTTTGTGTCACTGATTTTACAGCGAGAATGATTATCATTATCATTATTATATATGTAAAGAAGGGCAGTGAATTGGCAGTATCGGTAGAGGGTCGGTCGCCATGCTTTCCAGCATAGATACGTCCCTTTATGATCTGAGTTCAAATCCCGCCGAGGTTAACTTTGCCTTTCATCCATACGGAGTCAATAAAATAAAGTACCAGTAATGTACTGGGTATTTGCTGGCCTTGTGCCAAAAGTAGAAACAATTATTATATATGTAAAGTGGTCGTGTAGGTGACATGGTAAAAAGACTCCGAGTCCACACTATGAATGTGGTTGGTGTTAGGAAGGACATCCATCCATAGACAACCTGCCAGAAACAGTTCTGTACAAGTAAGACATGGTCTCCCGACCAATATCTCCTCAAGTGGGACAAAACCGTCCAACCCATGCTAGCATGGAAGATGAATGTTAAATGATGATGATGATGATGATGATTTTTTTAAAGTAAAGGGCAGTGGATTGGGAATATAGGTAAAGCGTTGAACACCATGCTTTGCTACATAGAGTTACGGTCCTTTACGGTCTGAGTTCAAATCCCGCTGAGGTTAACTTTTCCTTTTATCCTTACGGTGGTTGACAAAATAAAGTACCAGTCATGCACTGGCGTTGATTTAATCGACTTTCTCCTTCCCCCAAATTGCTGGCCTTGTGCCTAAATCAGAGACCATTATTTTTTAAATTAGTCTGTTATTTGAAGGTTGTGACAATGCAAAATGGAGAGTAGATTTTAGTATAAATTGAAGGCAACAAAGATGTTGGTGTTATCTGTTATTTTATTTACCTGTCCTAATATTTCTGGTCTAAAAACCCTGGGTCGGCGTTTGTGCTATTGTTGTTTTTTTTAAATATTTTTATCTGCTCATTTTGAATTCTTAATAATGTCGAGAAATGAAATGACAATTGTCTTACTTTATATCATATAATAGTATTATCTATTGCTCTACTTATTGTCATAATACATACTTAGTTCATTTGATTGGACTTTGCCTATTAAATTTTTATTTTCCAAAACTATTATTTTAAGACACTCTATTCATAGTAAACATTTATATATTAATGTAGGCTATGAGAGTGGTTATAAATCATCTTTATCCTTGTTTAGATGAATGACACTCATATCTTAATTCTTTTGAATAGTAATGTTGTGTTTTTTAAATGGTAAAATAGCTAAGCTTTTGTTGTTTAATGTATTGTTTTCAAAAGACAAAGAAGCAATAATGGTGAAATATTTCTTTTATCCTGTTACCAGAATTCAAGAGTTATTAAAACCCTTAGCAACAACCAATCAAAAGTTAGAAATATTTTCAAGTTCTTGTTTGTTTATATATATAGAGTCAACATTTTCACTTATAATATAGAAATGTTTTATTGAATCTGTTTATGAGACTACAGTCTGTTCCAGTCATGAGCTTTGTATAACATATATATCTTCACACGCATCGTTGCTACACTAAATGTCTTGTAATCTCAAGCATTTGAATGCATGCACATACACACACAGTCAGACATGTACTATTACACTTACAAAAAATGCTATGCATAAATATATTAAAAGGATGTATACACAACTAAATCAAATGTTTAAGAAAACAGTTGTGTAATTTGATTTTAAGAAGAGAAAACGTTGGTAATTATTATCATAATCATACTGAGGTTAATTATTCTAATTCTACCCTACTTCATTTACAAACTGGCTTTACGTCTTGCTAAATGAAGTTATTATTGTAGTAAGGACATGGCAACCATTACTGTTTACAGGCTTGTCTTGTTCATTAAGTACTGTAACTTTAGCTTGAGTGACACATCATCATTAAAGAAGATTGTAAAGTTTGCAATTACAAGTCTTCCTACTAAATGAATAATTACACAATCTATTATTGCATCAAATCTGCAATTCAGTTTCATCTAACCAACTGATATTCCAGTTGATGTTATTTAAATGAGCTGTTTGAAAATTATTCCTTTGTTGTTGAAAATTAACTTTCAGCTTGGTCATCTTTGAATAAACACAACAATTTTCCTGACTTCATTGCAAATTGCTTAAATAGATTAAAATACTATTTCATTAACTTTAAAGTTAGTGAATACATTTGGCTTAGTTGTTGGAGCATTGGGTTTGCAATCAGGAGGTAGTAAGTTTGATTCTTGGCCTGAGTGATGCATTATGCCCTTGAGCAGAGACACTTTGTTTCATGTTGCTCCAGTTTATTCATCTATAGAAAATAGTTACAAAGTCACTGGTGGCAGGCAGTATCTACTGATACTGCCATTCCACCCCCCTTTATTCATAATGATAATGGTTTCTGATTTAGGCACATGGCCAACAATTTTGAAGGAAGGGAAAGTCGATTAAATTGACCCCAGAATATTTCTGGTACTGTATTTCATCGAGCCTGTAAGGATGAAAGGCAAAGCTAACCGTGGCAGGATTTGAACTCAGAACACAAAGGGATGTAACTCTATGCTGCAAAGCATATTGTCCAACGCTCTATCGATTACTGACAATCCACTGCCTTTTATTCCTAATAATTGTTTCTACTTTTGTCGCAAGGCCAACAATTACCCAGTACATTACTGGTACTTGATTTTATCGACCTCGTAAGGATGAAAGGTAAAGTTAACCTCGGCGGGATTTGAACTCAGATCGTAAAGGGACGTAACTACGCTGGGAAGCATCTCTGACTCTCTACCAATACTGCCAATTCACTACCCTTTATTCCTAATAATGAAGAATGAAATTCATGGACCAATCATTTTGGTGCATAAAATAAAAAAAATTCATTCTTCTATACTTTATAGCTTACATGTTAGAAAATTTCAAAACTGCTTTAGTTACAGAGATTATTTCATGAGAGAAATAAAAGATTCACTTGAAATATTTTATAGCATTAACTACTTTAGTGTGGATGTATAATGTATTGACATCCAACCTCAAATAAAACAAAACATTATTGAATATATAAAGCAATAATTCACAGGAGAAAGGTTGAAATGAAATGAGATTTTCATGTTCATAGTTCATACTATGCATCAATAATGCTCCTATTTGTTATTTTCTCTCATGGAAGTGATGAATAAGCTATAAACAATTTTTTTCTTTTCTGTTCTATAGGAAACACTCTAAAGCTTAGTCAGCTACCAAATGCATATATAGTACTGCTTCTAGCATCTATTGAAAATGAAGTCTATTTTGTACTAACAGGCTTTTGTAAAGCTTACCCTTAATTTACTTACCTGAAGCAGATGAAAGATAAATCTTTTAGTTAACGTTCAAACAGAATTTGGTACCAACTAATTCTTGGAAGCTCTATTTACTATTATATCTACAATAAAGTACTTTTTAGATGACGTTAAAAAAGAACTTGGTACCAACCAATTCTTGGCTTCCCTGTTTTCTAATTTATCTAGAATAAAGTGTAATTTTAGATAACATTCAAACAGAATTTGGTACCTACATATTCTTGGAAGCTCTGTCTACGAATATATCTACAATAAAATGTACTGTTGAAATATATAACAGAACTTCTGAAGTGAATTGGAACTCAAGATTTTCAGCCTCCAGCTCAATCTTATATTCCCATGTTGTTGGTTTTTGCGCTCTAGAGATGTTCAAATAAGAAAATATGTGTAGAGCTTAGTCTAAGATAACTAAGACAGCAATCAAGATAAAGATGACTTTTAATGATTGTGTTAATAAAGGCTCTGCTAGAGTTTCTTTATGCAAGTGCATTACATTACTTTCTCCAACCACACACCAGGGTTTCATATCATACCTTGCTCTGTTGCTATTTTTTAGTTAGAGGAGGAAGAGCAACACCAATGATACTTTGCAAGGTTGTGGGAGGCTCAGATAAATACCTCTTTATAGCTTCCTGGCTTAAATACTTATAACATGACAACAGACTCTGTTAAAAGATCCCATGTTGTTAGGTGGTGGTATTAAACTGAGTGAGGAATTATGTCTACCATTCAAGAATATATACAGACCATGCAATGGTCTTCCTTATCATTTTAAGTGAACAACTTTTACTTCCAGTCTTAGATTGACCTGAGATTATGGTATAAGATACTCACCTAGTTTACTGTGTAGATAGATTCAACCAGGGATCATAGAATTGTGAAGTGAATGTTTTAAACGCAAAGAAATGTCAACATCCAGCCTAAAAAAAAAGGTTTATTATATGATACAGTGAATCTTTATAGTGTTCAGCTGTATATACATGCTATGTCTTTCTACACACTGTATCTACCAACATACTGTGTCTACACACTGTATATACACTCTGTATTTATACACTGTATCTACACTTCCTATTTACACATGGTATCTATCTACACACTATATATATATACACGCTCTATCTACACTTGGTATCTATCTACACACTGTATCAATATACACACTACGATATCTACACACTGTATCAATATACACACTACAATATCTACACACTGTATCAATATACACACTACAATATCTACACACTGTATCAATATACACACTACAATATCTACACACTGTATCAATATACACACTACAATATCTACACACTGTATCAATATACACACTACAATATCTACACACTGTATCAATATACACACTACAATATCTACACACTGTATCAATATACACACTACAATATCTACACACTGTATCAATATACACACTACAATATCTACACACTGTATCAATGTACACACTACAATATATACACACTGTATCAATATACACACTACATTATCTACACACTGTATCAATATACACACTACAATATCTACACACTGTATCAATGTACACACTACAATATATACACACTGTATCAATATACACACTACAATATCTACACAGTGTATCAATATACACACTACAATATCTACACACTGTATCAATATACACACTACAATATCTACACACTGTATCAATATACACACTACAATATCTACACACTGTATCAATATACACACTACAATATCTACACACTGTATCAATATACACACTACAATATCTACACACGGTATCAATATACACACTACAATATCTACACACTGTATCAATATACACACTACAATATCTACACACTGTATCAATATACACACTACAATATCTACACACTGTATCAATATACACACTACACTATCTACACACTCTATCAATATACACACTACAATATCTACACACTGTATCAATATACACACTACAATATCTACACACTGTATCAATATATACACACTACAATATCTACACACTGTATCAATATACACACTACAATATCTACACACTGTATCAATATACACACTACAATATCTACACACTGTATCAATATACACACTACAATATCTACACACTGTATCAATATACACACTACAATATCTACACACTGTATCAATGTACACACTACAATATCTACACACTGTATCAATATACACACTACAATATCTACACACTGTATCAATGTACACACTACAATATCTACACACTGTATCAATATACACACTACACTATCTACACATTGTATCAATATACACACTACAATATCTACACACTGTATCAATATACACACTACAATATCTACACACTATCAATATACACACTAGAATATCTACACACTGTATCAATATACACACTACAATATCTACACACTGTATCAATATACACACTACAATATCTACACACTGTATCAATATACACACTACAATATCTACACACTGTATCAATATACACACTACAATATCTACACACTGTATCAATATACACACTACAATATCTACACACTGTATCAATATACACACTACAATATCTATACACTGTATCAATATACACACTACAATATCTACACACTGTATCAATATACACACTACAATATATACACACTGTATCAATATACACACTACAATATCTACACACTGTATCAATATACACACTACACTATCTACACATTGTATCAATATACACACTACAATATCTACACACTGTATCAATGTACACACTACAATATCTACACACTGTATCAATATACACACTACAATATCTACACACTGTATCAATGTACACACTACAATATCTACACACTGTATCAATATACACACTACAATATCTACACACTGTATCAATATACACACTAGAATATCTACACACTGTATCAATATACACACTACAATATCTACACACTGTATCAATATACACACTACAATATCTACACACTGTATCAATATACACACTACAATATCTACACACTGTATCAATATACACACTACAATATCTACACACTGTATCAATATACACACTACAATATCTACACACTGTATCAATATACACACTACAATATCTACACACTGTATCAATATACACACTACAATATCTACACACTGTATCAATATACACACTACAATATCTACACACTGTATCAATATACACACTACAATATATACACACTGTATCAATATACACACTACAATATCTACACACTGTATCAATGTACACACTACAATATCTACACACCGTATCAATATACACACTACAATATCTACACACTGTATCAATATACACACTACAATATCTACACACTGTATCAATATACACACTACAATATCTACACACTGTATCAATATACACACTACAATATCTACACACTGTATCAATATACACACTACAATATCTACACACTGTATCAATATACACACTACAATATCTACACACTGTATCAATATACACACTACAATATCTACACACTGTATCAATATACACACTACAATATCTACACACTGTATCAATATACACACTACAATATCTACACACTGTATCAATATACACACTACAATATATACACACTGTATCAATATACACACTACAATATCTACACACTGTATCAATATACACACTACAATATCTACACACTGTATCAATGTACACACTACAATATCTACACACTGTATCAATATACACACTACAATATCTACACACTGTATCAATATACACACTACAATATCTACACACTGTATCAATATACACACTACAATATATACACACTGTATCAATATACACACTACAATATCTACACACTGTATCTATTTTCACCTCGGGATGTTTAAATGATCAAAAACGAAAAACTTCTTTACTAGGATCAGAACATCAATATTAAATCATTATATCTTTATCCTACAGTTAGACTCCATATTAATTTAACCTGCTATGATTATCACACACAATAATGGAGGATACTAGTTTCTTATTATATTACCTGAGGGTTTATCTTCAAACAGCCTACATTTGATCTTCTCTAACTGTTGTACTAGATAACATAGTCGGTAATTTCTTATTTGGCTACCTTCAATGGTATCGATTTGTCCTTGTATTGCTTACTAAGATTACTTTGTGTTGGTGTAACAAAGGACCTAAACAAAGATTGTTATAAAATGTTACCTAACATTCTAATCTTTGCAGCTAATTATTATATTGGATGCTGATAATGTTTATGTCATTATTTTCTTCTTCTTTGCATTCATTTTCTATGACTCATTTTGTAGCCTTTCCTTCATCATTATAACAACCCTCTACTCTATCTCCCACCTCACCCTCCTCCTCCTCCTCCTCCTCCTCATTATTATAATCATTGGTTATAGCTAAAATAGAATCCAATCATTCAAATAGCATTATTATTATTATTAGTAGTAGTGATGGTGGATTGGCAGTATCGGTGGAGGGTTGGACGCCATGCTTTGAAGCATAGAGTTACCTCCCTGTATGATCTGAGTTCAAATCCCGCCGAGGTTAACTTTGCCTTTCATCCTTCCGGTGTCGATAGAATAAAGTACCAGTAATGTACTGGGTAATTGCTGGCCTTGTGCCTAAAGTAGAAACAATTATTATTATTAGTAGTAGAAGTAGTAGTAGCAGTAGTAGTAGGACCTTAGATGTTCATGCTCATACTACTACTGTTGCTGCTACTGCTGCTACTACTACTACTACTACTGCTACTGCTACTACTACTTCCATTACCACCACGACCACCTTTAATGTGTGAATGCGTGTGTGTAAATGTGCATATGAATGTACATGTGTGTGTGTGTGTGTGTGTGTGTGTGTGTGTGTCTGTGTGTGAGGATGTGTGTGATTATGTGTCCCTGTGTGTGCATGTGTTTCTGTGTGTGTGTATGTGGGGGATTATGTATGTATCCCTGTGTGTGTCCGTGTGTGTGTGTGTGTGTATTAGAAATATGATAATGAAAGGTTTAATGGCTGAGTTGTTTGTTCATTGGTGGAAGTGTAGTTAGTTGTGCTGTTGTAATCAGTGGCACAAGTTTAATCAATAGAAAACATAATTCTGCAAAGTCAGAGATATTTGAAGACAGACATATGTCTCAGTTTAACAGTGGAGCAACTTAAGAATGACTTGCATGATAATTAAGAATGGCCATACAATATAGGAAGTCACTGGTGAAAATCAAGTTCTGTGGTTGATAGATACAGAAAAAAAACAAGTTGGTCATTGATGAGGAGCAGAAAACACACACTGGCTAGAATAATCACATCAGTCTTAATAAACCCCAATTTTATGACAGCAGTTTGAGGGTCTGCAGAGTTAGTATGTAACCCTTTTTATTCCAAACTCTCTAAAAGTGCCCCAGTTTTCACTGGCGGCCCGGCTAACCGAGGTAACTAGTGATGGTCATGAGGGTGATGGGCTGTTCCACCAGCACATCAGCCTCACCTTCACTTGAAGTAACTCTGCCTGCTGGTTTGTCTAGAAAATTATTAGATAAGTTTCCCAGTGCTCCTTGCGATATTGTTATCTTTTGCTCTGGTAGTGGTTCGTTTGTCCACCCCTTTTCAGCTGCCTTTTGTTGTATGTGGTCCTAGATCTATGTATTACCTGCTTGTGTGTGTTTTCTTTTGTTTTTTTCTCTTTCTTTTTTACCCTTTCCCCCCTTTTCTTTCCTTTTTTCTCTTTCTGTTTATAATATCATGTTAATGGCCTTAATAAAAGCATTCATTGTTAAAAAAAACTGAGCATTGTAAAATGTTCAGTTTTCTATTAAATCATTCCACAATAAAAAAAAAACCCTGCCAGAAACAGTTCTGTATGAGCGAGACCAAGCTCGCCTCTAGTGGGACAAAACTGTCCAACCGATGCTAGCGGGAAAGATGGACATTTAACGATGATGATGATGAGGAATATATGTAAAAATATTTTCCTTCTAAAATCAAAGTGTATCTAAAACCAATTTGTATCCACCACAATGCTAAAATTATTCATAAACCACTCCCTGATTGGTTCAAACTAAACATAGCTTCCTAATCATTGAGCTTTTTATGTCAGAAATGAATACATTTCAAAGCAGGACACCAGGAGGTATCCAACTGTTGTATCCAAACATAAACAATTGTTTCTACTTTTGGTACAAGGCCAGCAATTTACCCAGTGTATTACTGGTACTTTATTTTATTGACCCCGTAAGGATGAAAGGCAAAGTTAACCTCGGCGGGATTTGAACTCAGACCATAAAGGGCCATAACTCTTTGCTGCAAAGCATGGCGTCCGACCCTCTACCGATACTGCCACACAAGTCAAGATCAAGAAAGAGTTTTAAAATATTATTTACTAGGGTCTAGAGTCAGTTGCTCCTTCCATCTTTCTCTTTCTTTCGTTGCTTAATTTCTTTTTACTTTTTCTTTTTTTTCTTTCTCTTTCGTTTTCCTTTCCTTATTGCTATCTGGCTTTGCAACATAGAGTTATGGCCCTTTACGGTCTGATTCCAAATCCTGCCAAGGTTAACTTTGCCTTTCATCCTTACGAGGCCAATAAAATAAAGCACCAGTAATGCACTGGAGTCCATTTAATCAAAATTGCTGGCCTTGTGCTTGTAGAAATCACTTATATTATACAGTTTTTATCACATTTTATCTTTAGTTATTTCATTAAATTCTTCCAAATTCTTGATTAATTTCAAAATTAATTGCTCCACATACATAATACATTTCATTAGAAACACATCAATGAAAGATTTAACTAAATTGTATATTGTTTACAAAAGTTAATCCTACAAGCTTACTGACATGTCTATATTGGGCTTTTATTAATTATCCATCGTAACTTAACTATTGTTATCGCAATGATTTTCTCATTTGTTTTTAATAGTCACATTCTTCAGCTTTCCATTTATGTCTTTTCAATTAAGAAGTTTATATTTAAGGAGTTGATTTAGTTTGATAATATTGTGATTGCTGTGGAATGTTACCTCAGTCTGTTTAGACCTGTAATGCTATCATTTAGTCATCTTTAGCTATACAATATATTTGATGTTTCTGCCATTTACTTTTGTTATGGAATATCCTAATATTCACCTATGGCATGGCATGGTATGGTTTAGACCCATAACTCCTAACAAAATCATAGGGGCATCATATTTACCTACAGCATTTCTTAGGGCATTTCTAAACCTGATGGAGTCTATCCCCTATACAGGCCTAAGTACAGCAGATTTCTTCCAGAGAGGTATAAAAAGTGAGAAGGAAATAAAGAGGAAGAATTGACTGGTACTTTTTTGTTGACCTCAAATGGATGAAAGGCAAAGTTGATCTCTAACATGAAAAATAACAACAAACAATACAATAAAATAAATTTCATGATCCTTGTTCATTAAATAAATTGTTATTGAAACTCATCTCCAGTTCCTTGTATTCCAAGTTCAAACCCCATGAAAGTTAATTTTTCCTTTCATCATTAGTCAGTTCTTGTAATGTACCAGTCAGGGCAGTCAGGAATTGTATTAAATCATCAGATAGAACCTTGTGTGATATTTGATCCAGTTCCCAAGGTTCTGAGTTCAAATGCTGCTGTGGTATAATTGAATGGTAGACTTATTTATTTATTTAAACGTCCACATAGAGCTAGTAAGTATTGAGTACTCCTTGCAGCTGGTAATCAAAAAGAGCTAGTGATACAAGTAATAAAAAAAGTAAAATTTAAATAAAAAAGAAAAAAAAAAGGAAAAAAGAAATAGCGAAAATAAAATTTTAAATATTGAAGGCCAATGAAAAGCAGATTATGCCTAAGAAAACAAAAAAAGAAAAGAGGAAACTTAATGTACTCAGGGTTCCATAGATATTAACTCTAGTGATATTTGATCCAATTCCTAAGGTTTTGACTTTATACATTGCTGTGATTTAATGTCTTTCCTGGTTTAACATCCCCATCCTTTAGTTGAGCCCACTATGCTGCAAACATTTTGGCTGAAGGTCAGGCTTGAGAATACTTTCTTACTCCTTCCAATCTGTCTTGGAAGCCCTAAAATGAATCTTTGGCTCAAGTTTTCTTCCTCTTCCTCATCATCACATCAGACTTTCTGCTTTCCCTGCTAGCAGAGATTGGATGGGTCTACATAGACCTCCCATACAGACCAGGGACCTGCAGCTTTTGTACATACCATCTCACGTTCTATAGAGTGCACAGGCGAGGTTATTATGTCCTTGACACAACATAAGGGTCCTTGCAATTTTTTGTTTGCCGAGATTTCTATGGCTAAATGCCCTTCCTATCAACAACCACTTTACACTGTGTACTGGTTGCATCTATCATGCATTATCACTAAACAACAAAAACACATTAAAATGTTATTGTGGGTCAAATTTCTTATTATTAAAACACATCTCTTCTATTATCATTTAAACTTATAATTAAACTTAATTTTCTTTTCTTTATATTGCAGATAAATCAAGGTTTAAAAGCTTGCTTTGAGACAAAAATTAATACAGGCAGCAATTCTATTTGATATCTGTATAATAATTCTTTGAATAATCTCAACTATGGCTGCATTTATTGCAAAACAAATGGTTGGTGACCAACTGAAGTCTGTGAAAGGTAATCTCTTTTTCCATAATATTTTGTTTTCTCAACAAAAATTCATATTATCTTATTCTGAAAAAATTGATTGAATTTATATCGTCTGCTTTGTTACCAGTTTTATTTCTAGTTCTTTTTGATATTGTTATCATTGCCATCATTGTTTGTCGTCTTCATTCTTGCCATCATCATCATCATCATCATCATTTCAATCCCCCTCCATTTCACCATCATCAGCAGCAATACCACCACTATCATCATCATCATCATCATCACCATTACAATCCCCTTCCACCTCCTCCTCATCATCATCATCATTACCACCATCATCACCATCATCACCACAAGCACCAGCACCAGCACCACCACCACCATCATCATCATTATCGTCATCATTATTATCATCATCAGCAGCAGCAGCATCATTACCACCACTATCATCATCATCATTTTTGTAATCTTTAAAGTGTCTTACTTAAGGACACAATGCATTACTTGGTCTGGGAGTTGAACTCCTAACTTCACACTTGCAAGCCTAATGTTCTAACCATTAAGCCATATACCTGTCTATATACAACATAAATATAAAACATTAAAAATGTCATATTGATCTTAAAAATGTCATATTGTTTCTAATTAAACTGTAGAATCTCCAAAGGATCAGCTAGTTTTAAATAATTTGCTTTAACAATGCTGAAGACAAGAACACTATTTTGTTAAATTTTAATCAACAGCACAGCTTCTTAACCCCCTAGTGGCTACACACATTATGTACAATTAACCTTTCAGTGCCTCTAACCACTTAAGATATTCGTTAAGACCTTTATAATCAACTACCAATAAGCCAGTGGCTTCGGTTCTAAAAATGAAATTGATGAAATTATTTTGGAGACATTTTCTTTTGAGACAAACTGCTATAACAAATGTATTATGTCAGGCCAAAATTCACAGAAGTTTCCAATTTGAAGTGTATCAAAGTTCCTTTACTGAGAATTTTAACTTCAAATCGTTACTTTATATCAGAGCTTCTCAAAGCGGTAGGGGTGTTGAGAAGGTCCAGGGGACACTGGGGCATAAGGTGGTCGTGGAAGGGTGGTAGAGATGATATAATAATATATTAAATATCAAATGATACATATTATTTATAAATATAGTAAAATAAAAAATATATATTTATTTATACATAGTTTATGAAGGCACGTGGCTGAGTGGTTAGAGAATAGCATTCACAATCGTCAGGTTGTGATTTTGGTTCACAGTCCGGTTGATGCATTATGTCCTTGAGCAAGACACTTTATTTCACGTTGTTCCTTCTGCCTGGAGTTGCGACCAACAGATAGTATTAGCAATTGTAAAGACTAATGGAAACATTGTTTCCTCAGTCTGCTTTGATGTGCTCCACCCCACTCGTTAAGCAAATGAGGTCTGGTATCTTGTCGATCAATTATCGATATATTATATTATTTTTTATATATATAAATGAATGATTTTATTCATTATATATTATATATTATATAATGGGGTTGTGGGGCGCTGAGGGTATTACATGGCTGTGAAGGGGTGGGGGGGTAACATGTTTGAGTACCTCTGCTTTATATGATTGTTACTTATCAATATAAGACTATCTTTATTTACTATACCCATTTTGTGTTTTTTAAACATCACTTCGACTGTTAAAATAGATTGAAAGTTGCTAAGAAAAAGCCATTAGTTCTTTGACCTCTGGCCGTTTTTCAGCCATTAGATATATGTCTTCGATTGGCAATCAGGTTGAAGTATCTTATCTTACCAGTGATTGATTTTATGGCTTTCCACTTTCATTTCACTAATGAAACTATTCATCATGATTGTCATCATCGCCATCACCATCATCATCATCATCATCATCATTTTTATCATCACCATCATCACCATCATCACCATCATCATCATCATCATCAACATAATGATCACCATCATCATCATCACCATCATCACCATAATGATCATCACCATTATCATCATCACCACCACCATCATCATCGCTATCATCACCATCATCATCATCATCATCATCATCATCATCATTATCATCACTATCATCACAACTGCCACCATCACCATCATCATTGCCATCGCCATCATCACCATCACTATCATCATCATCATCATCATCATCATCATCATCATCATCACTATCATCACAACCACCACCATCACCTTCATCATCACCATCACCATCATCATCACCATCAATATCATCACCATCACCATCATCCACCTTACTTTTTTGTCTCTGTCTCTGGCTTTTTTGTCTCTGTCTGGTTCTGACTATTTTCTTTACAACAATTTTTCGTTTTTGTAGTTTGATATAAGATTAGCAACAACAACAACATCCCCACCAACACCAACACCACTACTATCACCATCACCACAAACACCACCACCACAACCAACATTTTCACTAACAATACTACTACCATTACTACAACCAACATTTTCACTAACAATACTACTACCATCACCACAACCACCAACAATACAAACATAAATATCACCTCCAACACCCCTAGCAGCACTAACACCAACACCAACACCACCATCACCACAAACACAACCACCATCACCACCTATCGCCATCACCACCATCACTATCACCACCAACACCACCATCACTATCACCACCCCGTCACCCACCACAACCACCACCACCAAAACCACCATCACTATCACCATCACCACCAACATGACCATCACTATCCCCATGACCACCCTCATCACCCACCACAACCACCACCACCAAAACCACCATCACTATCACCATCACCACCAACATGACCATCACTATCCCCACGACCACCCTCATCACCCACCACTACCACCACCATCACTAGACCCATCAATATTTCTTGGCACTCTTCTCAGGGTCATTGTTGTTTTCATCAGTTCCTCACCTTTGTTATTCTTCTCTGTCTCATGACATACATAACTTTTATCTATGTCATGAGACCATATATCTTATTTCATCTATTGCCCAGACGCATATATATCTTATTTTATCTGTTACCCAGACAGATGTAATTAATTATATACCAACCGTTTTATGGTCATATTTCTAATGCAATACAAGAGACTATATATCTCATTTCATCTATTAGAAAGATCTATCAGAAAGATATATATCTCATTTCATCTCTTACCCAGACACATATATATCTCATTTCATCTGTTTCCCAGACACACATATATATGTCATTTCATCTATTGCCCAGACACATATATATATTATTTCATCTTTTACCCAGACACATATATATTTTATTTCTTCTGTTACCCAGACACATATATATTTTATTTCATCTGTTACCCAGACACATATATATTTAATTTCTTCTGTTACCCAGACACATATATATTTTATTTCATCTGTTACCCAGACACATATATATTTAATTTCTTCTGTTACCCAGACACATATATATTTTATTTCATCTGTTACCCAGGCACATATATATCTCATTTCATCTGTTGCCCTGATAGATAGATATATATCTTATTTCTTCTGTTACCTAAACACATATATATCTCATTTTATCTGTTCTCCAGACACATATATATTTAATTTCTTCTGTTACCCAGACACATATGTATGTTATTTCATCTGTTACCCAGACACATATGTATGTTATTTCATCTGTTACCCAGACACATATGTATGTTATTTCATCTGTTACCAAGACACATATGTATGTTATTTCATCTGTTTCCCAGACACATATGTATGTTATTTCATCTGTTTCCCAGACACATATGTATGTTATTTCATCTGTTACCCAGACACATATGTATGTTATTTCATCTGTTACCTAGACACATATGTATGTTATTTCATCTGTTTCCCAGACACATATGTATGTTATTTCATCTGTTACCCAGAGAGATGTATATTTCATTTCTTCTGTTATCTAGACAGATTAGACAGATGTAATTACTTATATATTAATCCTTTTATGGTCATAATGCTAATGCAGTGTATTCTATTTCAGTTAAATAATGAAGAATGTTCAGGGTATTACTTAAATTATTAATTATCTCATTACTAAAATAGTAACTTAACATGACATATGGTTCTCACCAATACATTGTGAATGGAATGTAGTTGTCACAAACTCCTGAAACCCATTTTATATTTTATGTATGTATGTATGTATGTATGTATGTATGTATGTATGTATGTATGTATGTATGTATGTGTGTGTGTGTGTATGTATGTATGTATGTATGTATGTATGTATGTATGTATGTATGTATGTATGTATGTATGTATGTGTGTGTGTATGTATGTGTGTATGCGTGCGTGTTTATGTCCCATAACTTAGCAGTTTGACAAAAAAAATCAGTAAAACGAGAACCAGATTTGGAGAAAATAAGTACTCAGGGTAGATATCATTGTCAAAATCAAGGCATTGCCCTAGCTTGGCCACAATTTATTGATTGAAACAAGTAAAAGAATAACAAACTAAAATTATATGTATATATCATCATTATCATCATCATTTTCATGTTCACCCTTCCATGCTTGCATAGGATGTATATATATATATATCATCATCATTCATCATCATTTCATTTTACGTCCGTTTTTTCCCTGCTTGCAAGGGTGGGACGGGAACTGATTCTGGCTTGATTTCTACAGCTGGATGCCCTTCCTAACACCAACCTCATTTACAGTGAGTGCTGGGTGCTTTTTTGCCGTGGCACCTCCACGACCACTTTGCAGTGGAATGATAGGGACCCCAGCCCCTATCATCTCATTTCTACAGCTGAGTAAACTGGAGCAATGTGAAATAAAGTGTCTTGCTCAAGGAAACAACACATCACCCGGTCTGAGAATTGAACTCACAACCTTTCGATTGCAAGGCCAATGCTCTAACCACTAAGCCATGTGCCTCTATATATATATATATATATATATATATATATATATATATATATATATATATATATATATATATATATATATATATATATATATATATATATATATATATATATATATATATATATATATATATATATATATATATATATATATATATATATATATATATATATATATATATATATATATATATATATATATATATATATATATATATATATATATATATATATATATATATATATATATATATATATATATATATATATATATATATATATATATATATATATATATATATATATATATATATATATATATATATATATATGGCACACATTTCCTAATCCCCCTTAATCCACTCAATAAGCTTCTTACAAGGATATATATCAGATAGGAGATATTTGCTTCAACCACAGTAATATTTACTGACAGATTTTCATTTAATTTACTTCTATAAGAAGAAACACTTGTCAAAACTGCTATCTTGCAATTTCAGAGACATTAAGAAGCATACTCACATGTACACACACACACACAGTGACACAGACACAGACACACACATATATATATATATGGAATACATTCATTCATCCACTGATGTATCTCATGTATATCATCATCATCATCATTCATCCTCATTTTACATCCGGTTTTCCCTGCTTGCAAGGGTGGGACGGGACTGATTCTGGCTTGAATATATATATGTGTATATATATATACATATACATACATATATTCAAACACACATACATATATATATATGTGTGAAGAGTTTAGCGTAAAAGTTGGTGTTCATCAGGGCTCCGTCCTTAGCCCCCTCCTATTTATTATCGCCCTCCAAGCTATAATGGAGGAGTTCAAGACCCGCTGTCCATGGGAACTTCTAAACGCAGATGATCTAACACTCATAGTCGAATCAACTAGAGAAGAAATTCCAAACTATAATGTAGTTATAAAGTAAACAATTAATAAAAAAGTAAGTAATTGGTCCCAAAACCTGTTTATGTGTGAAAAAATTCAATGGTGTGACTTAATCATGAGCTTGTGTCAGCCGTCATTCCTTAGTCCCTGGGATTCAAGAAAAGGCTTGTATCACCAAGTCAATTCCATATTTGTAAACTAAGGGAAAATTTCTTGAGGATTATGTTCAATCTATTCCACCTCACATCGACCCCATAATGATGAAAAGCCAAGCTAACATCGGTGGGATTTGAACTCAGAACATAAAAGGCCATAACTCAATGCTGCAAAGCAGAGTGTCTGGTGCGCTACCGATACTGCCAATCCACCACCCTACCATCATCTAGTAATAATAATAAATAATTGTTTCTACTTTAGGCACAAGGCCAGCAAATACCCAGTGCATTACTGGTACTTTATTTAATAATAAATAATAAATGTAATTAGTTGAAAATAATTAATTAAAGAAGCAGGTAATTGGTGAGTCTAATGGGGTCATGTAATATCAAAAATTACAAATGACGTATGATATACAATATATGTTGTAATGCATATTACATAATATCTAAAGTATATAACATACTACATAATATCTAAAGTATATTACATAATACCCAAATTATATGTTACCCAATACCTAAATTATATATATATATCATATTACATATCTAAATTATATATCATATTGCATAATAACTAAAGTATATACCATATTACATAATATGTAAATCATACATCATACTATCTAACTTATATATCATATTACATAATACCCAACGTTTATGTTACATCATTGCATTGCATAATAACTAAAGTATATACCATATTACATAATATCTAAATTACACATCATATTACATATATAAATTATATATCATATTGTATAACACCCAAGGTTTATGTTACATAATACATAAAGTAAATGTCATATTACATACTATCTAAAGTGTATATAATATTGCATAATAACTAAAGTATACATCACATTACATAATATCTAAATCATACATTATATTACACAATGTCTAAAATATATATCAGATTACATAATACCCAAAGGTTATGTTACATAATACATAAAGTAAATGTCATATTACATAATATCTAAGGTATATATCATATTATATAATATCTAATGCATGCATCTTATTGCACAATATCTAAAGCATATACCTAAAGTATATATCATATTACATAATATCGAGAGTGTATATCATATTACATACTATATAATGTGTATATCATATTACATAATGCCTGAACTATACATCATATTACATAACTGAGGTATATATATATCATATATCTTAATATCTAAAGTATACATCATATTACTGATGAATTATAAATGGTAAATGTGAACAAATTACAAAGTGTGAATAAATATAATAATACATGATAAATATGAGTAATTGATTGGAAAAGTAATTAATTAGAGGAGTAGGTATTGGTATGGAGTTCATGTAGTTTCATGTAAAATCAAATATTACAAATTACATATGATATATAATATAAAATAAAATATAAGATAAGATATAAAATATAAAGTATACACCATAATATATATACACCATACACAATACATAATACCTAGAGTCGTCATTATCATCATCATCATTTTTACACCATTTTTTCTATGCTTGCATGGGTTGGACAGGTCCTTCTCAGCACAGAATCTCTCCACTCACTGGTTTCCTTTGTCATCTCCTCTGTGAGTCTCAGTAATTTCAGGTCAGCTTTCGCTACCCCTTCCGAGTTCTTTCTTGGTCTACTTCTACTGCAACTTCTTTCCACTGGCATTTCCTGGCACTTCTTCACCCGGTGATCATCGACCATGAGTTCACATGTCCATACTAATGCAGTTAATCAAAATACAAGTTGTATAAAGTCCATATAGTATCACATTGATCCATTGAGACAATGAATGCTATGTCCAGTTAGGTCACTGTTTTGAGGCAGAGTCTCTTCGTCTAGGTCACCTCTGCCTACAACTCGGGAACCATAAATTATGACCAATGATTTATTTTAAACCATGGTAACCCTTCACTTGAACTAATGAGTTATCTTTATGTATACAATGCAGCAATTAAACTAGACTCCTAATTAATTAGTGAATGAAATTAACAACTTTCATCCTTACGGGGTCGATAAAATAAAGTACCAGTAATACACTGGGTAATTGCTGGCCTTGTGCCTAACGTAGAAACAATTAATTACAGTATTTCATCATCACCATATTCCTGTCACTGGTGCAGCCTGTCATTGAAGTGCCATTGTAGATGTGCCACTGGTGCAGCCAGTCATTGAAGTGCTGCTGTAGATGTGTCTGGTGCAGCCTGTCATTGAAGTGCCATTGTAGATGTGCCACTGGTGCAGCCAGTCATTGAAGTGCTGCTGTAGATGTGTCTGGTGCAGTCAGTCATTGAAGTGCCACTGTAGATGTGCTACTGGTGCAGCCTGTCATTGAAGTGCCATTGTAGATGTGCCACTGGTGCAGCCAGTCATTGAAGTGCTGCTGTAGATGTGTCTGGTGCAGTCAGTCATTGAAGTGCCACTGTAGATGTGCTACTGGTGCAGCCTGTCATTGAAGTGCCATTGTAGATGTGCCACTGGTGCAGCCAGTCATTGAAGTGCTGCTGTAGATGTGTCTGGTGCAGTCAGTCATTGAAGTGCTGCTGTAGATGTGTCTGGTGCAGCCTGTCATTGAAGTGCCATTGTAGATGTGCCACTGGTGCAGCCAGTCATTGAAGTGCTGCTGTAGATGTGTCTGGTGCAGTCAGTCATTGAAGTGCTGCTGTAGATGTGTCTGGTGCAGTCAGTCATTGAAGTGCCATTGTAGATGTGCCACTGGTGCAGCCAGTCATTGAAGTGCTGCTGTAGATGTGTCTGGTGCAGTCAGTCATTGAAGTGCTGCTGTAGATGTGTCTGGTGCAGCCTGTCATTGAAGTGCCATTGTAGATGTGCCACTGGTGCAGCCAGTCATTGAAGTGCTGCTGTAGATGTGTCTGGTGCAGTCAGTCATTGAAGTGCCACTGTAGATGTGCTACTGGTGCAGCCTGTCATTGAAGTGCCATTGTAGATGTGCCACTGGTGCAGCCAGTCATTGAAGTGCTGCTGTAGATGTGTCTGGTGCAGTCAGTCATTGAAGTGCTGCTGTAGATGTGTCTGGTGCAGCCTGTCATTGAAGTGCCATTGTAGATGTGCCACTGGTGCAGCCAGTCATTGAAGTGCTGCTGTAGATGTGTCTGGTGCAGTCAGTCATTGAAGTGCCACTGTAGATGTGCTACTGGTGCAGCCTGTCATTGAAGTGCCATTGTAGATGTGCCACTGGTGCAGCCAGTCATTGAAGTGCTGCTGTAGATGTGTCTGGTGCAGTCAGTCATTGAAGTGCCACTGTAGATGTGCTACTGGTGCAGCCTGTCATTGAAGTGCCATTGTAGATGTGCCACTGGTGCAGCCAGTCATTGAAGTGCTGCTGTAGATGTGTCTGGTGCAGTCAGTCATTGAAGTGCTGCTGTAGATGTGTCTGGTGCAGCCTGTCATTGAAGTGCCATTGTAGATGTGCCACTGGTGCAGCCAGTCATTGAAGTGCTGCTGTAGATGTGTCTGGTGCAGTCAGTCATTGAAGTGCTGCTGTAGATGTGTCTGGTGCAGTCAGTCATTGAAGTGCCATTGTAGATGTGCCACTGGTGCAGCCAGTCATTGAAGTGCTGCTGTAGATGTGTCTGGTGCAGTCAGTCATTGAAGTGCTGCTGTAGATGTGTCTGGTGCAGTCAGTCATTGAAGTGCCATTGTAGATGTGCCACTGGTGCAGCCAGTCATTGAAGTGCTGCTGTAGATGTGTCTGGTGCAGTCAGTCATTGAAGTGCCACTGTAGATGTGCTACTGGTGCAGCCAGTCATTGAAGTGCCACTGTAGATGTGTTACTGGTGCAGCCAACTGTTGCAGTGCCACTCTGGATGTGCCACTGATGCAGCCAGTTGTTGGAGTGCCACTGTAGATGTGACATTGGTACAGCCAGTCATTGAAGTGCCACTGTAGATGTGCCACTGGTGCAGCCAACCGTTGCAATGCCACTGATGCAGCCAGTTGTTGGGGTGCCACACTAGATGTGCCACTGGTTCAGCCAGTCATTGGAATGCCACTCTAGATGTGCCACTGGTGCAACCATTCGTTGGGGTGGCCCTCCAGATGTGCCATTGGTACAACCAGTCGTTGGGGTGCCACTCTAGACACGTTTTCAGTCAACCATCACAACTGGTCTCTATTCTCCATCATGTGTAGAAGGGTCTTGGTGTTGTAATCATTCCAATCTTTGATGTTATCAGATCAGGATTTTCTTTGTCTGTCTCTTCTTTTCCCTCCTTCGACTGTGCCCTAAAGGATGGTTTTGGACAAGGAGTTGTAGCAGGATGTATTACAGTATTTACCAGGACAAAAGATATGCAAATATGTAAGTTTTAGCACACTATAGAAAATATCAGTGTATAAGGTGTCTCTTATATTAAAAAGTATTTTACTTCAAGGAAAATATATTTTTAATGAAATAGATCCATAACTGTTGTCATCCTTTTTACTTACCTCCTTTTCATGCTGGCATGGATTAGATTGGAGATTTTAGGGCAGTGTTTTATGGCTGGATTCCATGTTTCTTACAACATGCAGAGATATAGTCTACCTTTTATAAAAACAGAGATACACATAGCCCGTATATACAAGGTGAATCATATGTAATTGTTTACTCCAACATTTAAATTTCAAATAATAATTACTAAAATTCTGGTCATATATTACAAAATTATAAATACATTAAACAAAAGTAGTTAAAACAATATAACCATGGGTGATCACACACAAATAAATGGATGTTCAAAAAGTTATCTGTGAACCTTGCAATAAAAATGCACTGACTGCCCAAATACTTATAACTCACCCTTTATATATAATAATTAATTATATCACAGATAATTGATTTTTAAATACAGTTTTACCTTAAAAAGCATTTTGTCCTCACCCACCACTAACCCATTAACTTAGCTATGTAAGGCTCTATCTACTGTCCTCACCCACCACTAACCCATTAACTCAGCTATGTAAGACTCTATCTACTGTCCTCACCGACCAATAACCGATTAACTTAACTACGTAAGGCTCTATCAACTACCTGCAGCTCTAACTGCTATCCTCAACTATCACTACCCATTAACTTAGCTATGTATGGTTCTCATTTTAGTTTTACAGTCCTGTGATATTCAATAATATTTCCTCAACTGTTCTATTACTTAGTAAGTAAAGAATAACATTCTGCATAATTTGAAAATATATATATTATTTTATTTAAAATTATATTTATTTTGCTATATTTTTCTAATCTATCTAAATCATTAATTTATCATATTTACTTTTCTCTGTGGCTTTGAATAACAACAGCAACAAGGAAAAGGTTTCAAGTTAAATATCAATATTATTGCTTTTCATATTTAATATGATTATTGATTTCTATAATACAAGTTATGGGATGGTATTGCAGAGGGCTACTGTAGTAATCGTAGCAGTGTTGGGCTTTATAAACTATAGATTCTTATTATTTGAAGTAACAATACATATTTTTCAGCTTCATCTACAAACAACATCTACATACACAAGATGAAGACATTCTCAATGCTTACATTACAACTTACTGGTATATACGATGACATATAAAGTTATTATACAAATTGAATCAGCCAAATATTTCATAAATATGTGCTGAATGTAAAATGTGAACTATTACATTTGGTGATATAGTCATTGTGAAGTGAGTGGGGCTATACTTATTTTAATGTATTATATGTACTACGTATCTATTGTCCATAATGCATGTCTATCGTAGTGAAACTTAACTAGTTTAAATTACAAGTCATCAATCTGAAGTCTGGTTTAAACCACCACCACCATCATCATCATCATCATCATCATCATCGTCATTTAATATCTATTTTCCCATGCTTGCATGGGTTAGACAGGCTGTCCCATTGAGTCAAGTCAGGTCCAGAGAACACGTCTTGCTTATATGGAGTTGTATTTTGATTTTTGATTTCTACAGCAGGATGCTCTTCTTTATGCCAACTAGATGCTTTTTATCATGTCACCAGCACCACCACCTTACAGGATGGACTGGGTGCTTTTTGTTGGTGTAGCACTGGATCAGCATACAGAGTGGACTTAGTACATGTTGTCATGGCAACAGCATTATGGGAGATCCGATGTAGATTGTGCCCAGCTGTTATATTTGTATGTGTGGGTTGGGTAGGAGAGGTGTATAGATATAATAAATAATTATACCAATTATATAATAAGACTGCTTTTATGAATAATAAAAAAAGGAAATGAGGGCCAAATGAATAAGGAGTGCACTTCACAATCATAAGGTCCCAGTTTCAATCCGACTGTGTGACATCTTGGACAAATGTCATTTACCATAGCCTCAGGTTGACCCATGGTGCATTACTGCACCAGCTCCAGCAAATATTACTGAACAGAAAAAAGACAATTTGAGATAACATCATACATAATTGGAGTTCATATCCCGCCGAGGTTAACTTTGCCTTTCATCCTTACAGGGTCGATAAAATAAAGTACCAGTAATGTACTGGGTAATTGCTGGCCTTGTGCCTAAAGTAGAAACAATTATATATATATACAATGGAACCTCGGTTCACGATCAATTTTTCCAGGAAAGTGTCACTTGCTGTGTAGTTAGTTACTATATTGATATCTATCTTTCATACACAGCCTCTCTCTCTCTCAACATTTTGTATAGGAAAAATAGGTTCGGTTTTCGAACACTTCAGCTGATGAGTAACATTCGTGAACCAAGGTTCCACTGTATATAATAATTGTCTTCATTCATTCATTCATTCATTTCATTTTACGTCCACTTTTCCCTGCTTGCAAGGGTGGGACGGGAACTGATTCTGGCTTGATTTCTACAGCTGGTTGCCCTTCCTAACACCAACCTCATTTACAGTGAGTGCTGGGTGCTTTTTTGCCGTGGCACCTCCACGACCACTTTGCAGTGGAATGATATGGACCCCAGCCCCTATCATCTCATTTATACAGATGAGTAAACTGGAGCAATGTGAAATAAAGTGTCTTGCTCAAGGAAACAACATATCACCCGGTCTGAGAATTGAACTCACAACCTTTCAATTGCAAGGCTCTAACCACTAAGCCATGTGTCTTGTCTTGTCTATTTACATATATGGTCATTTTTCTTTCTGGCATCTACAAAATGGTTTGGAAAAGAAAAGGAAATGAAATCTAAAATAATATAAGTAACAAGAGTATAAATGGTATCAGTGTTAAAATAAATGTGAGATATATTATCATGTCTTATGATAATTGTCTTACAACACCCGCTAAATTTTCTGTCAACATTTTAGCATTTATCTTTATCTAACAATCAGATACACACAGACAGACACACAAAATATATAATATGATGTATATATATATACATATGCATATTGTATATTGATCAAAATTATTCTTATATATATGTATGTATCTATATATGTATAATTTCATATATAAATATATATATATATATATATATATATACATACACACATATGAGGGGTGGTGGGAGTTTGATGCCACAAGTCAAATGATATATGATGTTAAATTATGAATTCGTTATCTATATCTTGTCAAATCACAAATTTCAACTTACTCAGACTTTATATTAGCTGTTGGCATATAAGTCAATTATTTATCTTACATCAAATTTGGTGAACAATAGCTTCCTTGGTTCTAGCTTTCTTATAGACTAGACATTCATTGACTTTCTGTTGACAAGGGAGTAACTGAAAATCAGTGCAGAACAAATATTGCAAGGTATGTTCACCAAGATGCATAGTTTTGTTTTCATTTTACTCACTGCTTTTCTTCACCAATATATATCACCAAAACATACACTTATACACAGATACATATACACACTTGCTCACACACACATGCAAACAGACATACATACACACACATATATATCTGTATGTGGCTGAAAAATGGGAGCAAAGAGTATTCAATGCCAAAGTAGAGTTTAAATATTCATTTTATTAAGGCTAAATAGTGAGACAAGTTACTCTGGAGTAGATGAATGTGTGTGTATGTGTATGTATGTACATGTGTGTATATATGCCTAAATGTGTGTATGTATATGTGTGTGTGTGTATGTATGTCTATATGTGTATGCATGTATATAAATATGTGTGTGTATATATATATATATATATATATATATATATATATATATATATATATATATATATATATTTATATATATATATATAATAGGCAGCATATTGGAAAGTTGTTAAAACATCAGATAGAATGCTTTATGGTATTTGTTCCGGCTCTTTAAATTCCAATCCCACTGAGGCCAACTTTGCCTTTCATCCTTTCGGGGTCGATAAAAAAAGTACCAGTCTAGTACTGGAGTTGATTCTTCCTCTCTCCGGAAGAAATCTGCTGTACTCAGGCCTGGAGAGGGAGGTACTGGAGTAACATGAAATAAAATACAGCACTACGTCCAGGAATCAAACTGATAACATTATAACTGTAAGTCCAACATCCTAACCATTAAGCTGCGCAATGTGAAGAAAACCATACATTTATTTCTAGATTATTTCTAATGATAAATTTATAGCTTGCCCACTAAAAGAAAAAACAATCCTTTCTAAATATCTAGGCGCCAGTTTTCTGCAATATCTGCATCATTAAACAGGCAAGGGATCAATCTACACCAAGATAACATGCTAGTCCATTGATTCTATATTTTCCAGTTGGAGGAATAATTGATCTCATCTCCGAAAAACACAAATAAAACAGTTGTTAATTCTAAAGTGCTGTTAGAGTTTACAATAATATTATATTACCTGTAGAAGCTCTTTATTTAAACGTTGGCAGGCAGACCTTAACTCTGGAGCCTCCCTCTCTTTTTTTCAATCTGCTTGATAAAAATAACAGTAAAATTCGTTTTAATCTGCTTTTGACCATTTTAAAAGATGAAAATAAACAATAAGTAATATGCTCTAGATGGTGACATCAAGAATGTCTATCATTGTTGGTCTGTTCAATCAGTTTGATCTCAGGCTAAAAAAGAACAACATATATTTAAGGCTAGAGATAATCAATTTGAGAGATCACAGCTCTAATACTATGAGCAGGTGGTTAGAATGTCTCAGGAAAGAATCGCTCGTCAGGTTTTATGGGTAAAATAAATCGGTAGGAGGCTCCGAGGTAGACCTTGAACAAGATGGTTGGATAAACGCCATCACTCAGTTGGATCAATTGGGGACAGTGCTTTTGTCAGGACCCACTGGTAGGTGTGCTTGGGGACTATGCCTCCATAACCATCACAAGAATAAGTGGGCAAAGAAGAAGAAGAAATAACCATTATTTTCTTAGTGTCTTTAGACCCCATTCCCTTCACTTGATATCAATAGTATCTTCAGTGCACATTACATCTGTATTTTCAGTGCATATAACTGTACATTGCATTTATATCTTACATTGCATCTAACTTGCTACCACAATATATTCTATATAATCTATACTGTTTCATACTATAATTATTTCTTCTTTTGGCACAAGGCCAGCAATTATTCCAGTGCATTACTGGTACTTTATTTTATCGACCCCGTAAGGATGAAAGGCAAAGTTAACCTTGGCGGGATTGGAACTCAGACCAAGTAATAATAGTAATAATAATTGTTTCTACTTTTGGTACAAGGCCAGCAATTATCCCAGTGCATTACTGGTACTTTATTTTATCGACCCCGTAAGGATGAAAGGCAAAGTTAACCTTGGCGGGATTTGAACTCAGACCAAGTAATAATAGTAATAATAATTGTTTCTACTTTTGGTACAAGACCAGCAATTACCCAGTGCATTACTGGTACTTTATTTTATCGACCCCGTAAGGATGAAAGGCAAAGTTAACCTTGGCGGCATTTGAACTCAGACCAAGTAATAATAGTAATAATAATTGTTTCTACTTTTGGCACAAGGCCAGCAATTACCCAGTGCATTACTGGTACTTTATTTTATCGACCCCGTAAGGATGAAAGGCAAAGTTAACCTTGGCGGGATTTGAACTCAGACCAAGTAATAATAGTAATAATAATTGTTTCTACTTTTGGCACAAGGCCAGCAAATACCCAGTGCATTACTGGTACTTTATTTTATCGACCCCGTCAGGGTGACAGGCATATTTAACTCATCAAGATTTGAACTCAGATTGGAAAGGGCCATAACTCTATGTGTCAAAGCAAGGCATCCATAATGGTTTCATAATATAATGCATCATCACTGTCTCTCTAGTGCAAATCTTGTAAAAATCAACTGTCATTGTATTTAGATTAATAAAATGAAAATTCTAGATGTTATTGTTTTTTTAAGTCTGTCTGCTTCATTAAGACATATGTTATGGAATTTGCTAATGGAATAATCTTTTAGTTAGATATTCTAAGCATGGCCATGTCATTTAGAGTGTAAAACATTCCGTACCAAGATACAGAGGACATTAGATACATACTAAATAACTTAAGGATAGAATAAGAGTTAATTAAGGGAAATTTATTGCTACATTAAGTAATATAAGTGTTTCCTTGCTGGTTAACTTTAGTAATGAAATATGGGTTAGTTATACTAACTTAACTGGGTATATTTCTTTTCTTATGAACAGATTTTATGTCCTGTCTATACACCACGTTCACACTCACATATTTATATATGCATATAAATATATAGATACAGGCAAGCATTCATGAATGCATACATACATATATAATTGTATTTATTGGATAATACATATTTCAGTGACACTAGTCTACAGTTGCTATGGTGTATATATATATAGTAATAATAATAAATTTGAAGACTAAAATCCAAAGAGGGCTCAATAAGGATAAATATATATCAAATATATAAGAACCGTAGAGCAAATATTTATTAAAATAACAGATTAAAGTTTAAGCAAAGAATCACTGCTTTCACTCTTAACGGGATCTTCTGAAACTAACAAAGTCAATCTGTAAACACTTCTGTGTTTACAGATTGACTTTGTTAGTTTCAGAAGATCCTGTTAAGGGTGAAAGCAGCGATTCTTTGATTAAACTTTAATCTGTTATTTTAATAAATATATATATATATATAGGCATAACCTGTAAAGTCGTTGGTGATAGGATGGTCACGCAGCCATAGAAAACTTGCTAAACAAAGATTAAGAGGACTCTTTAGTTGTGGGAGAGACATAACAACCACCCTAGTGCTGGTGATTTATATAATAAATGCACCTAGTACACTCTGTAAAGTGGTCAGTGATAGAAAAGTCATGTAGTCATAGAAAACTTACCAAATTGTCAGTAGATTTCTTCAGCTATGCTCTAGATATGACAACATCCCTAGTGTTGGGGATTTACACAATAAAAGATCACTTATTACACTCTGTAAAGTGGTTGGTTTTAGAAGATATGTAAAACAAAGAATCAGGAGAAATCTTTTGTGTTAGAATATGACAACTTCCTTTGTGTTGGTGATCTACATGATAAACAATATTCTACTCTAGTCTGTAAATGGTTGGTGATAAGAAGGGCATCCAAAGTTGGGAGGATTCTTCAGCTATACCAAAAGATTAACACTTGACCACTTCCCTAATGTTGGTGCCACTATATAAAATTTACCTTGTAGAACATGGCAGGCATCATATATCAGACCTGGAAATCTAGAATCGGACGCTTTGCTTAAAAACTAACTGGTTTGTGCTGCCATGACCACACATTACTAGCAAGGAAAAGGGACATTAAACAGTCATGATGATGAGGATGATGATGTTGATGAATCTATATTAACAACGTCCCTAGTAATATATATATATATATATATATATACGTAGGTCCCTACTATATATCTGTTGAATTACTATTCTTGGGGTTTTTATTTATTTATTTTTTATTTATTTCTTTATTTATTTTATTTATTTATTCATTTATCTATTTATTTATTCATTTATTTATTTATTTACTTATTTATTTATTTCAAAAAAGCACTCTGGCTAATTGACCACTCCCCATAGAAAAAAACGGCCTGTGCCATGTAGTGGTCCTGTGTATCTAAATACCCCCCCCCCCATCCACCACCCTCCCTTGCCACTACCTAAATGTATAAATACCAGAACTTAATATGACACCCAGCTTCCTGAAGATTTCATCTGAATGAAACAGTACTAGTCCTGTAGAAGCTCCTTCTATAAAATAAAAAAAAAATATATATATATATATATATATATATATATATATATATATATATTACACACTCTACTACCCTAAGTGTTGAGTACTTTGGTGCGTTATGGTCCACCTGGTTCCTTACCACATTTCCTTCGTTATATATATATATATATATATATACTTTTGCATGTTCTAACTTGCTTAAACATTTAGTTTTGTTACAAAAACAAAAAACCTGCTGTAAACTTGCTTTAACCTCTTGTTTGGCTAAATCAATTAAATTAAAAACATAGATGTTTGTGTGTGTATATATATATATATATATATATATATATATATATATATATATACATATGTGCATTTTCTTGTGGATGTATGTATACAAAATATATATGTATATGTATGTATATTGTTTTGTGACACAATGTGTATATATAAATGTATATACAAGAATATATGTGTTTGTGTGTGTGTGTATGTGTATATGTGCATGTGTGATTGTGTAGGTGCATGCATGTGTGTTTATGTATATATGTGCATTGTATATGTATGTGTGTGTATGTGTACATATGCATGTTTACATGTGTCTGTATGCATACATGTATGCATACATATATGTGTGCATGCACACGTATGTGTGTGCTTGTTTGCATGTGTGCATGTGTTAATGTAATGTCTGTGTATGTATGCACATGTGTGTGTATGTAAGTGTGCATATGCATGTGTATATGTGTGTGTATGTACGCACGTGTGTGTGAATGTACATGTGTGCGTGTACGTGCATGTATGTATGTGTGTATGAATACGTGCATGTGTGTACATGTGTATGTGTATGTGTGTATGTGTGTATATGTGTGTGCTTCTTTGTGTGTTGTACATATGTGAGCATGCATGCGTAAGCTTGTTTTCATTATTTCCTGGGCTACATGAAGTAGTTAATTAGTTATGTTTATTATACATCCTGTTAAGAATTTTACTCTATTGTACCACATCACAATGCTTTATTTTCATGACCATTTCCATCAGTGCTTATCATTACTCATTTTTAGAAATGAGAGAAACAAGTTATGCAACTTTTGAAATCAATACTACGAAAATCTATATTATCTTCTATGTAGGTTTTTGTTCATATACCACTGAGAATATCTCTGGATAATAATGATTTTCCTTTTGCTAGCTGCAAGGCTTTCTTTATAAAGAGACATTCTATGACTGATTGATTCTAATATATTGCTTCAACCTCAATCAACTCCAGTCCATTGCATTGATGCAATAGTGATGAAAGAAAATATTATCAACCTGAGTGAAAATTTGGAACTAAAAAAAAAGAAATTAATACTTATAAAAATGAGACATTTAACTAAATATCTCAAAGCACTTATTTCACCCCCCATAAATTCTTTGCCAACATCAAAACTATATTTCAGAATAAAAGTTGTGGGTAATTAACTCTGCAATTATTTCAGAACCATTAACATTTATATATAATGTGTATGGTACATTTTTATTGATTTCTTTGTGAAACGATATCAGATTTAAAACTATAAGAGGTGTGATGATTTAATTAACTCCTATGTATCTCTGCTACTCATTTGATCAACTTTGAAACATAAAATATTTAAAGTTGAATTCACCAGGATTTGATTTATTTTGTTAATAATGCAATAGATATTGTTAATGACATGTTTCAGCTCTCATGTTAAGGTGCACAACTCCACAAGCTGTTTGAACATAAGCACCAATTTCTTCAATTGCTGTCTCCCCATATTCAAATTTATACTGAAGAACTGAAAGTTGAAACAGCTATTTTAACACATCTCCTTTGCCATCTTCTGGGGCAACACTATCTCCATTCTGTTCTTTGGGATCATGAAGCAGCCTAGGCATGGACCCCCGCACACCAGAGAATACTCCCCACCCCATACAGGTCCATATCATTGGGAGTTGCATGGTTGTCGAATGAGCGGCACTTATCTTGTTCAAAATTGATTAGTTTTCTTTAACATACAGGGGCTCAATACTCCTGATGAACAACGTGATAACATATTTCTCTTTGCTCCACTTTCTCTACCTATGCCTTAATCTTTCAACATCTCATGTTTTAAGGGAGAGACAACAGTCATTATGAAGTGATATGAAAATAAAACTGAGAAACCAAGATCTGTTCTTAGCGAAGGTTCTCAGACATAATTTTAGCAAAACAATTCTACATTAATGTCACCATAGGTTATTGTAATATATGTTAATCAATTCTGACAGATGTTTCTACAAAAACAATCACTCAACAGATTGCATAAAAACTATATGGATTGTAAAAGATTATACAATATGTAACTGAAGGCATAACTTGTTTCATCAGAGTATATTAACAAAATGGTAATTGCTATGGAAACATCAAACAAGTTGAAAACATCACCAAAAATTAAAAAATATAAAAATGAAACCAGGAATGAAAATAAATATTAAAAAATGAATAAAATAAAAAGAAGGGAGGAGGAAACAGGATTAAGAGGATATGTGTAACATGTTGGAATGGGGAGAGAGTACAGAATGGTGGTGGTGGGAGGAATAAGAGTTTTTTTTACTATTTGTAATTAAGCCTGTATGTCATCTCAGTAGGTATGGCTATTATAGGTTTTTATTCCATCTAGGTTGTGAAATGGCAAACCCAGATCCTACATGTGGTTATTAATCATTTTCATACATGTCAGCTTGTCTACTAAAAGTTTGTATCAAGCTGTTAGCCAACAGACACAAGATCTTTATTCTAGAGATTACATGCAAGAGAGGAAGTCTTCACTTTGCCTGCAGCCATAGTAAGGTTAAAAGGTTGTTTAGTCACCATATATATATATATATATAAATATATAATAAAAGTATGTGTTCCTACATGTAAATAATACACATAGGGATACAAGTATAGTGCGACTGATATATATATTTATATATATATATATATATATATATATATATATATATATATATTTATATATGAAAATAAACGTGCTGCGGCGGTGCTAATGGGTTACATATGAATAAAGTTAGTCCTTCATCAGTGATCTTCCAACCATCATTGGTATTTCATCGCTTTAAAGACCATATACCTTCGGTTGGTGTGAGCAACGGCTAAAGAAAGTCGTTGGGACATGTAAATAAAGGGAACAGCGAGAGTGTAAATAAACAAAGATGGTGAAGCAACGAAAAGTGAGGAAGAAGAAGTCAAGTCCAAAAATTTCTATGAATATAAGTTCGGTGAAATCGTGAACGAGAGCGAATAAAGACCATCAAACCTGGTTGAAATGTGAGCAAGGAAGGAATTTCGCACAGGTCTAACGGGAAGAAGAAGGGGTCTAGTCTGTGAATTCGGTAAACATAAGTTCTGTGAAATCGCAGACGAGAGAGAGAAAATATATATATATATATATTGGCAGTAGAATCTCTAATCTCTAACCTCTCCTCTAATAAAGCAATCTTTGACAGTATGGCACCCTACTACAATGCAGCATTAGCTAACAGCGGCTTTTTGCAACCTATTGCTTACTCCCCTACTAACACCAACAACAATAGGGAAAGAAATCCTGCTAATAGAAAAATAATTTGGTTCCACCTCCACCTTCTCACTCAACATTAAAAATAATGTAGGTAAAAGATTTTTTAGCTTTCTTACTTTCTTAGATAGACACTTCCTATAGGTCACAAATACTGCTCCATCTTTAACAGACACAGGGTAAAACTAGGATACTGCTATGTTAAGAATATGAAGGCCCACATCACCAACAACCCTAAGAGCAGAACCCTACTAGGATGCTCTTGCTCAGGGCTGAACCTTGTCCCTTTCAACAACAATGCAACACACTCACAGTTATTTACGAAGCTGTGGTCATTTCTAACCGATCAAATCAACACCAACAGGTCAAATCCTATGTGGGCATGGCAGAGGGCTGGTTTAAAGAATGCTTCCTGAATCATCAGTCGACCTTCAGATACCCGTACAAGCAATCATCCACAAAGCTCGTGAGCCACGTATGGTCCTCAATGACACAGGCATGGATTACACCATTCAATGGAAAGTTATTAGTAAGTCTCTGTCATATGGAAATGGGAATCCAATTTGTCGGCTGTGCTTTGAAGAAAGAATCAATATTCTGAGAAGTTTGCGTAACAGTGCTTGTCTAAATTCAAGGATTGAACTTTTTTGCGTTGTCCACACATCTGGAAACACCTATTATGTAATTACAAAGCTCCAGACTGACTAATATGAACAATCTATCATTATACTGAGTATTCACAGTCGTCAACCTCAACTTCAATCTAACGTGGGTTTACCTCCCCTTTGGGAAGTAACTGTTTCAGCACATACTATTCATGTTCGATATAACCCATACATACATATGTATATGTATATATGTGTGTATATGTATATATATATATGTGTGTATATATATATATATATATATATATATACTTATATGTGTGTACGTGTGCATACATACATTTATGTATCAGCTGTGCTACGACAAGAAATAAAATTCTAATTTTATATATATATATATATATTTATTTAATTGGTGTGGGATGCTTAAAGCACTCGATGCTCTTACAGAGCAGAGTATGATATCACATAAGAAACAGAGAATCAGTGTTGCGACGAATAAAATTTATTAGACATATTACAATCGTTTCTCTCGCGATCAGCTCGAGGCACGATCGATGTAATGATCGAACCTGACTCTGAAATCGCAAAGAACTCAGCTACGTCTTGATTCTACGAAGCAGAGTTTCCAAATATATATATTTATTTATATATATTTATATAACTTTGAAAGAGATAGAAGGCTAAGACAATGCAAAAATGGACTGTAATCCATGCAAGCTTGGAAAAAGGATGTTAAACGGCGATGATTATGATATATATATATATATATATATATCGTTTCTGAATTTGTTTAGCAAGATTCTATATCTGAAAACGTGTGTTGAAACCGATATTGTTATACTTTGGGAGGATCATGTTGCCAATATTGGCAACATAACCCTCCCAAAGTATAACAATATGGATTGAAATTTCATATTTCTAAAGAAATATGAGATGTTTATAGATAAACATTTAGAAAGCTGTAGCTATGCAAAATGCCAGGGCTATCGCCCTCTTGTGGTGACCAGCAGAAGCAGGGGGAACAATCGTCGATGCATTTCACTTAACTGGTTCTCGATAGCCCCGGTGTTTTGCATAGCTACGTCTTTCTAAATCTTTATCTATAAACATATCGTATTTCTATAGAAATTTCAAAACATATCTGTATACAGCTATGCCTGAAGCTATATTCTAATTCTCTCTCTCTCTCTCTCTCTCTCTCTCTCTCTCTCTCTCTCTATATATATATATATATATATATATATATATATATATATATATATATATATACATATATATATATATATATATATATATATATATATATATATATAGAGAGAGAGAGAGAGAGAGAAAAAGAGATGAAATCGAAAATGCAACTGGAGTCTTACTTTTAAAAAAAATATATATATTTATTTGGTTCCTTTACCGGTTTCGCAGTTCTTCTACTTTTGAAAAGGTGAGTTGAGATGGAGGGTCTGTGGTTTTCTCAAAAACCACAGACCCTCCATCTCAACTCACCTTTTCAAAAGTAGAAGAACTGCGAAACCGGTAAAGGAACCAAATAAATATATATATTTTTTTTTAAAAATAAGACTCCAGTTGCATTTTCGATTTCATCTCTTTTTCTTTATACTTTCACTCGTGTAGGACACCTCGGTTATTTTTCATTTTGTAAAAAAAACCTCACTTTCTAATATATATATATATATATTTATATATATATATTGTGTATTTCATTCAGTGAACTATTGGTGGGGGTAAAAAAGTAAGCACTCAATGCACAGGCAGAGTGCCAAATCACAACTCTGATGAGCTGATAGATAATAGAGTTCGGTCCAAAACATCTATGGGTAACCTTGAACCAATCCTCTGTTAAACATGTGTAACATGTCTATATACAATAAAAAAGTAACCACATGTAAACGAAATTTCATAGTTTTCTTTAACATATGTCATGATCATCGTCATTATCATTTTACGTCCGCTTTTCCCTGCTTGCAAGGGTGGGATGGGAACTGATTCTGGCTTGATTTCTACAGCTGGATGACCTTTCTAATACCAACCTCATTTATACAGTGAGTGCTGGGTTCTTTTTTCCGTGGTGCCTACACGTCCACTTTACAGTGTGGGCGGGGTGCTTTTTTACCGTGGCACCTCCACAACCACTTTGCAGTGGAATGATAGGGACCCCAGTCCTATCATCTTATTTCTACAGCTGAGTAAACTAGAGCAATGTGAAATAAAGTGTCTTGCTCAAGGAAACAACACATCACACGGTCTGAGAATTGAACTCACAACCTTTCGATTGCAAGGCCAATGCTCTAACCACTAAGCCATGTGTCTCCAGCATGGAAGATGGATGTTAAATGAAGATGATGATGATGATATATATATATATGTGTCTAGCTACCATAATTATTGGTGCAAACGTGGCTCGTCCTAGTGCAACCATATGAATTCAGACTCCAAATCCTAAAGCAAACAACTTAAATTAACCCCTTGGCTATGATTGTACCCTAAACCTTAGAGAAAGCTAGATGCTTTTAAGGCAGTAATTTTTAACCTTGTTTTGATCTGTGTTGCATTGAATACAGCACTAAAAGGGTTACAGCATTCCATAAGCTGTTTAAAAGTTTATTGTTTAAACATATTTCTTGAAATTTATTTCAAACAGAAATATACACATGCAGAAATATGCAGATTTAGCTAGAATGGAATACACATGCAGATATGCCAGGCATTAAAAACACACAGATTTTAAAATTATCTTGTCATTTTCTGATTTGCTTCCTAAGCTCATGACACACTTACAGACAATATGTCATGCACATGTGTGCCATGTGACTGTGTTTGAAAATATCAACTCTAAAGTTCTCTTTATTTTGCTAAATATTTGTTCTTTCCTTATATATATATATATATACATATATATATATATATATATATATATATATATATATATATATATATATATATATATATATGAAAGACGTAAAATAAGAAAATTTTAAAAATTAAAAATTAACTTACTTACTAAAATTTTAGGAGTGAAAATTTTAGTAAGTAAGTTAATTTTTAATTTTAAAAATTTTCTTATTTTACGTCTTTCATATAATTGTTCTGCATCTCCCTGCATAGAATCACCTAGGTACTTTGACATAACTTATATATTTGCTAGCATTAGTGTACATCTGTACGCGTATGTTGGTAGATGTACTAATTCTCTCTCTCTCTCTCTCTATATATATATATAGTTATGTAATAAACAACATAAGACAATTATTTCATTTACCAGTGGTTTCTTGAAGACAGATATAAATATCTGTCTTCAGTTGTCAGAATGAATAACATAGAATGTTTATTAATATGGATTTGAAAACAAAATTTAGGAAATATGAAAGTGAGGCTGAAATCAAATAACGGGCAAAAAATTGAGGGGGAAAAAAATTTATATAAATCACATATATATATATATATATATGTAGGAGGTGAGTTTTATTGTAGAACAATAAACCAATGCAAATATGTTGACTGGACACTTCCTTGTTCACAAGTGTTTTTTAGGCATCATATTTTGTCTCCCTATTTTATCTGATGAGAACGCAAATATCGTCCCAGGATGATATTTGTTTTTAAAATGCGCATAATAAAATACATCGAACTTTTTTAACCATCTTTTAATTTCTTCTTATATATATATATATATATATATATGCAAGCAGGGAAAAGTGGACGTGAAATGATGGTGATGATGATGATATTCATTTATTAAGGATAAATAGTGACTCTTGTTACTCTCGATTTTTGGCATCAGGCTGATGACACTTTGATATACAGGCAAAACTCCAGAGTAACAAGAGTCATTATTCAAACTTAATAAAATGAATATTAAAACACTACTTCAGTATTGAGTACTTCTTTCTCTCAGCCATCAACCACACACATTATCATTTTACGTTCACTTTTCCCTGCTTGCAAGGGTGGGACGGGAACTGATACTGGCTTGATTTCTACAGCTGGATGCCCTTCCTAACACCAACCTCATTTACAGTGAGTACTGGGTGCTTTTTTTTTTTTGCCGTGGCATCTCCACGACCACTTTGCAGTGAAATGATAGGGACCTCAGTCCCTATCATCTCATTTCTACAGCTGAGTAAACTGGAACAATGTGAAATAAAGTGTCTTGCTCAAGGAAACAACACATCACCCGGTCTGAGAATTGAACTCACAACCTTTCGATTGCAAGGCCAATGCTCTAACCACAATGATGATGATGATGATGATGATGATGATATTCATTTATTAAGGATAAATAGTGACTCTTGTTACTCTCGATTTTTGCCATCAGGCTGATGACACAGGCAAAACTCCAGGCAAAACTCCAGAGTAACAAGAGTCATTATTCAGACTTAATAAAATGAATATTAAAACACTACTTCAGTATTGGGTACTTCTTTCTCTCTATTGAGTACTTCTTCTTTCTCTCTATTGAGTACTTCTTTCTTCTATATATATATAGATATATAGCTCAATATTATAATTATTGTCTTTAACACGTAAATGTTGTTACCACTTTGTTGAAAGATAACGATGCATGTATCTGAGCTAACTCACCATCTAACACACATGCAAGGTTTGAAACCAGGGTTAGCAACATTCATGTATTGAAGACAATAACAATAATGTGTGTATATATACATATATAAATATATATATAATCATCATCATCATTTTACGTCCACTTTTCCCTGCTTGCAAGGGTTGGACGGGTCCTATTCAGCACAGCATCTCTCCACTTGTCATGGTCTTTCATCATCTCTTCCGTGAGTATCAGCAATCTGAGGTCTGCTCTCACCACCCCCGCCCATGTTTTTCATGGTCTTCCTCTACTACATCTTCCTTCAACTGGCATTTCTTGGCATTTCTTTACCCAGCGGTCATCCTCCATGCGCATCACATGTCCATACCATCGCAGACTTCTTTCCCGCACGCTACAACTTATCCCTCTTAAACACAGTTTCTCTCTCAACACATCCATGGTTGGTCGTTCATGCACATTGACATTGCACATCCAACGGAGCATGCTTGCCTCATTCCTCTCCAGCCGTCGCATATCCGCTGCAGTTGTTGCCCATGTCTCACTACCATGCAGCATCGCACACCTCACACAGGCAATATATATGCAAAAGGAAAACTGAAATAACAAAACAAATGACACTGTACTATGAAGAAATATATTATTAGTTTTGTGCTTGGGAAAGTGTCTTATCGTTTGGGATGCTAGTACTTCATCAGAAAATAGAATGAGGAATTAAAGAAGAAATACAAAGATAGAGGAGAGTGGGCAGTGGCAGAACTAAAAGAACATATCTATCCAAGTCACCATCTCTTGGAAAACTGTTGATTCTGGTGTTGTTTTATGAGAAAATCAGTTGGCTTGGTTTTAAAAGTGAGGGATCAAACGTGTCTAGCTGAAAAGAAGAAAATCGTTTTGTATATAGTGTGTACATGTGCATTCATGTGTGTGTTTGTTATTTTTGCATATGAAGGGCATCCAGCTGTAGAAAACCCGCCAGACAGTCCTATGCGAGCAAGACAATCACTCTTGCCTCAAGTGGGAAAATCCCCGTCCAAACCCATGCAAGCGTGAACATGGACGTTAAACGTTGATGATGATGATGATGATGATGAAGCTAAGAGGATATATATATATATTAGTTTGTTATATTCTAGATACTCGGAGGATTGTTCAGAGAAATTGGATATCATTCATTGGATTAATCATTATCCTCATTGCTTTTATGTCCTCTCTTTTCCGTGCCAGTATGGGTTGTAAGGGACATTTGGAGGCAATGGTTATATGACTTCATTCTTCCAACACTTTTAGTTTACTTTTACGACCTCCAGGAATATGATGTACCTATTCCAAGACCAGGCTAAGTACTGATATTTTCTTTAGTATCTCTGCATTGATCAAAAGCAAAATAAATTGTTCACAGGATTTAAACTCTGGGATATGAAAGAAAATATGCCATTTTATTTCTAACAATTTGCTGCCTTCTTTAATATGTTTATGTTTATAACAAAACTAGAAATATAATACAAAACCATGAAAATAGAATTAGAAGCTTTTGCCATATTTTTACTATAGAGAAATGTCTGATAACAGTAAAATATACAGAAACTAGCTAATAACAGTAGAATTTCGAGAAAATAGTCTAATAACAGGGCTTGTACACCCCCATAAAGGAAACAAAACGGGCATTGGCACGTGTGGTGGGAATATTACTTTCTGAATGATTGTATGTTCAAAGCAATAGTCAGGTAAAAAGGAGACATGCAATGCATGACCAAACCACTAGCTTTTATTTACTGCCCCCACACCTCCCCCACACACACCACCACCATACTTCTCTCTTCTGATTTATGTAATAGAAATTGATACAAGATTCCATTCAGTGAGCTGGCTTGCCAAAGAAAAAAAAAAGGAGGAAACCACAATAAAAACTAATGAATAAATCCACTTATATTTCTTTTTGCTGTCTAAAACATCTGTGAGAAATCTGTAGTAGTTTTTAGAAGATTAAATATAATGCAAGAGTATTAATTATGAATTTGATGTTGTTGAGTTTGTTATTCAATATTTCAGCCATTGGAGAATTGATTTCAATTTCCAGAGAAAGATTTCTTTCTTCAAACTATCAAATTACTTTGCACCTGCTTCTTTTCATAGCTTCTCTTTAGTTTTTATGAGTGTCTTTATTCTTCTGAATACAGAATCCTTCTTGCAAGCACTATGTCATTGTTGTTACAAATGGATAAGCTGTACAATACAATTGTATTTTGTCACTTTCCTTCTGTCCATATTAAACAATGAAAGCATTTACTCATTTTGAATAATACCTTCTATTAGGTTCATGGATTTTCTTTTACTATTCACAGTCACTGAACGACAACTCTCTTTTCTCATTAATATACATTCACGTGTTCACAGATGCTTATATACACTAACACTAAATAAATGGTTATGATACATGTTCACATATTTATATACACTAACTCTAAATATGTTCTTGTGATACATGTTCACAAATAGTTATATACACTAACACTAAATATGTGGTTATGATACATGTTCACAAATAGTTATATACACTAACTCTAAAGATGTTGTTGTGATGCTTGTTCACAAATAGTTATATAGACTAACTCTAAATATGTGGTTGTGATGCTTGTTCACAAATAGTTATATACACTAACTCTAAAGATGTTGTTGTGATGCTTGTTCACAAATAGTTATATACACTAACTCTAAATATGTTGTTGTGATGCTTGTTCACAAATAGTTATATACACTAACTCTAAATATGTTGCTGTGATGCTTGTTCACAAATAGTTATATACACTAACACTAAATATGTGGTTGTGATGCTTGTTCACAAATAGTTATATACACTAACACTAAATATGTGGTTGTGATGTTTGTTCACACATATTTATATACACTAACTCTAAAGATGTTGTTGTGATACATGTTCACACATAGTTATATACACTAACACTAAATATGTGGTTGTGATGTTTGTTCACACATATTTATATACACTAACTCTAAATATGTTGTTGTGATACATGTTCACACATAGTTATATACACTAACTCTAAATATGTGGTTGTGATGCTTGTTCACAAATAGTTATATACACTAACACTAAATATGTGGTTGTGATGTTTGTTCACACATATTTATATACACTAACTCTAAATATGTTGTTGTGATACATGTTCACACATAGTTATATACACTAACTCTAAATATGTGGTTGTGATGCTTGTTCACAAATAGTTATATACACTAACACTAAATATGTGGTTGTGATGCTTGTTCACACATAGTTATATACACTAACTCTAAATATGTGGTTGTGATGCTTGTTCACACATATTTATATACACTAACACTAAATATGTTGTTGTGATGCTTGTTCACAAAAAGTTATATACACTAACTCTAAATATGTTGTTGTGATGCTTGTTCACACATATTTATATACACTAACACTAAATATGTGGTTGTGATGCTTGTTCACAAATAGTTATATACACTAACTCTAAATATGTGGTTGTGATGCTTGTTCACAAATAGTTATATACACTAACACTAAATATGTGGTTGTGATGCTTGTTCACAAATAGTTATATACACTAACACTAAATATGTGGTTGTGATGCTTGTTCACAAATAGTTATATACACTAACTCTAAATATGTGGTTGTGATGCTTATTCACACATATTTATATACACTAACACTAAATATGTTGTTGTGATGCTTGTTCACAAATAGTTATATACACTAACTCTAAATATGTTGTTGTGATGCTTGTTCACACATATTTATATACACTAACACTAAATATGTTGTTGTGATGCTTGTTCACAAATAGTTATATACACTAACTCTAAATATGTGGTTGTGATGCTTGTTCACAAATAGTTATATACACTAACACTAAATATGTGGTTGTGATGCTTGTTCACAAATAGTTATATACACTAACACTAAATATGTGGTTGTGATGCTTGTTCACAAATAGTTATATACACTAACTCTAAATATGTGGTTGTGATGCTTGTTCACACATATTTATATACACTAACACTAAATATGTTGTTGTGATGCTTGTTCACAAATAGTTATATACTCTAACTCTAAATATGTTGTTGTGATGCTTGTTCACACATATTTATATACACTAACACTAAATATGTTGTTGTGATGCTTGTTCACAAATAGTTATATACACTAACACTAAATATGTTGTGATGCTTGTTCACAAATAGTTATATACACTAACTCTAAATATGTTGTTGTGATGCTTGTTCACACATATTTATATACACTAACACTAAATATGTTGTTGTGATGCTTGTTCACAAATATTTATATACACTAACTCTAAATATAATTGTTTCTACTTTTGGCACAAGGCCAGCAAATACCCAGTACATTACTGGTACTTTATTTTATCGACCCTGTAAAGGATGAAAGGCAAAGGTAATCTTGGTGGGATTTGAATTCAGATCATAAAGGGAGATAACACTATGTTTCAAAGCATGGCGTTCGACCCTCTACCAATATTGCCAATCCACTGCCCTAACTCTAAATGTAATGTGTTTCTGAGAGATCATCATCATCATCATCATCATCACCATTTAGTGCCCATTTTTTCATGCTTGCACGGGTTAGATGTGCTGTCCACACTGGGAGGCAAGTCTGGCCAGAGTTGGCTACACCCTACCTTGCTCCAATGAGGACTGTAAATTTGGCAGGGTATTTTACAGCTGGATGCCCTTCCTAACACCAACAAAATTTACAGTGTTGAACTAGATGGCTCTGTTATGAGGACGGACAGGCCAGTTGGCTGCGTTGAACCCGTCTCACAGTGGAACCATATGTTCACAGATATTTATATACACTAACTCTAAATATATTGTGGTTGCTATGCCTGCTAAATATCTTCAAATCTCACTTGTAAGTCCAACACCCTTACCATTAGGCCATTCCCTCCACTAAGTATACTGGAGCAACATGAAATGAAGTGATGAATGCAACACACAACCCAGTCGAGTAAACAAACCTATAACATTATGAGTGAAAGTCCAACACCCTTTCCATTAGGCCATTCCCTTCACTGAGTATACTGGAGCAACATCAAATGAAGTGATGAACACAATACACAACCCAGTCCAGCAATCGATCCTATGGCATTATGATTGAAATTCCAAAACCCTAACCACTCGGTTATATTCCTCCACACTGTGAATTGCTCTAGATTTTATTGAAGGCCAGATGTTATTAACTCCACATGTATTTAGAAGCTCTTGACAGGAGGAAAATTCTGCAAATCTAATCAATACCTCAAAGCAGCTGGCAAAACAATAACTTCTCCTTTCATAGAAACTAAAGTGATCTATAAGTCGTTTTCTTTTTCATTTTCTTGCCACACACACACACACACACATGCACACACACACACACATATATTATGTACTCACACACATTGTTATGTATGCTTATATATATACTCATCATCATCAACATCAGGATTATCCCCATCATCATCATTTACTAGCAGATATATAATGCAGTGCTACATAGTGTTGTTGAAATACCAAATATGTAGAGATTTAATAATCTTAGGTAACTTAAATTATGGCAAATGATTTATGGAATTCTGTTGACACACACTGATTAGGAAACAAATTTACTGACTTATGGATAAACATTGGCACACTTTAACTGAAATTCATATGTATATATCATCTATATAGTAGTAATAATAAATCACTCAGACTCAGAAGCTCCCGCATCTTGCGACGCATGAGGCAATCATAGTGTTCCACCGCGTTCGGTCAGCACCAATTTGCACAGCGTCCCGCCATCGTCTGTTTGTCGTTCGCAGGTCCCTCTCAACTGTCTGGCACCAGTTCATTTTGGGTCGTCCTCTCCGTCTGCTTCCCTGTGAGTTCCATTTAAGTACTTGGTTCGCCAGTCTCTCCGGGGGAAGTCTCAAAGCGTGCCCAAACCAGCCCAGGCGTCGCTTGCAGATGGCAGAAGAGACTAGCTGCTGGTTGGTGCGGTTCCTGACTTCCTGGTTTGTCACATGGTCATAATAATAAATACAGAGGCCAAATTCCAGAGAGGACTCAATAACTGTACTATATATATAAACATTAAGACCCTCTTCCTGCTATTTCAAGCATTAAACTAATATATTCCTTCCATATGCTGTACCATTTGTGTTGTTATTTCTGTTTACATTTTACACACACACATACACACACACACACACACACACACACACACACACACACACACACACACACACACACACACACACACATATATATAAGGGTAAAGACCCCCTTTGATCACGAATGACCATGGGATTTGCACCGAGAAAGTTTCCTCCCGAGGCACAAATCCAGGCAAGGTTGTTTATGGAAGACCGGCAGTCACCCATGCATACCAGCCTCTCCTGTCCACACCACTGGTGCTGTCCAAAGGAAAGGTAATGGCTGATACAGCTTGACACCAGTGACGTCACAACTCATTTCTATAGCTGAGTAAACTGGAGCAACATAAAATAAAGTGTCTTGCTCAAGGACACGATACATCATCCAGTCCGAGAATTGAACTCGCAACTTTCCAATTGCAAGCTCAATGCTCTAACCACTGAGCCCTGCACTTTCATAAAAAGGAATGCTTACAGCACCTAGGTTTCCCAAGCAGTCACCCATCTAAGTACTAACTAGGCTCAACGTTGCTTAACTTCGGTGATCGGACGAGAACCTGTATTTTCAGCATGATACAAACCCATAACCTACATTGTGGTATCTTGGGCAAGTGTTATTTACCATGGACACGGGCGGTAGATTGGCAGTATCGGTAGAGGGTCAGACACCATGCTTTCCAGCATAGTTACGTCCCTTTACGATCTGAGTTCAAATCCCGCCGAGGTTGACTTTGCCTTTCATCCTTACGGGGTCGATAAAATAAAGTACCAGTAATGCACTGGGTAATTGCTGGCCTTGTGCCTAACGTAGAAACAGTTATTTACCTTGGACATGGGTCTCACCCATACCTTTTCATTGAAATTGGGTAGCTGTTTTGATGTATGTCAGCTTTCCCATACTAGTATGACCTGGACAGGACTTTGAGACAGTGTTTAAACCCAGATTGCTAGGGCTAATACCTTAAATTATTTCTTATAACACAAGGAGCTATAGTGTGCTAATTCTAAGAACCGGGATGAACATTGATAAACCAAAATAATTAGATTTCCATGAATAAGCTGATATACAAATAGATATCTTTAACCCTTTTATCACTACATTTCTAATGAAATACACACTAATTTAAATAATTAATGAAGAATTTATTAATTATTTCATTACTAAGATAGTAACTTAATGTAAGGTTCTTATATAAAATTATGTTGGTAGATTTTTAATTTAAATTGGAAATCTTTAAAATGGTTGGTTTTATTTCATAGAACCAGAGCAAGAGTTTTGGCCAAGTTGGTAACTAAAGGGTTAAACCTTTTTAAAGTGCATCTGCTCCTTAAAGCAATATCCATAGGTGGATCAGATCATTGAGAGCTAAGTACCTTCACTATTTCCCATGCTTGTTTTTTATCCATTCACATTGCCAGCTTTTTTCAATACCGGTTTAAAATCAAAGAACGTGTATAATATCAAAGAAAATCAGACCATAGATAAATATTTATAGAAGAGCATCTCCAAATGTTTCTATTTCATCTAAAAGTAGCCTAATACAATTTACATATAAAATATTATGAAAAAAGTTAAAACTATAGAAAATTTAGTGGTAAATATGGAATAAAATTTTAGTGCTAAATGGCTGAGGAATTATCTCGAAGAAATAAAATATTACAGTTAATAAAAACAGATACATATTACAGTTAGTTAAAACAGAGTTAGTAAAAACAGTTAGTAAAAACAGTAATATATTACAGTTAGTGAAAACAGTAATATATTACAGTTAGTGAAAACAGATACATATTACAGTTAGTTAAATCAGACACATATTACAGTTAGTTAAAACAGATACATATTACAGTTAGTAAAAACAGTAATATATTACAGTTAGTGAAAACAGTAATATATTACAGTTAGTAAAAATAGATACATATTACAGTTAGTAAAAATAGATACATATTACAGTTAGTAAAACAGATTCATATTACAGTTAGTAAAAACAAATTCATATATTACAGTTAGTAAAACAGATTCATATTACAGTTAGTAAAACAGATACATATTACAGTTAGTAAAAACAGATTCATATTACAGTCAGTAAAAACAGTAATATCTGGTCAGTTAGTAAAACAGATACATATTACAGTTAGTAAAAACAGATTCATATTACAGTCAGTAAAGCAGTAATATATTACAGTTAGTAAAACAGATTCATATTACAGTCAGTAAAACAGTAATATATTACAGTTAGTGAAAACAATAATATATTACAGTTAGTAAAAATAGATACATATTACAGTTAGTAAAACAGATACATATTACAGTTAGTAAAACAGTAATATATTACAGTTAGTTAAAATAGATACATATTACAGTTAGTAAAACAGATTCATATTACAGTTAGTAAAAACAGTAATATATTACAGTTAGTAAAAACAGATTCATATTACAGTCAGAAAAACAGTAATATATTACAGTTAGTAAAACAGATTCATATTACAGTTAGTAAAACAGATTCATATTACAGTCAGTAAAACAGTAATATATTACAGTTAGTAAAACAGATTCATATTACAGTTAGTAAAACAGATTCATATTACAGTTAGTAAAAACAGTAATATATTACAGTTAGTAAAAACAGTAATATATTACAGTTAGTAAAAACAGATTCATATTACAGTCAGTAAAAACAGAAACATATTACAGTTAGTAAAAACAGTAACACATTACAGTTAGTAAAAACAGAAACATATTACAGTTACTAAAAACAGAAACATATTACAGATAGTAAAAACAGTAACACGTTACAGTTAGTAAAAACAGTAACACGTTACAGTTAGTAAAAACAGTAACACGTTACAGTTAGTAAAAACAGAAACATATTACAGATAGTAAAAACAGTAATATATTACAGTTAGTAAAAACAGTAACACGTTACAGTTAGTAAAAACAGTAATATATTACAGTTAGTAAATGCTGCGCATGTATTGGCTTGCCTCAAAATATTCCATTGACCCTTGTGATGTGATATGCAGCTCATTGTTGCACTTGGTGGTGAATTGATGGTCGTTTCTTGTTTTAGTTTCTCCCCCCCCCCTTCCTTTCTGTCTCTCGCTCTGGTCATATATTTTGATGCATTGTATTTGTGAGGTTCCTAGCAATAGTTAATTATATTTGTTATAGGTGTTTATATTTGTGTTATGTCCACTTCAGAATAATACGTTTCCTTGTGGTTGATTGGATGATATACACATCTTCTGATAAGGATCTAAATAGATCCAAAAATCAATTAAAGATGTTTATTGTTCCTTTCAATTTACAGGGAAATTCATATTTTCTGGCATGTTTACACAACTACATATTAGATATATGTATATATTTATACGCATTGGTGCAGTCTCAGTAACACACTCTGTAGCTATACAGATATAACTTTATCAACTTTATCACTTTGGCTGCTAGCACACTTTTTATAAAAATACATACATACATACATCATCATCATCATTTTACGTCTGCTTTTCCCTGCTTGCATATATATATATGTGTATGTATGTATGTATGTATGTATGTGCATGTATATATATATGTATGTGTGTGTGTGTTTGTGTGTATGTTTGTGTGTATGTATGTGTGTATGTATGTGTGTGTGTGTGTGTGTGTGTACACATTAACTCACAAATATTCACCAAATCTCTGGAAGTGTCTTGACAGAAGTAAAGAAGCCGTATTTGTGTGTTAACAAACAGCTCGATTTCTGCAAAGAACTTAAATATATCTCAAAGAAACCCTACTCACATGTATAGCAGCTCTGAATAGTGGAACTATCCATAATTAAATATTGTAGTTAATCCAGCTCACCTCAGTACATGGTTGGTACTTATTTTATCAACTACAAAATAATTGTTTCTACTTTTTGGCACAAGGCCACCAATTATCACAGTGCATTACTGGTACTTTATTTTATCGACCCCGTAAGGATGAAAGGCAAAGTTAACTGTGGCAGGATTTGAACTCAGAATGGCAAGGGCCATAACTCTATGCTGCAAAGCATGGCGTCCGACCCTCTACCAATCCACTGCCTACAAAATAATGGTTTTGATTTAGACACAAGGTCAGCAATTTTAAGGTATGGGAAAGTTGTTTAAATTTACCCCAGTACAAAGCTGGTACTTATGTTATCAACTACAAAATCAGTGTTTCTTATTTAGGCATAAGATCAGCAATTTTTGGGGGTGGGCGAAGTCGGTTAAATCGACCCTAGTGTGTGACTGGTACTTTATTTTATCGATGCCATAAGGATGAAAGGCTAAGCTAACTTCGGCAGGATTTGAACTCAGGGACATAACTATAAAATAATTGTTTCTACTTTTGGCACAAGGCCAGCAATTATCCCAGTGCATTACTGGTACTTTATTTTATCGACCCCGTAAGGCAAAGTTAACCTAGGCGGGATTTGAACTCACAATGGCAAGGGCCGTAACTCTATGCATCAAAGCATGGCGTCCAACCCTCTACCGATATAAAATAATGGAAGTCAAGTTTGACCTTTATGCAACTAAATACCACAAGCATGGGTGCTCCACTGATTCTGTCAAACCAGTCATATTTGATTACTCTTAAGACTTTTCGTGAAAGCATTAGTAAAACCTGATGACAATATTTAATGTTATTTTTTCCCTTCCGTTTCCCTCTCTCTCATTCTACTTCTCTCTCTCTGCCTCTTTCTCTCACTGCCACTCTCTCTCTCTCTCTCACTCTCTCTTCCTCTCTCTCCCCCTTTACTCATCTCCCCTTCCACCTTCTTTGTTCCTCTCTCTCTCCCTCTCTCTCAGCTTTCTCCACCTCTCCCCCTCACTCTCTCAGCTTTCTCTACCTCTCTCCCTCTCTCTCACCCCCTCTATCTCCCTCTATATCTCCCTCTACCACCTCTCTCTAGGGCTTTATTCTATTAACTATCTTTCTACATTTATTTCATCTCTATTTATTATGATTCTCTTTGAAGTTCTTTCTTCCTCATCTTCACATAGTTTTCTCTGTCATTCATCTTCTCTTACCCTCTCTCTTTTTCTTTCTCTCTCTTTCTGCTATTACCTTACATCTCTCTTTCCTCTCACCTTCTCTCTCTTTTCTCTTCCCCTCTTCTCTTCTCCTCTTTCTCCTCTCTCCCTCTTTTCTCCTCTTTTTGCTCTCCCCACCCTCTCTCTCTTCCAAATGCCCCCCCCCCATCTCAACTAGCCCCTTTTCGCTCATCTTTGGTTCTTCAAACTAATTAATTACCGTAGTGTAATTACAAGCCAATATAAGGTCAATAATACCAAATGAAAGCTTTAGGGAAATTTCACTTTGGTATTCTTTAGAATGACATCTCTGTAAGACTTCAGCTTTCTCTACAAATCATTCTTCTCCAGAATCATTTTCTATTCTTGAAAGAAAGAATTGAAAAAGAATTTCTCATAACCATCAGTTTCAGTATGAACTAGTTTTGCTGTTTGTGTTCACTTTCATTTCATCCCCATCATCCTCATCCTCATCACCATCTTTATTATTATTATCCGCATCGTCATCATCACCATCTTTATTATTCTTTTCCTCCTCATCGTCCTCATCACCATCTTTATTATTCTCTTCCTCATCATCCTCATCACCATCTTTATTATTCTCTTCCTCATCATCGTCATCATCATCATTACCATCATAATCATTATCATCACCTTTATCATCATCATCATCATCATCATTATCATGAACATCATTACATTCACTAAGTTCATTTGTCATTATCATTATCATTTGCCATCATCTCCACCATTGCTATCACTATTATGATGATAACAACCATCATCATCATCATCATCATAGTCATCAATACTGTTCATATCTTTATTTATGTCATCATATGAATTGGACAGCTCTATGTACCAGTTTTTTTTCTTCTCCTTAATCCAATTTGTTTTCTCAACCATGAAGACTCACTTCTGTCGCTCATTACCTTCGAATAAAATGTCAGATGATATGATTAAAAAAAAGATACTATCGTTTTATTCACGTAAATCAAATTGCTTGTGAAGTTAAGATATTGGAAAATGGACCATCTGGTCTTGAGTTTGAAATATCAGTACAGTTCTTATATAGTGTCTGTAGACAGTGGACAATGTAATGATGTGTCACTCAAATATTTTAAAATACTTTCTGAGAGGTTTATCAGTGGAAGAGAATTTATTGATTTCCAGAATAACTTAAAATTACTATTCCAATTTTGCCAACTACATTCCACAAATTGATTGTCTGAGAGTAGTGAAAGATGTCTATTGCAGTTTGGTTATAAGTTTCCTGGCAATGAGCAGCCTTACCAAAGTGTGTAAAGACCATAGAGTGACTCATTTTACAAACATGTTTGTAAGTGATAAAGTTATTGGAGATCTCTGTGACTCTGTGTCACTATGAGACATGGGGAAAGATTATGGTGCATCTCACATCTCAAATATGTAAGTGATAAAGTTATTAGACATCTCTGTAGCTCTGTATGGCCGTGAGACATGGAAAGACAATGAGGTGTCTTACATCACAAGCGTGTAAGTAAAGTTCTGTGGCTGTGAGATATATAAAAACCATCACCATTGTGTTACATGACAAACATGTAAGTGATGAAGTTATTAGATAGCTCTGTGTAACACTGTATGGTTGTGAGACATGTAAAGACAGGAGGTGTCTTACATCACAAACGTGTAATCAGCGAAGTTATTAGGCATTTCTGTGTAGCTCTGTATGGTTGTGAGACATGACAACTAAATACTGAGCAATGACATAGACCAGCAGCTTCAATTTGTGGAGCTGACACCAAATGCTCTAGATCCAATGAACAGGCTGCAAAATCAATGCCTATGTCTTTAACTTGGGCAATTATCCTAAACAATGTGTGCAAGCAGAAATTAGATCTCAGACTTCATTTACTTATTGAGTGGGGTGGAACTCCTCAAATCAGACCAAAGAAACAATGTTTCCAGTGGTCTTTCCATTGCTGATACTATCTACTAGTGCAATATGAAATAAAGTGTCTTGTTCAAGGACATAATGCATCAGCCATTCCCGGAATCAAACTCACAACCTCATGAATGCAAATTCAATTCTCTAACCACTAAGCCACATGCCTTCACATTGACTCTTTTTACCACCTTCCATTGGACAGTCACAAGTAAACTGTCAAAGATGGAGAGGTGTAACTAGGGTATGGCAAGCATGGCATGTGCCCTGGGCGCCACATGAAGGGGGTGCCACTTGGACTAGGAGCATGTTCTATTAAAGTCAAATAAGCCTCATTGGAGAGTGAAAAAAGAAAAACCCCTTCAGATGTATGATCTGTGTTTGATTATCGTAGGTGAGAACATTATGGTGCCTGGATCATTAAACCATTTATATAAATTATTAGGCCCATAGGTGAAAATACAGTGCTGGGTAGGGGCGTAATTTCACTGCCTACCATAGGTGCTATTTTCCTTTGTTATGCCTCTGTATACATGGTGTTATTGCAGACAAGTGATTGCATGAAAGATTGCATTTACAGTAGGCTGATGGTGTAAAACAGGGTTGGAGAATTGACAAATGTTGAGTGTGTTAAACTAATCTTTCATTGACGTAGTCTAATCTTAGTTTGTATTAGATGTCTTGTGTAAGAACATATGATAATCTTCCCAACAATCTTTAGACACACAGTCATATATATCATCATCGTTTTTTATGTTCGCCTTTCCATGCTTGCATGGTTATGGGCACACACACACACACACACACACACACACACACACACACACACACACATACACACACACACACACACACACACACACACACACACACACACACATACATACACACATACATACATACATATATTTATATATATGTATATATATATATATATATATATATATATATATTATTGTACGAATGACTTTCTATGAGACTAGAACAGTTTCATTTCTTACACATGTTCTTGTCCTGTAGAAGTCATTTCTACAACGAAATAAATATACCTCTACTCTACTGATGTATTGAGAACCTGTGGTTACCTCTCCATATACATCAGAAATCAAACTATATCTATCCATCTATCTATCTATCTATCTATCTATCTATCTATCTATCTATCTATCTATCTATCTGCCTATCTACATATATATATATCATCTTCATCATCATCGCCATTTACGTCCATTTATCCACGCTAATATGGGTTAGACATGTCATCTTGTTGTAGGCAATGCTAGGTTAGGTGACCATGTCTTGCTCATACAGAACTGATTTTGGCTTGAATTCTACAGCTGGATGTCCTTCCTAATGGCAACCTCATTTACAGTCAGTACTGGGTGCTTTTTGCTGTGATATCTACATGGCCACTTTACAGTGTGGCCTGGGCGCTTTTTACCGTATCACCACCATGATCACTTTACAGTGTGGATATATATATATAAGTATATATATATATATATATATATATATATATATATATATATATATTTAATAATATATGTAGAAATAAACACAGTAAATTGTGTGTCTAAAATTATGAGGGTTGAAATATCACATTGGTTTGATAAATTTAACCTGAAGCAAACGGAAGATGTAGAATATATATATACAGACCGTCTCAATAACTATTTCTTTCATATTTAAACTTTGAGCTTGTGAATTACAGGGTATCAATATGATACTCTGTGTTTTATTTGTATATATATATTTATATATATGGTTTCAAACAAATAAAACAGTTCTAGTCCTGCAGAAATCCTTTATATACATATAAAGGATTTATATATATATCATACCAAAAAAAATATGGTCACTGCTGGAATGGATATTATTATACATCTGCACAATCAGAGCTGATTTAGAGCCAAACAACAACAACAACACAACATATGTTGAAACTGGGATTCAAGTCACAAATTCACAAATATTTATTACATACTTGATTCTAATGTTTTTATCCATTATGACACATAAGCAGTACACTTAGTAAGCTGCATATAATGAAGGTTTATACATTCAGCAACAGCTTGAATATTTGTAGATACACATGGAATACATTGATGCTGAAAGGTTAAATTATTTTGAAATGTGTTTTAGAAAAGATCAGATTAATCATTTGAACATTTTTTCCCCAACAGAACTAATTATAAGTATTTACTAAGATAATACTCTAAAGACAAAATTGGTTTATCTATGCTATTTCCAGCTATTCTATTTCTAGTAATTATCTTGCTGATGTTAGCTACATTATTCCATGATTAGAAAGTGCAATGGTGGTGTGGTAAACATTTGTTAAAGTTAGACTCTTTGTTGGTCATTGATTCATTGATTCTAGCTACACTATACTCTTATTGATAGTGTGGTAAACCTTTGTTGAAGTGTGGCTTTTTACTGAGAATGTTTCCCATACCTAAATCTCTAAAACAGTCTGAAGTTTGACTGACCCTGGAGGCTCATTAGGATGCTGCTTATCCCAGTTTCTGTGCTGTGAAGCAACTCACAGCAAAAAGCACCCAGTACTGACTGTAAATGAGGTTGCCATTAGGAAGGA
>OZ024750.1:32539989-32542489 GCA_964016885.1 Eledone cirrhosa | reverse complement strand
CATGTAGTATAGTTGATAATACAGTATACTACATGTAGTATAGTTGATAATACAGTATACTATATATGGTATAGTTGATAATACAGTATACTACATGTAGTATAGTTGATAATACAGTATACTACATATGGTATAGTTGATAATACAGTATACTACATATGGTATAGTTGATAATACAGTATACTACATATGGTATAGTTGATAATACAGTATACTACATGTAGTATAGTTGATAATACAGTATACTATATATGGTATAGTTGATAATACAGTATACTATATATATGGTATAGTTGATAATACAGTATACTACATGTAGTATAGTTGATAATTCAGTATACTATATATGGTATAGTTGATAATACAGTATACTACATATGGTATAGTGGATAATACAGTATACTACATATGGTATAGTTGATAATACAGTACACTATATATATGGTATAGTTGATAATACAGTATACTATATATATGGTATAGTTGATAATACAGTATACTACATGTAGTATAGTTGATAATACAGTATACTATATATGGTATAGTTGATAATACAGTATACTATATATATGGTATAGTTGATAATTCAGTATACTACATGTAGTATAGTTGATAATACAGTATACTATATATGGTATAGTGGATAATACAGTATACTACATATGGTATAGTTGATAATACAGTATACTACATATGGTATAGTTGATAATACAGTATACTACATATGGTATAGTTGATAATACAGTATACCATATATGTTATAGTTGATAATACAGTATACTACATATGGTATAGTTGATAATATAGTATACTATATATGGTATAGTTGATAATACAGTATACTACATGTGGTATAGTTGATAATACAGTATACTATACATGGTATAGTTGATAATACAGTATACTACATGTAGCATAGTTGATAATACTGTATACTACATATGGTATAGTTGATAATACAGTATACTACATATGGTATAGTTGATAATACAGTATACTACATATGGTATAGTTGATAATACAGTATACTACATATGGTATAGTTGATAATACAGTATACTACATATGGTATAGTTGATAGTACAGTATACTACATATGGTATAGTTGATAATACAGTATACTACATATGGTATAGTTGATAATACAGTATACTATATATGGTATAGTTGATAATACAGTATACTACATGTGGTATAGTTGATAATACAGTATACTATATATGGTATAGTTGATAATACAGTATACTATACATGGTATAGTTGATAATACAGTATACTATATATGGTATAGTTGATAATACAGTATACTACATGTAGTATAGTTGATAATACAGTATACTACATGTAGTATAGTTGATAATACAGTATACTATATATGGTATAGTTGATAATACAGTATACTATACATGGTATAGATGATAATACAGTATACTACATGTAGTATAGTTGATAATACAGTATACTACATGTAGTATAGTTGATAATACAGTATACTATATATGGTATAGTTGATAATACAGTATACTACATGTAGTATAGTTGATAATACAGTATACTACATATGGTATAGTTGATAATACAGTATACTACATATGGTATAGTTGATAATACAGTATACTACATATGGTATAGTTGATAATACAGTATACTACATGTAGTATAGTTGATAATACAGTATACTATATATGGTATAGTTGATAATACAGTATACTATATATATGGTATAGTTGATAATACAGTATACTACATGTAGTATAGTTGATAATACAGTATACTATATATGGTATAGTTGATAATACAGTATACTACATATGGTATAGTGGATAATACAGTATACTACATATGGTATAGTTGATAATACAGTATACTATATATATGGTATAGTTGATAATACAGTATACTATATATATGGTATAGTTGATAATACAGTATACTACATGTAGTATAGTTGATAATACAGTATACTATATATGGTATAGTTGATAATACAGTATACTATATATATGGTATAGTTGATAATTCAGTATACTACATGTAGTATAGTTGATAATACAGTATACTATATATGGTATAGTGGATAATACAGTATACTACATATGGTATAGTTGATAATACAGTATACTACATATGGTATAGTTGATAATACAGTATACCATATATGTTATAGTTGATAATACAGTATACTACATATGGTATAGTTGATAATATAGTATACTATATATGGTATAGTTGATAATACAGTATACTACATGTGGTATAGTTGATAATACAGTATACTATACATGGTATAGTTGATAATACAGTATACTACATGTAGCATAGTTGATAATACTGTATACTACATATGGTATAGTTGATAATACAGTATACTACATATGGTATAGTTGATAATACAGTATACTACATATGGTATAGTTGATAATACAGTATACTACATATGGTATAGTTGATAATACAGTATACTACATATGGTATAGTTGATAATACAGTATACTACATA
>OZ024750.1:32482489-32534989 GCA_964016885.1 Eledone cirrhosa | reverse complement strand
AGATTGGAGAGTCACTCCAAGTAGAGCCACTGCTTCTCTGAATTGAGAATTCACAGTTCCGATACTATGGGCATGTAGTTAAAATGTCTCAGGAAAGAATCACTGGACAGATTTTACGGACAAAACCCACCGGCAGGAGAGCCAGGGGTAGAGCCAAAGCAAAATGGTTGGATATCATTCATGAGCTTGGCTTGTCATGAATGAAGCATGTCAGATGGATTGTACCTTTAACTCAAATGACCAGCTTTGTCACAAACTGTCATGTTGAATCTCCTTGTATCTCCATGGATAAGGAAGTCTTTCTCTGGTCATAGCTTTTTCCCTCGAAATGCCAGACTTTGGAACTCTCTTCCATCTCATTGCTTTTCTCCTTATTCATATGACCTGAACTCTTTCAAGTCTAAATGTCTCCTCCTTCATAGTCCCTAACATTAAATGGCTTCATGCCTTGTTTGGGACTTTCAAGAAATAAATGTACTTTGGAATACTCAGCCACTTTAATTTCATGAACAGGCTGTTTTGTTGGTCGACAACTGGAACATTTAATGTCAAAATCCATGAAGATCTATTCCAGGTGTGCTTTATTGATGATAGACACCAAATATGTATTTAGTTAAAATACATAAAATTTGTTATGTAGGCATATATTTGGAAGCTTCAGCAAAGGCCTATATAGATGTTGTTTTTAAAAGCTTTGCAAATTGTAAAGAAGACAAAAATCTATTTCTCAAGAAAGTAGTTTACAGAAGAAACCCAAGAATCTATTTCTCAGTAAATAATAAACAAAACAAACAAAACAAAACAGCTCTGAAATTTAAAAAGTAATAGCATATTATCTAAAGAGTCGATAGTGTAAAAATACACCAGGTCCAAACACAGAGGAGCTGAGCTCCCACTGTCATCACCTCTGTCACTCTCACCCTCCCCATCTCCCACTATTATGAGTAAATGGGGTCCCATGCACTGGCCATCACATGGCCCCTACAGACAGAATAGAGAATGTATTTCCTCAGAGGATGGTGAGGGACATGTACTGGAAGAGACATTCCAGCTCGAGAGGTTCACACCTGTGGCTAGCCAGCTCAGTGCCTTTGGTGGTGAGTTGTAGGTGGCTCTAGGGCAAACGACACCAGAATTCTCTACTGCTTGGGGCTTGACTGCAAACCTGTCAGAGAGTGACTGATATTTGGAGTAATAGCTTTATAAACAACCTCTAATATATGTAAACCTATTCATTTATTTTAATTTTACTTCTCTGTGGCAGAAAAAAATGCAGGGGTTGTTCTGGTGAGTTTAATTTCTACTTGGAAATTCCACAGAGAATAAATATCATCATTTTCTATATTTGGAGAGATTGATAGCTTATAGCTATAACCATAACTGTGGAGGTAGCTGTACATTTATTGGCAACATCATTGATTAATTTATGTAGTATACAGTGTCGATTGGATAATCTGAAAATGAGAGCTTTGGTATATCTATACTTTTTAATTTATAAGCTTTGCTCCAAATTATAAACAAGTGTTTTATATCTCTCCAGTGAGACTGTTTCAGATGAGACTTAATTCTATTTGATATGTATAGCAATTAGCTATCAATCTCTCTGTGGACAGAAAATGAGGTTACTTGTTTTCAGATGAATTTCCAAGTAGAAATGAAACTAACAGGTTAACTATATTAAATTCGTTTCTTCTTCTTCTTCTTCTTCTTCTTCTTCTTCTTCTTCTTCTTCTTCTCCTTCTCCTCCTCCTCCTCCTCCTACTCCTACTCCATCAGTTGGCGTCAGGTTGTTGTCCACCTGATCAAGATCAGAGCTCAGTAACCAGCTTCCGGAGCCCACCATAAGGAGGTCAACAAACTTGTGCCCCAATATACTGAGTCATATATTTATGTATTCCGTCTTGTTCTCAAATTAAATCAACAAGAATCTATACAGTCAGATTGTGATAAAGATCAAACTGATGTCTTATTTGTTATTTGACAAACGATCAGGTTTTATTATTTCTCCTGTGGAATGGCAGTATCGGTAGAGCGTCGGACACCATGCTTTGTAGCATAGAGTTACGTACATTTACAGTCTGAGTTCAAATCCTGCTGAGGTTAACTGTGGGGGCATATTGTCTATTAACTTGTAAAATATTGTCATTAACTTGTAAAATTACAAGTGTAAAGTGTTCATGATATAGTTATCTACAATTTTCTCGAGCTCATAGGTTCATCAGGCTGGTCCTTATTTCCATGGTATTAAACACCTGAGAGTACAAGACTACTCTCCAGATAGGCCAATTTTCAGTTGAGTATTCTGGAGCAACATGAAATGAAGTGTTTTGCTAAAGAACACAATGCACTACCCAGTCCAAGAATCGAACCCATGGAGGTATCATAGCAAGTCTAACTCCCTTTCCTACTAGGCTATGTGCCTCAACAGCGATATAGCTGGCTCAAAATATTTCCTGGCAGACCCATGCCACACTTTATCAGATATATTGAAAGATACCAAAAGTAAGAGCATGGTCACTGTTTGCTAGTCATTGCTTCTGCACAAAAGATGGAATGGTTTCAGACCATTTGCTGTAGGAGATCTGCTCTGTCAGAAAGCTCAGATACCAGGATGCCATAGCAAAAGACACTGGAATTGATATGGATGGCCTACAAATTGTGATGGATAAAATAAGGATAGCTGACCCACACATAAATGCATAAGAAAATATTACTGCCATCCTTTAGCCTCTGTGGTGAAGCTAAGTAAAATAATTTCTTAAGTATGAAACAGTTTGAAGCTGTGGACTTTGTTCACTGAGAAAAAGCTGCTTTATCAGGCAGCTAAGCTAGTAAACATTGAACTGAACTGTAAAAATGATAAGAGTGCTAAAGAAAAAAAAAGGGGCTGCAATTCAATCAAAATGCTATGGTATATTTGATGGAACATATTTTGAAGTAACAAGCTTTCATTAAAAAATAAAACAATTAGCTGGATTAGTAAAGACTCATTAGGAAGCTTACCAAATGGAATCTATTAGAAAACAGCATGCATCTCATCGATTTCACTTATGTATTGATTTACTGAACAATAGTGTTGTTAGTCAAAAGTTTGTAACAGACCAATCACAGCGTTTCTCATGGTGGGATTTATAAGAGAACATCTAGAATTTAGTACAAAACAAATATAGTAAAGAGATTTTGTTTAAAGAATATATATTTTAGAGGTGTGGTCGGGTGGGTGGTTTGTTTTTGATGTTTACACTCTTTACTGGTGTATAAAGATATACTTATGTTTACATACATATATACATGATGATGGCTGCCCCCTCATTATCGAGTATGGCAATTGCACGATATACTATTATTAATAATTATTAATTAATTCTATCGTGCAATGACTGTACGTGAAGATATTTTTTAAAGTGAGAAAAGACTGTGCATTGAGCCAATCCCACTCTCTGAACAACAGTAGCTATAATCCGAAAAGAAGAAAAGATCAACATCATCGGTAACTACTGAGCCGCAGGTTTTATATCAGAGTTATCCCAGTTTCCTGACTTTGCCTTCTCCTAGAAGAATGCCCTGACATAGTCTAGGGGTCCTTTACTCCCAGTGGTTTAACCACGCAATCGGGTGTCCAGCCTGACTTTTTCTATGTCCCCATGCATATACATACACATATATACACATACACATATACATACATAAGTACATGTGTATATACATATTTACACACTTGTGGATGGCCGTTGACTCTTATGAGTTCTTCTGCCCTTTGTCAGGTTTTGTTTTTTGTCCTGCAGGGTGTCCAAAATCACCCTCCTCACCAAGTAAACTTGGTGGGGTTGCCGGTTTAGTTGCCAACAACCCAACCATGCGACAGGTTGTACTGGCTTACATGTTACTAGTAAGCACTCAAGAGTGACCCGACATATATACATACATACAAACATATATACATACGAAATGCATAAATACATACATACAGACATACATACATACAAACATATATACATACATTTTAAGGGCTTAAGGGTTCCTGTGCTTTTCTCTGTGAGGGAGATATACATTATTTGTAGCTGAACAATTTTCCTTAGTTGTATGAATATTCTTCTTAAAGATATATGTTTATTATTTTATCGGCCGAGGTTAACTTTGCCTTTCATCCTTCCGGGGTCGATAAAATAAAGTACCAGTAATGCATTGGGTAATTGCTGGCCTTGTGCCTAAAATAGAAACAATTATTTTATCTTCTCAAGTTTTTCTTTAGTGATTTTAATTGAATGTTTTAGGAATTCTTTACTTGAATGGAGCTGGGACATACTTTGCAGAAAGTTGTTCCATTTTCAGCTTTCTTAAATACATTTGGGAAGAGAGCTAAACAAATAATTAAGCAATATGTCAATATATAAACAATTGTGTTTACAAGTGGGAAAATATATAACAAAATTTCATTTCCAATAGTTTACATGTATTTTATACATATGATACTGAATATCTGAAAACATGACATATTTTTCCATGTGAAAAGATGAAAATGTCATGTTCTACACATGGCAATTGAATAGATGGATATGTGGTACATTTTATTACAGTCTATTAAGTTGTATGTTCTGATCATTAGTATTATTTCAATGTATTTGTGAAAATATTTGGTTTCTCTGCTCCTATTTAGTTGTTTGAATAATTGGTAACATGAAACTTAGAGTTATGTTTCTAGAAACTTCAACTTCTAATAAAATATTAATGCTCTACTTTATGTATCAAGGACTTTTACCATGTTTGTAAACATAAATGTTCAATAATTCATGAAATGTACATATATGTGTGCACATACATACACGCACATATGTATATATATATATATATGGTGTGCGTCTATGTGTGATTGAATATATATATACATAAATATATATATATATATATATATATATAATGAAGGAAATGTGGAAAGGAACCAGATGAACCATAACACACCAAAGTACACAATACTTAGGGTAGTAGAGTGGGTAATAGGAACGAGTAGGACCCCCACGGCTGAGCTCAAGCCGTTTCGACGGCTAATTCTGGACTCAGAATTAGCTGAGTCCAGAATTAACTGTCGAAACGGCTTGGACTCAGCCGTCGGGGTCCTACTCATTCCTATATATATATATACCGAGATATTAAATAAATGGAAACTATTTATAAAACCATATTTATTTTATTATATATATTTCAAGGGCAACCAAGGGAATCATGGTGCGCTTTCATCAGATAAAATACAAAGAGTGTTTTATAAATAAAGACATATCCATGATAATCAAACCTTATCAGTCGGAAATTCACTGAAAGCGCGCCAAGGTTCCCTTGGTTACAGACTATTTTCCGTGAGGAACAGTCAGATAAAATTTATCTAGTCATTCCTTTTAGCCCATAGAAAATAACTAGACAAATAATCAATTAAACGGAGTTATGTCTAAAATATAAGTTACAAGAAAAAGTGCATATAAACTTTACCAAAATTCCTCTCAAAGGAATGACTAGATAAATTTTATCTGACTGTATCATTTGTCTATTATTTCTTCATAGTTACATTTTAAACTTATAGCCTTGTTTAAATGATTATTTATCTGGTTGATTTTACGGGCTAGGGTGAAGAAAGACTGGGTATATTGTATCTAATAATTCTTCAAACTTGCAATTTTATATATATATATATATATGTGTGTGTGTGTGTGTGTCTGATGGTAGCTAAGATGCTTCTATAGGCGGTATGCTGGTTGAGCACTCTATGCTCTTAGAGAGCAGAGTATGATAGAATATTCTATATATATGTATGTATACATATATATATATAATTAAATATATGTATATATATATAAATATATATATATATATATATATACACACACAGAGAATTAAAATGGTTTTGAAACCAATTATCTACAAAGTTAGATTGTAATGTTTTACACACCAGATAATTTACTCTTCATGTTTTCTAGCATAAATCGTTGCTTTTAGATTTGTAATTTTATTTTTAATAAATCTGTTACATTGATCTTCAGAAATTACTATAATTAGCTATACAGAATTTCTGGAAATGAGACAGTAATTAGACAAATGATGTCATAATTTTTCTTCGAGGTTATATATCATTTACAAAACAAACAGTTATTTTGAACAGCTATCAAGTACTACTACTAGTAGTAGTACTACTACTACTACTACTACTACTACTACTACTAGTAGTAGTAGTAGTATTAGTAGTAGTACTTGATAGCTGTTCAAAATACTACTACTACTACTACTACTACTACTACTGTTTCTGCTCCTGCTGCTAGATATCACAATTCTTCAGACATTTTTTTTTATGTATTAAAGAAGCTAGATATTTATCGAAGAAATGGGATTGTTTTACTAGTAAATCATCACCATCGTTGTTTTAACGTCTGCTTTCCATGCTAGATTTGTACGGATCTACATAGACCATGTCAGTACTGAAGTGTAGCCACTGATCTCCCAGGCAGGCCAGGGATCTGTGTTTTGCTTATTTATGGTCAATGCTCCACTGAGTTCACAAGAGAGGTTGTCATGTCTTTGACACAACTGAAAGGTCCTTCCAACCCTTTGTTTGGCAGTATTTCTATGACTGAATGCCCTTCCTAACACCAACCACTTTACAGCATGCACTGAGTTCATTTATCATGTAGGTTACCAAACACTGGGGAGGCTGTCATGTGCTTGACACAACTGAAGGGCCCTCCCAATCCTATGTTTGGTAAATATAATTAGTAAAATACTGAATGTTAACCCTTTTCATATCAACCTTCCCAAATCCATTTTAGGTTCTATAAAAGGAAACCTCCAATTTCAAAGGATTCCCATTTAATTTAAAACATTTCAGCATACTTTGGTATAAGAACATTTTGTTGTGTTCCAAATACTATCCACCCACCTGTGTATCTATCTATTTTTCTATCTCTCTCTGGCTCTTTTGATCGAGGAAGGTTCTGTGTCTCCCATGAACTGGTTCCCACAATAGCAATACTATTAACAATTGTTTCTGATTTAGGCACAAGGCCAACAATTTTGGGGATGGGGAAAGTCGATCAAATTGACTCTAGTGAATTACCGGTGCATTATTTTATCGACCCCATAAGGATGAAAGGCAAAGCTAACATTGGCAATACTACAATACTATTAATAATAATTGTATATGTATATATATATATATATATATATATATGTATATATATATATATATATATATATACACAGTTCAAGAGTAACCAATTTAAAGAGAGAGATGAAGATAGTAGAGGAGATATGAGAGGAGAGTTAGTTAGAAGCCAAAGCGTAAAGGCATGTGCTCAATGTGCAATATGCAGTAGAAAGCAGCTAGGTGGCTGGGTTCATGCAGAAGTTAGGTGCACAGAGCTGGAAATATTCATTAGTTAAGCAAAACAAGGCCACAAACTTCACAAGGAAGACATTATTAAAAGATTGTCAACATATTTTAGTTTGATGTAAGGAATGTAGAGAATAATAATAATAATAATAATCATCATCATCATCATCATCGTTTAACGTCCATGTTCCACGCTTGCATGGGTTTGGACGGGAGTTTTCCCACTTGAGGCAAGAGTGGTCGTCTTGCTCGTATAGGACTGTCTGGCGGGTTTTCTACAGCTGGATGCCCTTCCTAACACCAAACACACTTACAGTGTGGACTGGGAGGTTTTTACCGTGTTGCCTAATAATAATAATAATAATAATAATAATAATATATATATATTTATATAAATGTGATAAGTTGGTATTCTATGTGTAATATTTCAAATAATGTTTTCATCAATCTTTCAGTATGGTCTTAAAAAGAAAGTAAAGGAAGAGCCAGAAGCAGAACCTGACCTTGATGAAGGTCGTGTTGGCCGCAAGAAGAAAACAAAAGAAGAACTTGCTGCTGAAGCTAATGAAGAAGATGATGATGATGACTTCGCAAGTAAATTCTCTTCCTTGTGTTGCTGCATGAATTTTGTGTGATGACATGCCATTGTTCACTATGATTGCACAGCCCAAATTGTTAAATTCCCCATCATTATGTGGCCTTCAATTAATAAAAAATCAAATATAAGAGGCTACACATCTCACAGACACACACTCACACTCACATGCACATACACAAATGCACATATATAAAGATATATATATATATATATATACACTTATATATATATACATACCCAAACACAAATGCATATATATAAAGATATATATATATATACATAATATATACATAATATATATATATATATATATACATAATATCTACATAATATATATATATATACATAATATATATATATACATAATATATATATACATAATATATATATATATATATATATATACATAATATATATATATATATATATATATATACATATATACAAAATATATATATATATATATATATGTATACATAATATATATATATATATATATGTATACATAATATATATATATATATACATAATATATATATATATATATACATAATATATATATACATAATATATATATATATATATATATATATATATATATATATATATATATATATATATATATATATATATATATATATATATATAACATATACACTTATATTATATACATGCAGCAAAAATTATATATATATAATATATATATATAGACAGTACTGAAGTTATTACAAGTTCAATTGATTTGTTTTCTTCTGAAATTAATCTATAAACTACCGAAGATTTGTAGTTAATGGATTAAACTAAACTAAAGACACTTCAGAAAACTAACTCCTTCCATGCCTTGGAACATTTTTCTTCAACTTCCAATGCCACACTTATTACATACATGCTTCTGTACATTCGTACATCTATCTCTCTCTCTCTCTATATATATATATATACATACATACATGTATACATCAATGCATGCAAACACACATACTTATGTTATATATATATATATGATATATAAATATATACATATATATTCATACACATATATATGTGTGTGTGTGTATGTAAATGTATGTATATATGTATATATATATTTATGGTATATATTTATATATATGTGTGTGTGTATGTGTATGTATTTATGAATATATGTATGTGCACATACACACAATAATATTATATAAATATATATGTGTGTGTGTGTGTGTATATTTATGTATATATGTATGTGTACATACACACAATAATATTATATATATATATATATATGTGTGTGTGTGTGTGTATGTATTTATGGATGTATGTGCACATACACACAATAATATTAATGTGTGTGCTTGTGGGTGAGTATCAGACTTTGTTCATTTGTCTGCATAAAAAATGTGTCCTGTCTTTGTAAGCAGTTTAAGATATGTTAATCTAATCCAAATGGAAAAGACAGCACTAAAATCAGTAAAATATGCATGTAGGTACAGCATGCATATTCAAATAAAACAATGGAATATGGTGAACCAAGAAATATACATGTCACAGATATACTCAGATGCAAACAATTTCTCATAATTAATATCTACGCATTTAAGCTTAATATAAACATATTTTCTGTTAACTGTGAATGTTACCCCACACACGTATTTTATGTTTAGTATTCATGATAACTAGGCCTATAGGAAATATCTTTGTCTCTAGATTTTATCGCTGACATGTGACCTCTATCCTGCTTCAAATTGTACTCCTTCTTACTGCTATAAAAATTATTCACTGAGTTCATATATTGTAAAAATCTTAGTTCACTTATAAAATTTATTAAACCATCAGAAAACAAGAAAATATAAAAAGTTGTTACTAAGTTTAAATATTTGTTATTTTCATTGTATTTGTTAATTTATATCCTGTTTCTTTCTTTATTAACTATTTAAATTAAATTAGATACATTTATGTATTAGAAAAACAGATTTATAATCATACATATCTAGCTATATACACACACACACACAAATGCAAACACACAATCGCACACATGAACTTACGCAAAGACGCACACACGCACACAAACACATCTACATATAAATATATATATGTATGTAAATTCCATTACTTACTTTGTTTTATTAATTATTTTTCACACTAATGTACTTTCCTGTGGTGTATTTCCACTTAATCTATATAAGATGAATGTATATAGATATGTTGTATGTGCCACACACAAACACATACATATACATGGACATAAACACACACACATATATTTTTATATATGTATGTGGGCGAAGGGTGTATTATACATATAATTATATGTCTGTGTGAGTATATATATATATATATATATACATACAGAGGTTGGACAAAATAATGGAAACACCTAGCATCATAGCATCATAATTTTGAAATGTCTATACTAACAATTCGTGTAAGAGTCCGACGGTCCCTATCTGAAAGTTTTGGTTTTCTTCCAGAGTTTTGTTTCAACGAGGAGGTTTTTCTCTCTTTCTCAAAGTCTGTCATTACTTTCGAGACAGTACTTTTTGATACACCAAACATTTCGGTTGTTTTCGTTACGCTAGCACCTGCCATACGAGCACCAACAATTTGACCTCTTTGAAAGTCCGATAGATCTGTCATTTTAATGAATTTTAATTACCTTTTTCTGATGATATCTGAAAAGAAACAGCAATTTTATCAAAACATATTAAGCAACACTAATAATAAATCAAACAACATAAAAATAAACAAGCTTTTGACGGTTTTATAGATATTTCAAAATAATGATGCTATGATGCTAGGTGTTTCCATTATTTTGTCCAACCCCTGTATATACATATATATATATATATATATATATGCATGTATATACCCTTAATAGCAAGGAAAGTGGATTTTAAAAGGATGATGATGATGATGACATACATATATATCATCATCATCATACATCTGTTATTTGATGTTTGCATGGGCTGGACCATATGTATATATGTATGTGTGTATAAACATTTGTATGTATGAATGTATGTATGTGTGTATGTATGTATAAGCATTCCCCCTTACATATATATATATATATATATATCTATATAAAAATATTTCATTTGTAGTTTTTGCATTAAAGTCCCTGCCTATATATATTGAACAGTTAACAAAAATCACTACACTTTGAAAATTGGAATTTATAGATATATATGTATTTAATTTCTTGGGAATATTTCTTACACATTTGTTGTTTTTGTATTATCTACAAGCTCTGTTGTTCTTTTGAGAGTATTCATGTATATGGCAGACATTTTGTTTTTAAACATTTCCATCAAATGATTTTAGTAAATCTCAGATTCTGAGTATATGTTTCCAATTGAGTTCTACAATGTTGTAAAAATTAATTTATGATTTTTGAATTGTATTATTTTTAATGCCATATAATTTGTTTATGTGTATGTTATTTTAATAGTTTGAAGTAAATGTTAATAAATATTAGGATTTAGAGTTAAGCATGACTTAATCAGTAGACAGGCTACAATAGACTGCATGCAAGAAATAGAAGAAAATATATATAGATATATATATATATATATAAATATTATATATATATAATAGAAGAAAATATATATTATCAATTTTTTTTTCTTAAATTACAAATTTCATGTAGTTTGTTGTGATGATAGCAAAATATTCATCTGTGCCATTAATTATATATAATTCATTTGAAATGGTCAAAATCAAAACTATAATTATCTATTGGCCAGAAGATATATTGAATTTTGTCTTAAAATATAAATGATAAATTTTTTTCGTTTTCTATTTTAAAATAACAAAAAAAAAGAAAAAATACATCCATAATACGTGGATTAAATATGACATCTGCTCTATCATTTATTTTTATAAATTTGTAACAAATTTTGACAGAGACAAATATAATGACCAATTTCTTTTTTTATCTTCTTTTTTCTTTTTTAGCATTAATTCTATTTTATTTCAGCAGAATTAACATTCTGAAATGATTATGAAATTTGGACATCTGACAATTAATATATTTCTTCTTTCTTAGTACATTCCTTTTAAACATACTTATTAGCATTTTTTTCAAATCTTTCAATATTCAATAATCAAATTATGTAGTGTAGTTTGTTGTCTGGAAAATAATTTACAATAACAAATAATAAAATTTAATTTTAAAATTATATCTATGTTTAGAACTCCAACTAATATGAAAATAAAAAAATAATCTGATTTTGATAATCCTAAACTCAATTAAATTTAATGTCTTAAATATGTAAATCATAGATTTGTTTTTTGTTTTGTTAAGGAAAAGCAACCGGGGAATTTATCATTACAGAAATTAAGATGTCTTCGTAGTTAGCCACGTTTTTGATCATGGAAGAATATGCAAACATTATAAAAACTTTTAATAAAACATTATTTTTTCCTTTACAGATACCATCATAATTGATAGAACAATACAACCATGATAAGATTTTATTAAAACTTAGATATACGTTTTATTGTTTCCTAGTAAAATAGATATATTATGCATCAACATTAATGTAAACATTTTAATGACTTGTTTAGCTTTTACTTAGCTGAAAAATTATTTTGATAATTTTGCAAAGCATTTTTGTTAGTTAAGGTGCATAACCATTTTAGTTGGAGTATGCTGAGTAAGTCTCTTGATATTCTATGGTTGATAATTTCCTGAAAGTTTATGAGTAATGTTTTCATTTAGAATAGAAAATGATAGAGATAAAGATTTGGTAGACTCCTATTAATATCTAGCTAATCATTTTCTATGGTTACTAAGACACACACACACATATATATGTATATATCCACACACACACACAAAATATATATATATTATATATATATAATTATATAATTTCACAAACCAGCTTTAATATTTATTCATATACACACATAGACATATATATATACATACATACATATATATATATATATATATATATATATATATATATATATATATATATATATATATATATATAGTAATAATAATAAATTTGAAGACTAAAATCCAAAGTGGGCTCGATAAGGATAAATATATATCAAATATATAAGAACCATAGAGCAAATATTTATAATATATATATATGTGGCCTCTGTTGTCTGCCGTTGTACACAAACGCCAGACAACAGAGGCCATGTACCGTTCCTCTCCGACTAAAAACTTTCCCCCCACTTATCATCATTATCAACAGTTTACACATGTTCTTCCATGCTGGTATGGTTTGGATGGGTTTTGAGGGACAGTGGTTTTCAAGGGGATGTCTTTCTGGTTGCAAATCTTTTTAGTCATCACTTGTAATACAAAGCTATACTGTTGACCTCCTCCAAAACCAGGATACACAGATACACATTGTTTATATATATATATACATGCATAAATATACACACACACATACATACACACACACAGACACATATATATATTCAATATCATAAAAAAGTTAAAGATATGAAATTATTATTTATTCTTTCATTTCTGAGGACTGTAATGTGCATTGAGCTTCCCTCCTCTTACCATAGAAAATAGTGAAGTACTACATTATAATCACATATGTTATATATATATATATATATATACATCTTTATGTGTGTGTGTATGTGCAAAGTATATATATGCATATACATGTATATACATTTCTTTTAGAATAGGTGTTTAACATGCCATTGTACTTATATGTGTATTTTCAGTCATTGTTTTATAGATGTATTCTCCCCTTCTTGGTCATATCAGTAGGATGGTCAATCTTCACTGGTAGCCTTCATCATTTACTTACTTTGTAGATAGATATTCATTGTTAAACTAATTTTTGTGTTGTGTTTTGTGATCATTAAGTGAGAGGACACTTACGACCTATAGTGTGAACAGCTAGATTGTAGTTATTCAATGTCAAACCGATTTAAGTGTGACCATTATGTGAATATATGCATGCGCATATATATATGTATGTATATATATATGTGTGTGATTGTATATATATATACATGTGTATATATATATATATATATATATATATATATATATATATATATATAAATATATATATACATATATATAAATATATACATGTATATATATATGTATGTATATATATATATATGTGTATGTATATATATATATATATATATATATATATATATATATATATATATATATATATATATATATAAGATATTTTTAAGTATTATCAATACATATAGAATATATATCGATAATGTTTCTCAGTACAAAGCTCAATAAACTTTAGTTCAGAGCATCTATAACATAAATATGAATATAAACGATATATAAGAGGCTATATCAAGTGGGTTTCCAGAAACAGATCTGTCTAAGACATTATATGACAGTTTAACATCTTGAAGTATGTATTTAAGTTTACATATTATTTTTCTTTATATATGTACAAAATACTAGTTATTTCTCAATGAATATATCCTGTTATATATCGTTTATACGTATATTATATGAATGTATGTATGTATGTGTGTGTGTGTGAATGTATGCATGTTTGTTTGTATGTATGTATGTTTTCATGTCTGTCTGTATGTATGTGTGTACATATGTATGTGTATTTGTATATGTGTATATATGTATGTTTATTTGTATTTATGTATATATGTATGTATGTGTGTATGTATGTATGCATCCATGCAAGTTTGTATGTAAGTATGTTTTCATGTCTGTCTGTATGTATGTGTGTACATATGTATGTGTATTTGTATATGTGTATATATGTATGTTTATTTGTATTTATGTATATATGTATGTATGTATGTGTGTATGTATGTATGTATGCATGCATGCAAGTTTGTATGTATGTATGCATGTATGTGTGTATGTATGTACATAGTTATTACATGCATGATCAACTAGACAATTTGATTTTGTAAAATATTTTGGGTTTAAATGTAATACAAATGAAACATTTGCCTCCTCTCTAGACTAAAGGAGCAATGCTGTAGCAGTATAATATGATGAACAATTTTATTTAACTTTTCGCTTCTATATTTTTATGAATCAGAAAATTGAATTTATCTTATTCTTGATGGAATGTGCTTCATAATATATATAAAAATATCTCTAAGAAATCAATAATATTAACATTTCTTTACAATTCAAGGTGATAATATCAGTGTTCATTGATTTTGATAATCAAATTGTATATGATTAATCATTTCTCGTTATGTTTGCAATTTAGTTTGTTTGTAATATAAGTTGTGTTATTTCATATCTTTGTAGAACTGTAGTGTTTTGTTTGTTAGAGGCTAAAAACAATAAATATCATGTATAGGAAGTTGATTTCTCAGTCTTTTACGAAGTGCTGAAGGGATAAATTTAATGTAAAGAGTGGTGTGCTCATGCATGGAGATGCTATAAAATAGATTATAAAAAAACGGTTGAAGACACTTAAAAGCGGAAAAAGAAGTTATGGCAACTTCTTTTTCCGTCTTTAAGGGTCCTTACCCTATTTTATAAGCTAAAAGCTAAAACATGGCATGTTTGAAGTTGCACAAGATAAATCAGGAATAAAAATTTCTAGAATTGAATGCACAGAGAATGTAATATATTGATCCAATATATTATACGAATGCAATGTGTAAGTAAAGCATATTATAACATTGATCGTTAATTAGATAATGAGTCTCCTCAATATTTCTAATATTATATGGCTAACTATTATATTTTACTTTAAAACATGATGATATTGAATTTCTAATGTATAATATATACAAGTTATTAAATTCATTAAAAAAAATATTCTAAAATATATTTGTAAACATTATTAGAAATAGAAACTTTACAGTCATTTAAATTTGTTGTCATAAGCTCTGCTTATATATATATTTATAATCTTAAAAAGCTTAATGTATGTATATAGCATGTTTAAGCAAATTTATAAAATTAATTTTTGAAAGGAATATTAAAATTATTGTAAATATAGAAAATTAATTTATAAAGTTTTCCAATACTTTGCTGTTTCTAATGCTTAAAAAATACTGCTGGAGTGATTTTAGTTATGTTAATGAAGCTTAAAACCACATTATTGTTAATGAAAAGAAGGCCAGGCTATTTCGAGTGTGTATGTCAGAATTATTGCTTTTACTATATATTGCTATATAACTTATTTATATATGATATTTCATGATGACTTGTATGAGAACTGGGGTTGATTCTTCCATAGTGTCTCATTTTCACTTCCATTCTCTCTCTTCCTATCCTTCTCTGGAAGAAATCTGCTGTATTTAGACATGGTGAGAGATGGGCTCTATCATGTTTTTAAAATGTCCTAGAAACGCTGTATGTCTGTATGGTATCCCTACATGGACACCACACATTTCATGATGGTTGAGTGAGTTACTTCTGAAAATCACTTAATCATATAAATTTTACTTTTGATCTGTTTTGTGATAATAATACATGTTTCATTTGGGTTATGATAGAAGTCATGTTTATATTCTACTCTCTAAGAATAAATTATTGTATTGTGAGAAAAGAAATTTGCTTTATAAATTTGAAATATTATATAGGGCGATGGATTGGCAGTATCAGGAGAAGGTCGGACACCATGCTTTGACGCAAAGAGTTATGTCCCTTTACGATCTGAGTTCAAATCCCACCGAGGTTAACTTTGCCTTTCATCCTTACGGGGTCGATAAAATAAAGTACCAGTAATGTACTGGATAATTGCTGGCCTTGTGCCAAAAGTAGAAACAATTATTTACTAGTTACCTATTGATAAGGTTTTAGATTTTACTGCTGATTTGTGATAAGAGGTATGTTTAAAATCTTGTTTTTAAGAAGCTAATATATAATATTAGAAACCTTGCTGTGTAGCTCTTTAGTGAGGTTTAGGCTTGTACAGGTATGAGTTTGAGAACATAATATAGTAATAACAAGCTTGTTACCTAGTTAAATATTACCATAATCAAATATGTTGTTTGGTAGAGAGGTTGTTTAAATGTTATATCTAAGTGTAATGATAACTGCTTTGAATATAAAATGAAAAAAATATATATATGTATACGCAAACACATACACACTCACGCGCACACACACACATATATATATGTGTGTGTGTATATATATGTGTGTGTATATATATGTATACATATATATATATATACACATACATATATGTATACATACACACACATACACATATATATATATACATACATATATATATGTTAATATATATATATATGTATATACACATATATGTGTGTGTGCATATATATATATATATATACACATACATATGTATATATGTATATATATACATATATGCATATATATATATATATATATATATACATACATATATATATATATACATGTACACATATATATAAATATACATACATATATACATTACTTATATATATATGTAAAAAAAAATCTGTTAAAAATATTTTTTAAAAATCAACCAAAAAAAGGCTCATCATGAGGATGTGACATTAAGTTTCTGCTGAAAATCTCTGAAGAACTTTATAAAACTGCTCAATTATTTTCTTACTTATTTACATATTGAAATATAAATGATTTTGTCATGATATCGTATTCCTTATGCTGATAGGTGAAACCTTATACATGTCAGTTAACAGTTTCGTAGACAACATGTAGGCTTCATTAAAATGTTAAACTTCAAGCCCCCCTGCCATTTTGAAAAGAAAAAAAAATCAAAAATCAAAAATAAACATATTCTTATTATCTCCTATAACAATTATTCCGTCAACTTCTTTATTAATACTGCTGTTATTAATAGTAATACTAAAACTAACACTTTTTAGTGTACATTCTACTATCTTCTGTCAAATCCATCATTTTCTTTTTCTCCAACAAATATTCATCGCATTGTTTTGTTTCTTTTTGTTGTTATTTTTAAAAACATTTATTCTACCATTACCATTCTAGTTATTGTAACAAATCTGACAGTTACCACTATTACTACTACTACTACTACTACTACTATCACCTCAACCACTATTACATACAGACACATCTACATGTTTCCTCTTGTGAGCAAAGCTTCATAATTCTAGCAATCTTAAAACGTTTTCATAATTAAATGCATATATATATATATATATATATATATATATATATATATATATACTTATATGTGGGTGTGTGTATGTATGTATGTATGAGTGTGTGTTAAGTATTTCCATAGAAAAGGTAAAGGAAAGAAGAGTGCTCTATGTATTGTACAGAGCTATTTAATTACATAATAAACAATTCAATATAATTATTTCATTACTAAAGAATATAGAATGTCTCAGGAAAGAATCATTGGACAGATTTTACTAGCAAAACCAACGGCCAGTGGACACATGGTTAGACACAGAGCAAGATGGTTGGATAACATCCATGAGCTTGGCTTGTCTAACTTGGGGATCCAGCCGGATCAGTTGGAGACAGTTGCTTCTGACAGGACCCGCTGGAAGGAGTGTTTGAGGATTCTGCCTCCATGACCCTCTCAGGAATAAGTGGGTCAAGAAGAAGTGGTTATAATATTACACTGACTGTTGCAGAGACAGTTTTGTGGTGTCACTTAAATTATTTTAAATTCTTAGTATGTTATTCCAGTTTGTTTTGCATTTAATACCTTGGAATTACAAAGTTTCATTAACCGTTTTGATGTTAACCCAGGCAAAACCAGCTCAAGACCTATGAAACAAAACACCCCATTTCAAATTGTTTCTATTTAAATTAAAATACTATTTTAGAACCATATGTTAAGTCACTATCTTAGTAATATATTAATTAATGAATTAGAAGATTTCATTCTAATTTTGACTAAAGAAAATAGTCTAATAATAACAGAGCATATAAACTCCCTGAATGGAAAACGTTACGGAGAAATCTTCTAATTCAATTTTCAGATTTTGCTCACAATTTTCTAAAAATAATTAATAAGTTTAGTAAATCCCTCAAACATATTAATTAATTAAGATAGGGTATATTCCATTAATAATACCATGAAATGGTTAAAAGACCACCTAAATTAACTCATTTCATCCTTTTTCTCATGGAATTAGCTTTGTGCTTAGTTGAAGGATGATAGAGAAAATTTCATTGTTCACACTAGAATCTGAAGTTTATTTTGTCACTAAAACTTATTTTGATAACGTTTAATTTATTTGACATCACCCCACTTAAAGCTTATAAAGTGTAGAATGTATTTGAGTGATGAAAATACCCTGAAAAACTTCAGATACAGTTCTTCACTCATGTGCATCAAAGATCCCAATCAGGGTTATAATTAGTTGCTTGAAATCTCCACTAGCCTGACTTATTATTGACATACTACCTAACTATATCATCATCATCGTTTAACATCCATTATTCCATGCCTGCATGGGTTAGATGAGTTGTCTTATTGTGAGACAAGTCAGGATAGTTAACTGTGTCTTCCTCACATTAGACTGTTTCTGGCTTGGTTGCTATGACTGGATGCACTTCCCAACTCCAACCACATTTGCAGAGTGAACTGGGTGCTTTTTATCATGGCACCAAAATGACCATTTTACAGTTTGGACTGGATACTTTTTGTCATGATGCCAACAACACCACTTTACAGTAAATATATAAATTAATATTATAAGACATATTTTAGTCTGCAAGTTAATTAGTTTCATATAAATTCAGTTCTGTGACTTAGTTACAACTTATAGTTGATGTTCTATCAATCCTTTACATCACAATGTTAATCAAACAATCACATTTTCATGCTCCCTATATGTCTAAATAATTTCTATTATTTGCAACTGCTGTTATATTACTTTTAAAATATATCACCATTCCTATGTTGTTTATCAGCAATGTAAATGGAATCATTAATTTTATTTGTGAAACAATATAAATCTATACTGCTCCGAGCTGTTTGTATCAAAATAACTTTATAAAAAAGAAGATAGGAATATTGCATTATAGTACGTTTCAATAACAGAAAATTAAGGTGTTTATATATTAATTTTGAAATATTTTCTTTGGTACCACCTGAAAAAATTGAAATGTTTACCAATAGAAATGAGATATATTTACGATTTTGCTGCTGGTCTATTAATGGAGAATGTTAAAAATCTTGTTTCTTAGAAATAAACCAATAATGTTACAATCATTGCTCAGGAGAATTAATTAGTTCATACATAAGTATCAATTAAAAGAATGTTTGTTGTCAAGACAATACTTTTTACACAGATAAATCTAAAGAAATGTATATAAACTTTTCTTTATTATGTTGTTTAGACTGCTATCATCTAAATGCTATGAATATCAATAACTCGAATATCAATGCTTACATTTACATTCAGAAATGAAAGCACATAAAGTAGACATGACTCTAATTTGATTTTATATTATCTCAATAAAAACAAGTTTAAATTTGATATGATTTGCATTAAAACAATAGAAAATACATAATAATAAATATATATATAATACATACAAAATAGAATGAAAGTGAAATAGAAGATAGATGTAACATTATTAATAGTTAATCATGTTATTTAAAACAATAATGTGGTATATTATGTATCAAGATATGAGAGATTGTTTATTTATTGTAAACCAAAATCATGTTAGCAGAAATCTACCAGCATCACAACAATATTGTAATGATTTTGTATAAATAGCATTTGGTGACATATCATTATAACCTAAGGTTTTTATTACAAATATAAAATACATTAACAAATATAATAACATTAGATTTATTACAGAAAACATGATCGATTGTAGAATAATTTCTACTGATTACATAAATGTAAAATGTCAGACATATTCAACTAGACATTAAATAAAAGGGTTTAAAATGCTACTATATTTTATAGAATTCATCATGATTATCTGCTTATCAAATTGTGTTGTGCAAAATATAATTATTTGACTTTATTTTTCATAGACTAAAGCTATCTATATAAATGTGAAATATAATTTTATCTGCTGTTATTGTTAGATCATCATCTTCGTTTAATGTCCATCTTCCATGCTAGCATGGGTTAGATGGTTAGTTAAAACAATGACCATGCTTTGCGTCCATTGTCTTTATATGTTAACAGAAAAAATATGTTAACTTTACAAAACCTCACTGCAGTTAAGTAAACCTTGATAAAAAATACCAGACATTATTGCCTGGAATGTGGAAAAAGCACATCCAAAAGATTATTTGTTTCTGATATGGCAATGCTAGTAATACAATATTCATAAACATTTGAAGGACAGAAATGAAAAAAACAAAGCTAGCATAGAAGACTATAAATTAGAGTGAACATTTACTTAAACCCTTACAAATCTTCACTTTTTGTGTACACTGAGAATTTTGATTGTGGACGAAATTCATCTAGATTTGTCTGATTTCTGTATGTCGGACTCTGACAAATTCAGTTGGCTGTCGCAACAAAAATATTTAAAATGTTAAATTGTATTCCATATCATAATCAAATGAATTTGATGACTTTTAAAAGTTGAAAAAGGAAAACAAAATACGTATACAAAGATGTATTAATTTGTCTCCTTCATACAAAACGATTTTTCACAGGCTTCTATGCTCAATAATTTAATGGTTACTAAAGAAACTAGAGATAGATAAATGGTTGGTGAGGGGTGCATAAGTTTCATACAGAGGTACAGTCAGCCAGGCAAGAATTAACAATAAGTACATGAATAAATATAGCATGCAGATTTGGATCCACTAGACCATAAGAGAAAAGTTTGACTGGTTTGGGGAAAAATTCTTGTATGCAGATGAATGTTGATAACAGTTCTTATAGCTGAATTTCTAGTAGATGTAGAGAAGAAATTCCAGACTCAGAAGCAAAAGCCAGAATTGGGAAACTTCAAAGTAAAACAAGCTAAAATGAAAGTTTTAGTTAGCAGGAAAGAGGCCTAGGTTCTGTGATCAGCTAGGAAATGGTTGTGCTTAATATACAAAAAATAAATACTTAAAGATTCCATAAAGTATACTCAGTGAGAACTATGGTGTAAAAGAGTGTAATCAATAAGGGACAGGCTAACAGAGAAAATATATTTTATAGTTGGCAAATGCACATGTAAAAACAGATGTGAAATAGATTCTTTAAAATACTTGGAAGGCTTCTTGGAAGTAGTTAATAGCTTTAGTTATATAGGGGGTCCAATTAACAGTTGTGATGGGTGGGTGTAATTCTAAAAGCTTAGGAGCCAAAGTAAGAACAGGGATATAAAATTCGGGGAGATATTGCTACTGCTGCTAACAAAGGGTTTCCTCTCTCAGAGTGAAGTGCAGATTATTAAATGTTTCTGCATGCTAGCAATGTGTGGCCCTTGAATGCAAATTATTTGCTGGAAATATTCACTCCAATATTACTCATCTAGTGAAATGTAAGTAATATTGGAGTGAATGACACAAGATATCACTAATGAGCTGAGAGAAAAGCTGAAGAAACTAAAGGTCATGAAGGAGTTAACCAAAGGCCGCAATGAATTTTTGCATATGGTATTGGAAGAAATCTGACAACCAGTGCAGGCATCACAAACTGGACATCTGATGGTGTTAGTGGTGGAAGCTAGTGTGTAAAATATACAATTTGGTGTTATTGGTGGAAGTTAGTGTGTATATTATATACCTTAAAAGTGGTGTTAGTGTTGGAGGTTAAGGCGTATAATATATATATATATATATATACCTGCAGTGTGGTGTTAGTAATGGAGAGAGGTGTATATATTATATATACCTACAGTGTGGTGTTAGTGATGGAGGTGAGGGTATATATTATATACCTACAGTGTGGTGATAGTGATGGAGGTTAGGGTATATATTATATACCTACAGTCAGTGTGGTGATAGTGATGGAGGTTAGGGTGCATACTATATATCTGCAGTGTGGTGTTAGTAATGGAGACAGGTGTATATATTATATATACCTACAGTGTGGTGTCAGTGATGGAGGTGAGGGTAAATATTATATACCTACAGTGTGGTGATAGTGATGGAGGTTAGGGTATATATTATATATCTGCAGTGTGGTGTTAGTAATGGAGACAGGTGTATATATTATATATACCTACAGTGTGGTGTCAGTGATGGAGGTGGGGGTATATATTATATATACCTACAGTGTGGTGTCAGTGATGGAGGAGAGGGTATATATTATATACCTACAGTGTGGTGATAGTGATGGAGGTTAGGGTGCATAATATATATCTGCAGTGTAGTGTTAATGATGTAGGCTAGAGTGTATATAATATACCTACAGTGTGGTGTTAGTGATGGAGGTTATGACATATATTATATAGCGTATACCATCAGTGGGGCTCCATGGCCATTATTCAGGTGTTGTTTCCATCTAATTCTCATAACTCTGTATGCTTTTATCACTCACATTCCTCATCATCATCATCATCATTTTACGTCCAGTTTTCCGTGCTTGCAAAGGTGGGATGGAAACTGATTCTGGCTTGATTTCTACAGCTGGATGCCCTTCCTAACACCAACCTGATTTACAGTGAGTGCTGGGTGCTGTTTTTTGCCGTGGTGCCTCCACATCCACTTTACAGTGTGGGCTGGGTGCTTTTTTGCCATGGCACCTCCACTACCACTTTGCAGTGGAATGATAGGGACCCCAGTCCCTATCATCTCATTTCTACAGCTGAGTAAACTGGAGCAATGTAAAATAAAGTCTCTTGCTCAAGGAAACAACACATCACCCGGTCTGAGAATTGAACTCACAACCTTTCGATTTCAAGGGCAATGCTCTAACCACTGAGCCGTGCCTCCTCACATTATATATAGAAATAAGGGCAGTGGATTGGCAGTATCGGTAGAAGATCGGATGGCATGCTTTGACGCATAGAGTTACGGCTCTTGCCATTATGAGTTCAAATCCCGCCGAGGTTAACTTTGCCTTTCATCCTTATGGGGTCGATAAAATAAAGTACCAGTAATGTACTGGGTAATTGCTGGCCTTGTGCCGAAAGTAGAAACAATTATATATAGAAATACTTCAAACAATCAAATGTTACATATTTCAGACATTATTTTTACAATGAAGTCTACAGCTTACATTTAAATAAAATATCTCATGAAATATTCTGCTTTTAACCTGAAACAATAATTATGTAATTGTTGCATCCAATTAGTCTTTCCTAAAAAATTTATATTAAATGACTGTCATCAGAAAATTGATTCGCCACAACAATGCTTTGATTTTCATTCCATTAATGAAATAAGTAAAAATACTAATTATTATCAAAAACATTTCCCTGTTTGCTTGTCTATCTGAATCTCTTTCTCTCTCTCTCTAGAACAGGTAAAAGAGTATATATATATATATATATAGGCATGTATGTGTGTGTATGTATGTGTGTATATTATATGTAAATATATTATATATAATATATATATATATATAGGGGCTTGTATGTGTGCATATATGTATATGTATATATATAATATATAATATATATATACATATACATATATATGTGTGTGTGTGTGTGTGTGTGTGTGTGTGTGTGTGTGTGTGTGCGTGTATATATATATATACACATGAATGTGTAATATTAATGATGTGTAGCAATGCCAGCACCCAAGTGACCTGAAGCAAAATCTGAGCTGAAGAAAATCTAAATGTAAGATGCATGAGAATTGATTGCACTGGTCATGAGATGCATAAAGAGAATGAGAGCACTGTAAAAAGTGCCAAGCACTTAAAATGGCTGGGACCTGTGAAAGAGAGAGAGAGAGAGAGACCAATGAAGATATAGGACAAGCTTGTGAAGAATCTCCTCCTAAAATTGAATTTCATGTTGGAGATGATACAGAACCATGCTGACTAGTAATGTACTATAATACAAAAGACTCATTCAGCTGTACAAACAATGCAACACTACAAGTAAATGTGATGAGAGACTAAATAGTTTGGTGATGGGAGTACATACGCAGTTTGAGAGGACCTTTACGTCTGGATGTCCATGTAACTGGTGTTATGATAAAATGCACCTTGTACATTCTGTAAAATGTTAGCATTGAAGCTATGATAAAATGTATCTTGTACACTCTGTAAAGTGGTAGTGTTGGTGCCACAAAAAATAAAAACACACATAATACACTCTGGAAGGAGGTGGGTATTATGAAGGGCATCCAGCAATAGAAATTTTGTTAAGTATTGAACATATAATTATGATGAAATTGCTCCAAACCATTCTGTTTTGGACTGGAAAAGATTAAATGATAGCTACATGTTGGTTGTTGGTAGGGCGAATGAATAGAGAACAGTATTAGCAAGAGGAAGCTATAAAAGTAGAGATGCGTCATGTTAAGGGAGAGTGAGTGATGGCTAGCAGGAGAGATAGATTAGGCTAAGTAAGATTAGTAGTTGTTTACTATAAGTCACATGGACAGGGGGGAATGATGACATGAGCTAATATGGACAGCTTTGATATCATTCTTCCTTACACAATCATTACTATATATATATATATAGTAATAATAATAAATTGAAGACTAAAATCCAAAGAGGGCTCGATAAGGATAAATATATATCAAATATATAAGAACCGTAGAGCAAATATTTATATATATATATATTAAAATAACAGATTAAAGTTTCGGATTTTAGTTTTCACATTTATTATTATTACTATATATATATATATATATTGTATATATATATATATATATTGTATATATATATATATAAATGTATATATATATATATATATAAATGTATATTTACATATATGTGTATGTGTATATGTAAATATATATATATAACAATTATATAGTAGATGTATGTTAAATTCTATAGTTTTCTTTACGGGAGGATAGGTAGGTGGAAATTACATAGCTTGAGTTGTGAGGACATAAATATATGTAAATTTCCTTAAATTATGTCATCATCATCATTATCTTTGTCGTTTTAACATCTACTTTTTCTGCTAGCAAGGTGTGTATTATATGAAAATAAAATAGCTTAAACTCGCTAACCATTTTACATTACAATTAGTGTTGCTTTGTTGTATTTCCATATTTTGCTACTGCTTTAAATGACAACTGTTATTAACTCTCTGAATATATCTATTTATAATATATAATAATTTACTTATTTCTTTCTTCATATATTCATTTAATTTCTTCTTGATGGTCTGAATCATATCTTAGAATCTATTTGATTCAGCATATGAGTTTGTTTTCTTGTATAGTTTAGATTTCAATGTTGATATTGCAAGCAAATGTAACACTTTCCAATTACACAGAAACCCAGCTGAATATGGTAAGCTTTACCTACTTATGTCAGTAAATACTGACTTATTACAAATATACATTTTCTGATTATTAGAAAAGCATTTAAGTTTTTCGTGCTTCCAATATTTATAAAATGTCTCTATAAATCTTTTAGTTGTCTTTGACTTGACAATCTCCTTTGGTGATTGATCACCTTTGCATGAATCTTAAACATTGAGGTTTGTTGCATTGATAGCTTGCTGTATGAAATTAACTATAACAACTCGTTTATAGATTCTATCCATATAGCAATTTTACTTTGTATATTTTCATAAGAATCTGATTCTTCTGTTTGTATGGGCCTTTCCCAACTCTCTCGATTACTGACAATATTTTGTTGTTATTTTTTTTCACTGCAGCTGCAGTATAATTGTGGAAATGCAATTCTTAACTATAATCATATTAAGACCTTTCTTATCTGCAACTGCTTACATGAACTTATGTTATATTCAATGGCAATAGTTGAAGCCATTTTCAGCTTAAATTCTAAACACTTACACTTTTCAACATTTAAAGTTAATTGTCATTAATTAGACAAATTCTTTAGTTTAGTCCAACATTATTGCAGCATTTATCACTCCCATTGCCCTAACAAAGAACTCTATGAAATGTTGCATATGTCTTGTACACAGAACGGTTATTAAAATATCAACATTATCCTTTCTTTCACCTCCCTGAAAAGCTTTTGTGGCTGTTTGTGGTGAAAATGAATCAACTACTCAAAATACACATTCTTTTTAAAGATAGGAAATTATTGCTATGGATATTTCATAACATATGCTGGATGTAACAATGGTTAAGTAATCATTTAAAAATCTGTTTAGCAATTTAATATTAAGCTATTGCGTTCTTTTACAACTAATCTGGATAATATGTGCAATATATAAATAAATCTTTTTATTGAATATGGAAATCTAACTTTAAACTATGGAATATATAATAGTATAGAGAGTTGACTACAGTACCTATTTGATTTTAACATAGTTACATCTCTTATAAAACATGAATGCATAAACATAATTAGACAAAATTTTATTCATAATCAATTTTCCCTTGAAAGCTGTAAATCTAAATTTAGTTATTGATTGAAACTGTAATAGTAATTTGAACATAAGCTTGCTTAAAAGTTTGTATCATTGTTTCATTTTCCTCATCATCTTAGAGAAAATCAATTTAATTTGAGAAGAGGACAGTAATCTCTAAGTAGCTGTTTATATGTTTGAAATATACCTTGTGCTGGATTTACCATCTTCATCATTTATTGCTTGAATTATTGAACAGTTTTCAGTTTTAGTTATAACAAATTTGAGACAATATAAAAATGTATATATCTTTAGTTTAATCACATTTATAGGGTAGCATATTTTTGTAAAGATTTATGAAAAATGTTTATTGATTTCTGCTGTATAAAATATATGATGTAACTGTGTGTGTGCCTTTAGTATGTGAATATGTGAGATAAAGATAACTTATTTTTGCTTGTGTTGATCAATTGTATAATAATATTACAAAGTGTATATTGCTTTTATTTATTTGAGGTCAGAGGGTTTATCTGTTATGAAACTAAATGCTTGCCTCACAGCAATTTTCTTGTAATTCTATAAAAATTAAATAATTGAAATATTGACAATTAAATAGAAATGCTTTAAAATTCATTTTCTAAGACAACAAAGGGTTTAAAATTACAATAACAGAGTGACTGGTAGATATTGAATTAATGAATTAATGGTTTACTAAATAAATTATCTTGTGAGTCAATGTTTTACTTTTTCTGACATAGAATGTTATTGAAACATTTAAAAGAATAACAATAAAATTAGTTCATTTTCTGGTGATTAATATTTCTTTTGTGGATTACTAAACCATTTGGGTTAAATACAAATCCTCTTTTAACTACCAGTCTTAATTAAGTATTTATATAATGGTTATTATAACATGATAGCAATACTATTATGTAAACGAAGTTTAAATTCAATGCCATGTATAAATATTTACTTTTATTATTTGATATCTTTGAACTTTATTGTGGAAGTGTCAAATGGCCAGCAAATTATTTTACATCAAAATTACTTAAGGCTTCCTTTCATTGTACAGTTCTAAACTCAATTCTTCTTGTTGGTGCTATACGGTTTGCAATTCCACCATAAAGAATTATTTTGGTTAACACATATTGCTCCGGATGCTTGGCACCGTTGGTACCAAGTTATATTCTTAATAATTAGAACTAAACTGCATTAAATAGACATCTACTAAACTGCAGTATTGGTAGTTTGGTATTTTTAAGTTGATGAATGCAAGGCAACCAGAATTGCAGAAAGTAGACTAACATAGAGCTCAGTTTTTTAACATTTCATATATAAAAGTCATAAAATGTAATGTAACCTTGATATTTTTTATCTGTTTGTTATCATTGGTTAATATATGTATTAGTTTCATCTTTAATTACATCATTTGAACAGAACTGTATTCTGGACATCTTAAGATCTACTCCATATATTAAAGATATACTGCATAACTACTATAGTCAATAACAGCCAATTAATCATATTTAGTGATTAATTAATCTAAGCTAATAATCCAATTGCAATAAAACTTAGAAGCAAAATTAACCTTTAAAGAAAACTGTGAAGTTTTCACTTGTTTTATTTGTTTAAGCTTTATTTACTAAAATATCATTTACTATATAGCTTAGAGTTTTGACATTTAGTCTGTTTAAAAAGGAAACCATGTGACTGAAATACTCTCTTCAGATATTCTTAATTTAATTTAATTACTCCTAATTGTATTTTAGATTAAGGCAATATTTGCAACCACTATATTGTCTTTTCTTTTAAAGATTAAATTACAAATAACAATTTTACACATAGGTGCAAGATTATTTTAGAAGGGGTTAGTTGATTAAACTGACCCTCTAAACGTAAATACTACTTCATAATGTTGAACCCAGAATGATGAAAAGCAAATTAATCTTGGCAGGATTTGAACTCAGAATATAAACAAGCCGGAAAAAGTTCTAAAAAAAAATATTTTCTGTTAATTAACTTTACTTGAATGAAATTATGAATATAGAATAATGACCTCCATATTAAAAATTACTATGATCAGGTGTTATCATTTAAAATCTTTTATCGAAAAGGAATGGCTTAAGCAATAGAGTAAATAATTCCAAAAATGCAAAGAAAATGGTCAATCTGCCAGTAAGTGCAAATAAAACTCATATTTTCAGTTCAGTTAGCCTTTTTTCATTTATGTTCTTTAAGAGCAAACAATTAGAGTTATCTGGAGGATATGGGAGGATCAGTTAATGTGGTGTGGTAAATAATTATATACATATATTTATTTACCACACCAAACTCCCACTGTCACTGCCTCTGTCTCTCTCACTCTCCCCATATCTCATTATTATAAGCAAATGGGGGTCCATGCACTGGTCCCCTTGTGGACCGAATAGATAAGGCATTTCCCCAGAGGATGGTGAGGGAGACACGCTGGAATAGCTATTCCAGCTCATGAGGCTCACACCTGCAGGTAGCCAACTCTGTGCCAATAGTGATGAATAGAGAGGTGGTCCTAGGGCCAAGAATACCAGAAGTCTCCACTACTATGGGCTCGACTGCAAACCTGTCAGAGAGCGACCATAAATGAGAAAAGTCTTCTTAGAAGCTGTGGATTAAGAAAGACATTCTGAAGATTAAAAATGAATTTATTTGATTTTGAATTCAGATAATACAGAAGATTTAACACTTGTTGCATCTTGCACTAAAATTGAATAATATTAACACTGACCTTATTTTTATGGAAGTTTATGATATTGTCGAATTCATATAATCCTGTCCCTTTTATACAGCCATTACCTTCTTAAAATATATTCATATAAAATCGTCTTAATGTAAAAAGAAGTAATTGTGTTAGAAGTAATTTTAACTTATATAAGCTTTTGTGATGTAAATATTTGTGATCTATTAAAAGATACTATTTTCTGGATATATCTTATTGTATAACTTTTCTAATCTTTATGCCCCCTTTCCAGATATGATACAAAAATGTGATGTGAATTTAAGTTATTGAGCATTGTGGTTTATAGAAAAATTATGAAGAAGAAATAGTAAATGTTAAACTTTTTATGTAAGGAGGATATTGTCTTTGTGTTTCAAGCCTTTTTATAAATTGAAAAAAAGAATTAATGAATAGAATGAAATTGGAGACTTCAGCAATGATGAGAACATAATTTCATGGTTGTTACTTTAATAATTTACTCAGTAAAAACATTGATAATATAGATAACCGATAAGTTTTTGAGAGCTGGTATAATCTGCTAGAAATATACAAATAGCAAATGATGACAAATAAAACAAAACAAAGTAAGGTTTTACCCAGTATATTTCAACATAATATTTCAGGGCTATTAGCCTCTTTTCAAATGTGAAATGAAAATGGTTAAAAACAAAAACGAACGATCGATGTTTTCTTCATAAACTGTTTTATTTCTTATCTTCTGCCCTTTATATATTTGAACCCCATTGTACCATCTTTCTGAAACTTATCACTCACAATGCTTCGTATTAATTCTACTACTTTAATAATATAAGCCTTGTCAGGTGAAATATATGGAACAATTGGGAAATACAAAACATAAGTTTATTTTTATTTTCCATCACACATAGCTTTTTTTTTCAATATTTAATGCAGTATGATATAATGAAATATGTTATATAATTTTATAACATAGTGCAGTGCAATGCAATGTGACTCAAATGCAAGCTGGCTACTAGTTGGAATATGCCAAAATATTTTAAAGTAGAATAATTAAATTCAACTCAAAATATAAAATATTACTGACATTAAAGGCATTATAATATTTATTAGATAATGGAATGATGTTTTGTAGATTATTTAATAGTACCAATTAATGTTTATGAAGTAAATTATAATACATTTTATTCTTTCAATAGCAATGTCTATAAAGGCCATTGGTTATTTTGTTATTTTATGCTTATTGGCCTTAATGCTTCTAAGATTCTCCCTTTATAATAAAGGATATGGAATGTTTTCTTATGCTTAGCTTCAATAGTTGCTATAAACAAATTAAAATAGTTTATATAAATATGACTGACTCATTCAATTAAAATGAAACATAATTATCCTATATTCCATTTTTATGCTATATGATATCTTTGTGAATTTATCATATTACTGGAGCTTATTATCTCCCTAACTCATAGCTATTCATAGTTTATTCTTGCAGTTTTATTTTTCATTGAACATTTTTATAATTGATAAATATTTGGTGTTCTCATCCATTGAATACAATACGGTTGTGAACAGAATATCAAGTGGAAACCTACCCACATGCATGTCGCTGTGTTTGCTAATTTCAATAGTTAATTGCTGTATAAATGTCATTTCATTTAATATACAAATGTTGATCTTATATTCTCCTTGGGGTATTGTCATCATATCGTAGAGAAATACCGGACTAGTAATTTAATTTATGTTCTAAATAATTCATTTTTTAAATTTATTCAAAAGAAAAAAAGTCTATAAATCAAAGAGTGAGTAAAATCAGAAAGCATAGATGAGATTTCTTTCATACAAGATTGTCAAAAGACGAAGTTTCTAGACTGTCTTCTTACATAATAGAATTAATAAACTTCTTATTAGGAATATTGAAAATGAAATAAGTTTGTTTTACATTTATAAATAACAGTTCATTGGTTATTTAATACACTGTATTATAATCACCTGTTTTACCATTACTATGGGTATAAAACATTTTTTAGTTTTAGGTTTTTCTTTTCTCATTAGTAGGTAATACAACATTCTTGGTCCTCATTGATAATATAGATCTAAAGCAAAACTCAAACCATGAGAAATTCCAAAATGTTCATAAATTATTTAACTATTCCCTCATAAAATTCTTATTCCTATTTCAACAAATGTTTTGAGTCTTGCAAAAGATTCTGTGAAAGACCATTAGGTTTGGTTGTGAGTTCCTTGTTACAAATTAGTAAGACAAAAACCAATTGAAAATTGTGAATAATTATATAGTCTATAAATATTTGAATATTCTATAGAATCATAAATTGTATTTTCTATTTATCAAGAAATTGATAAAAGAAAGAAAACAAAGTAAAAAGAAACATTAAAAGTTTTTGTTAAAATTCATATTACTTATTCATTTTACTTAGATTTTCAAACTGAAAATATTCCTGAAATCTTTAAGAATTTAAAGATTGTTGTCCTAATCTCTTAAACATGGAAGTACATTATGTGTACATATAATGGGAAAATATAATAAAAGAAGCTTGGGAACAAATTATTTTATAAGACAGCAGTTATGAACCATTTGGCTTCAAGAAAATATTGGAAACGTTTGTAGATATATTTGCATACTATATATGTACAGCTATTTTTCTAAAATGTATGTTTAATGCTAAAATTTTACATGCCATTTTCACTTCAATTTTGTGAAAATGTTGCATATCTTTTCTTCAATGGAAGTTCTTTTATTAATGAATAGCCTGATTAATAACTATTAATATATCAGCATTTTCTACTTAAACTTAATTAGACAGTGTAAGCTAATTGTATGTATGCATGAACATGTGAGTGTGTGTATGTGTGTGTGTGTGTGTGCGTGCATATAAGTATATATGTATATATATTTTATCATCGTTGCCAAGGCACATGGCTTAGTGGTTAGATAATTGGATTTGCAATCATGAGACTGCAAGCTCAATTCCTGGAGTTGGCAATGCATTATGTCCTTGAGCAAGACACTATATTTCACAATGCCCTTTCTGCCAATAGTTGCAACAGCTATATAGTACCAGCAATGGAATTATTGTTTCCTTAGTCTGATTTGATGAGTTCCACACCACTTGGTTAGTGGGTCAGGTCTTGGATCTTTTTGATCATTCTAAAAGAATAAATCATTGTCAACATCTTCACCATTATGTTACATGTTTGCATGAGTTGGATTGATTTTCTCTAACACACTTGTTATGATCATTTTTCATCACTCATAGGGGTCAGCTTTCATCATTTCTATGTGTTCCTTGGTCTTTCTCAGTTGCAAGTTCCTTCCATGCACATGCACACATATATATACACACACACACACACATATATAATATATATATATATATATATATATATACATATAATTATATGTGTATATCATATATATATATGTATATATACACATATCATAAATATATATATATATTATGGTGAACATTGTTTTGATGTTTATAAATTATAATTCAGGATCATGTTAAAATATTTGTAAAAATAGTAACTCATAGTATAGTGGCTTATAGCTAGTGGTGATAGTGGTGATAGTGGTGATAGTGGTGGTGGAATTATATAACTATAAGATACACTAATGTAGATATATTGTTGAATAACCCTAGTTGGCAAGCTTATGGCATACACACACCTGCCCTAAAAATCCAAACAGGGTGTACAATGAAAAAAAGGTGTCCCACAATTAAAGAAATGAGACGAAAATGGGTAGATTTTACATAATGAATGCTATACCCATTTTCACAAGAGAAGACATCTCTCACCCACCTCAAAGTGGGTGGGAGATCTCCCTGTCCAATGGGGAGAATTGGCAGGTCTGCATACAACTAAGTGATGTAATGGTAGGGTGTAAATCCTTAAGCCAACATTTCTCAATATAAAATATGATTTGTTTACCCAAAACTACTAGTCTGATGAACATGGTTAATGGCCTGATTCTTTGTTATCAAAACTGTTCAAATCTGGATGATCCAAATGATTGACTTCAGCAGGTGGCATACTGAGAATTGTGACTTTATGCCCTTTCCACGGGTATTAGTGAAATAAGTAAAATTGTTTCACTAAAAATACTCGTGGTTGACCATCTGCTTGTATTGAAATTGCTAATTCCAGGCCTACAGATGTAACAGTTTTTATTTTAGTTTGTTTCTAGCAATTCCTTTTATCTTTATTTTGAAGTATCTAAACTATAATAAAGGAAGGTCTGCGGGACTGCGTACGGTTTATTTTTTTTTATCCCGTTAGTAAAATAAGTTGGATTACTTTGAATAAATAATCCAACTTATTTTACTAACGGGATAAAAAAAAATTACTTTGAATAAATAATGACTGAATATTACATAATTTATCTACTAAATTTCGTAAAGAAAAATAATTTCGTAAAAATAAATAATTTAAAATTGACACCTTTTCAAAGTTGCACTTCTTGTATATCGTTGCTACCACCACCACCACTTCCACTACCATATATATAGAAAGAGAGAGTGTGTGATGTCAACACTTCCGGTGGCGATCACTTAAATAAACATACTAATTTTCTGTCACTAATTTTCTCCTAATGCAGTTTATATATAATATCATCTTTTTTTAATGTATCATGAATTACTTTACTGATTACATAAGACAGTGTAACAACGTCTTCGTTCAATTTCTGTTTATATTGTCAATTACGATTTTATCTGATGTATCATATCTACATGTATATATACTTGCGTATAATATCGATATACACACTACACATGCTAGCAGAAAAACCACCCGAATGGTGGTTTTTCTGCTAGTGTTAATAAGGCTTGAATTTTTTTAGTCATCTAATATTACAAGAATTTTCACTTAAATAATATTTTAAAAAAAATTGTGTTGAAGTAAAAAGATTTTATATATTTCAGTTGCAAAAATGTCGTAATAAAATAAATATACCTTTCATGAATTCTATTATATTATTGTAAAAAAAGATATGTATTTGTGTTACTACTAAACAAAATACTTTAACAGTAGCAGTTAATTTGTAATGGAAGATTTGGCTGATGTATGTTATAAAACGTTTTTGTAACTTTATAGAAGCTCCCTAAATAATTTGTATCAAAGATTGTAACTGATTTAATTTGGTATCAAAACAGATAGCACAATGCTAAACTAACTAGACTTAAAAACCCCATCTCCAAGGTTTTATCTAAGCACTCTTTCTCCTCCTTCAGCTCACCACTCTAAGAGAACTATCTTCTAAATATTTAATATACCTTCCATCAGAAGAAGGAAGAACATTCTGTGTTAGATATCACAGTATCATAAACCTGTTCTGATCATAAGAAAATAGACACATAATATTAATGGTGCTGTAATGATTAGGTTGACAAAATTAATTGTTATTCTAGTTTCAGGGATACTAATATATAAAAAAATATATATTTATGTTGAAAATATTTGTCAAAACTGAAATTTGTTTAGCTGTGTTTGAATATTGAAGAATACATATTCATATATGCATGTGTTTGTTTGTGATTTTATATGTTAAGATATGCTATTGTGTTATTATATAAGCAGAAGGCTAAATGTATTTATGATTGCATATATGATTATATCTTACAAAACAAATTTGATGCTACATGCTGAATTATTATTAAATTTCATTATAGAGAAAGCTGTTTTTCCTTAATGAAATACAATAGATTAGAATGAAATATGTATGAATGCAAACAAAGGAGACATTTTGAGTGACGACTTGTAAAAAATTAAATAGGAATTTTAGAAGTTTTTAAATAGATTTCTTATTAAACAAGATGTGATTGTATTACAAAACATTAGGGAAATTTGAAATTTGAAAATGTAGTAGTGACAATGCAGATAATTATAATAGTTGATAACTGTAGTTAGTAGCTTAATAAATTGGGTAAAGTACAATTGGAGATGGACAAAGTGGAGAGAGATACCTGCAGGGAATCAAACCACGTATTTCTTTCCATCTTTTCCCATCTCCAAGGGTATTCAACCATATTTCTTGACATTTTGCATGCAACTACTATAGTTATTTGCATTTTAGCAACTATAGTTTCAAACTCTAGATTTCATAATGATTGCATTTACTTTGGAATAGAGCATAAATTCATTTTGATATTATTAATATATAAATGTTTTTGTCTTTGCAAATCAGTCTTGAATAGTGTAGAATTTTCAGGTCACATTTTGGTAGCAGTTAATATATATTTTGTACAAAGTTCCTGATATAATAATACATTTCTATTTATTTTTCTGTTTGTCTCTTCATGTTCTTTCATATTGGAGGAATTATTCCTGTTATATATTAAATACTACCACTAATTCTAAAGTATTTATTAATTGAAGGTGTTCTAAGGTTTAGCTATTTACAATTCAGTAAATTAATAACCAAATAAAAAGACACCCTTTGCTAACTGTTTTTTTCTCTTTGTTATTATTCTTTAGTATTTGCTCTATGTTGTAAATTATAGAGGATTTAGATAGTTGATAGCAATCTTATTGGTCTTCTTTGATATTTATGAAACACTTAGCACTTAGCAACTTTTGTAAATATATATACCATAAAAGCTGGCTAAGAAATTTTCTGCTCAGTATCTCTTTATTCTGAAAGACCCCAGATTCCTTAATTGTTGTCTTTCAGTGTATTTTGAACACTTCTATATTTTGTAAGACATCTTTCCATAGTTTCAATATAGTGTTGTTTTTATATCTTCTTTCATTTTAAACATATTCTTCTTAATATTTCAATATAATTTTAGATTGGGTGATTCAAATTTTTTATATGCTTTCATAGTATATTTAAATATTAATTCAAACTTTTCTAAATAGATTAGAAACCATCTTGAAATGCACTAATACGCAACTTATATGTGACTTTATATATTGCTTTTAATAGTCTGTGATATGAATTCTAACTCTGTAACATTGTCTCAGATTTTTATTTCAAATTTTATGTTTCTTCATAGATACACATATCTCTGTGTATATAAGCACACACGTACACACACACGTACACCCACACACATATATAACTTTATATAAATATAAAAATATGTATATGTATATATATATACATGCTCACATATATATATATCTATATCTATCTATGTATCTATATCTATCTATCCATATATATATATATGTGTGTGTGTGTGTGTGTATATATATATATATATATATATATATATATATATATATATATATACATATACATGTGTGTGTGCACCACCTCTATTTAATGAAAATATCAGGGAATTGAATTAAAAATGATAGATATATTTTTGTGCATATGTTCCAATTAAACAAAAGAATAAATAGTTAAAAGTGAACCCCTACCCCTAATCAATACGTAAAATTTGTGCAATCATATTTCCCTGATTGTGAGAGTTTTGTTGAATCTAGTTCCAAATTCGTAGATAAATGTCTAAAACAACTTGTCATATACATTACACAATTCATATTGTCTCAAAAACTCTGGATAAGATATTTGAGAATAGAGTCAAAACTAATGATGTAAGAAGACCCTTTAGGCTTCCTGAAGAGAGATGACTCTTCCTGGGATTTTTACAATATAAAGCAAAGAATAAAAAAATCATGTAGTAAAATGTTTATGGAAAGATGCTCACATATTATTTATGGCTGAAAATTTCAGGTCTTAATATAGAACTCAATAAAGAATTCCATGTTTCTTTCTTGATTCTATGTAATAAAATAATATTTGTTAAAAAATGACATTTCATAGATTTAAAATGACATTTCATAGATTTAGATGATGTACCTCATAATTTCCGATGTTTTAGGTTTTTTTTTTAATATGACATTCCAGACTGTCATTTTCTGTTTTTCAATCAATAAGAATCTCCATTTCTCTGTTTCAGTATTATGTACATTTTGGTTGATTAAAATCTATTAACTCCTTGCAAGTTTTTTCTTATCATATTCGAACAGTTCTTCTTTAATTATACTGTTCTGATGTATTGACAATGATTTAATATTTTAATATTTAATTCATCCATACAATCAAAAGGATTGTCCTATATCCAATTATGTGTCTGAAGTTTTGTAATTTTAATAATTCTTTGAACATTAATTGACATTTTATAAAATTATTTTCTTATCTTGAATTTTCATGAGATGTTTTTTTTTTTTATTTCATGGATAAAAATTTGTTTTTGTTACATTTATGGATCTGGTGTTTGTTTAACTTAAATTCATCCAGAAATCATTTCCAGTCATTTATGTGTTTTGTAGATCTTTCTAATGTTATTTGTTATACATGTAAATCTTGGAAAAATGAACAAATTTGTTGAATAAAAATCCATAATATAAAAGAATTTTTGTTGTAAATATCATATTTTTTCCATTGTTTTTGTTCTTTTCTTTGTTACTGTGTTGTTAGTTATTTGTGAATAAAAGGAATGCTGCTTCTCTAAGAATATTTCCTCTCATATATTTTCAGTTATAGTTGACATATTTGTTTCTTTGAAAACAAAACAAGAAAAAAAATCTATTTTATTATTTTGTTTCTATTATGTCAACTCAGTTGTTTATCTAAATATATTTTCAAACGTTTTTAAAAGAGAGAAAGAAAATATTCATTCCACTCATAACACAAGTACCCTTATATAGCTGGCTGTTGTTCTTTGTGGATAGCTTAAACTAACATAACAGTTGATATCACTAATTATGAAAAGACAAAATTATAAGTGTCTCTATTGTTTTAGTTTATACTAGATAAACGTGTCAAGCCACAAAATACATGTTTTATTAATTCAGGGAAATATCTTTAAAGAACCACTATCATTAAGTACATATTATCATTTAGAAATATTTACAACAGTTAAACAAAGTGAGTCAACAAGAAAGTTTCTAAAAAGTGACTTGATCAAACTTCTAATGTTATTTGTTATACCTTAAAAGAAAGAAAGATACATTGGATAATGTTGTCCATTTTACATTATGTCTAAATAATAAATACCTAGCTGATCACAGCAGAAACAGTTTTGATTATTTTGGATCAAAATAAATCTGGAGATAAATAACAGCAACAATTGCTGTGAAAGAAATTGTGACAGATGTGTTAAACAAATAATACATAAAGTGAAGATGATAATGCTTGGAATAGGTTAATGGAAATAAATGGAAATATTTAAAAGAATTACAAATAAGTTTAACAATAAAAATACAAACTTATACATGAAATAAGTAAATCTATTCATGTGTATTAATGTTAAATATAGCAAGTGTCTTTTCTTTTTGGAAGAACTGTTCAGTTTGAAACCTATTACAAACAGAATCCTGGATTCAATTTTCTACCTAAATTTAGTTTTTTACTCATAGATGATTAAATAAGTTTAAAAAATATTACGATAAATGAATATTGTGTTAATTATATGTCTATAAATTAATTTGTAATTGAATTATTGGTTCATATACTTTGACTTTCTTAGTAACAAATTATAAATGAAAACGAACAATTTTTCTTATTATTCAGTATTTTTAATTAGTTCTTTGATTAACAAATGCAGCCATCCCCCTCTCTCTCTCTATTTCATTCTCTTTTGTATCCTTAGTTACATATATTCTTGAAATATTGATATTTTAATATAACAGGAGAATATCTATCTTTATTTGGAATTACCAACATAAATCACAGCTTGTGACTTCTTTCTAACTGTGACTTTCGCAATTATATAAAATATAATTGCAAGTAAATTAATATAAAGAGCAAAAGATATGAAATCACAGTAAATTTAGCGATTGTCTTTTATGTACCTTACTATACTGTCAATAAATACTGTTCACTTATTCATTATTAGTTAGGTTTAAAAGAGAAATTACCAAATATGTGTGTCATTGATTCAAAAGAGCAGGATACCAGAACTTTATCAGTGATCAATCAATCTGCTATATAGGTGGAAATGCATTTTTCATTTACTTTAAACATAGGCTCTGAAGACCCTTCTGAGATTTTTACAATATAAAGCAAAAAAAAAGACATTTAGTAAAATGTTTATGGAAAGATGCTCACATATTATTTATGGTTGAACATTTCAGGTCTTAATGTAAACCTCAATAGAGAATTCCATGCTTCTTTCTTGATTCATAGTAGCAACGTAGAAAATCAATTCTCATTACTATATTGTCAAGCATGCTTTTTACTAATGTGTGTTATACTATATCGGCAGTAGTCATTTTTCTCCTTTTATCTATTTTAACTGTTTTGAATTCCTTCTTGATCTTTTTTCCATTTCTCTTTTTTGATCCCTATCTCTTTATTTTCTTTTCAATGCCATTATCATTATATTTTACAACACAAACGCACCACAAGCAACAGGCCCACTAGTAAGAGTATAAAGGTAAAGAGAATAGGATTTCACCAACAGCTGACGGAGACAAGAGGAAGGACTAAATCATTTTGATTATTACCAACTACCTTGAATTATGTGGCCATGTTTACAAGTCTTTGGAGGACTTAATTGTCATGGCTGACATCGGTATCGGCAACTTGACAAAACTAAACCTGCTGGACTCTCTCATGTGCCAATACTGACAAGAGATTCCTGGGTTGCGTGTTGTGTTCTTGAGCAAAACACTTCATTTCACGTTGTTCCAGTATGCTCAGCTGAAAATGAGTACCAGCAATAGCTGGAGATTTAACCCTGTCCAGGGGGGAGTCTTGTACTCTCAGTCGCTTCACGCCATGAAACCGGGATAAGCACCGGCCAAATGAGCCTTCTGGCTTAAGACAGACTTTAGACTTTTTTATATATATATATATATATATATATATTGGTTCTGTATGAGCATCACATGGTCAACTGCACTAGCATTGCTCACAAAAAGATAACACATATATATATATGTATGTATAATTAGTTACAACAGTGACATATACAGGTACTTAGGTTTCATTGGGTTATACACCCCAACTCATTCAGCATGTTTTATAAACAAAAATGGCTACCTACATCTCAGACATTTTGAAGTCTTTAGAAAATACAGAAGAGTTTTACAAGGGCAGGTAATCTCCAATGTAACTCTAAATAGACAAATCCTTCAAATAATTTAAATGGAGGTAACTATAAAAAAAACAAAATATATATACATTTGTGTGTATACATATGTATATAGATATGTATATCTATCTATCTATCTCTCTCTACATATATATATGTATATATATGTGTATATATATATATATGTATATATATATATATACATATATAATAAAGAGTGTGTTGTAAGATACGAGGTGGACCATAATGCACCAGAGTACTCAATACTTATGGTAGTAAAGTGGGTAATAGGAAAAGAGTCAAGACACCGATGGGGTAAAACATTACATTGAAGGACACAAAGCAGCGGCTCGATGTGATTTGACTCGAATAAATGATAGGAAGGGAGAAATAGAATGGATGAGAGGAGATCACAAACATTAAAATATGCTCATCAGAGTTCAGACCACCTGCAGTTTCAACGATTTCAGGTAAATCGTTGAAACTGCAGGTGGTCTGAACTCTGATGAGGGTACTTTAATGTTTGTGATCCCTTCTCATCCATTCTATTTCTCCCTTCCTACCAATTCTTCAAGTCAACACACATCGAGCTGCTGATTTCTGTCCTTCAAGGCATCTGGTAAACTCTGCAGAGTGTGGGATTATAAACGAAACATGCCTCCAACTCAAGTCCATCTGAGCAGTCAGTAATGATGATACATTCAATATTTGCTAGTAGGGAGTATGGATGTTAAATATAATTGTTTCTACTTTTGGCACAAGGCCAGCAATTACCCAGTGTATTACTGGTACTTTATTTTATCAACCCCGTAAGGATGAAAGGCAAAGTTAACCTCGGCGGGATTTGAACTCAGAATGGCAAGGGCCGTAACTCCATACGTCAAAGAATGGCACCCGACCCTCTACCGATACTGCCAATCCACAAATAATGATGATGATATGCTTGTGCCTGTGTGTCTGTATGTTTAGATAAAGAGAGATTTGTGTATTATCACCATAATCATCATCATCATCATTATTTTACATCTGTTTTTCTATGCTGGCATTGGTTGTTGTATTCGTGCATAATAATACATACCTATATACCTATGTCCCTACCTACCTACATACATACATAAATACATACATACATAATACATATATGCATACATACATATACAGAATAGTGTTACAATCATACACACACATATCTTAAACGTGTATATCGTTATGTATACATATTCATGAAAACAAACACAATTCTGCTGATATAAACAATACAATGTGTGTGTATTGTGTGTTAGTGTTGTGCATATGGTGTGTTGTGTATGTGTGCACGTTAGACCATTTCTCTTTTAAAGCACAAAAAAATTACTACTCTCTGATAAATAATTATAGTTTCTTTATCTGTATAAAGGAGACCCTATCTAAAAAAAGAGGGGGGGGGGACTAAATTGTGATTTCTTATATGCAAAGTAATACGTATTTAGGTAAAAAGTTGGAGAAATGAAGTAACTCAACAGAGTGTCTTTCCTTCAAAGATATATCACTATTTTCTCCTCTTTTGTACGAGAGTATCTTTCCTTTAAACATATATTACTATTTTCTCTACTTTTGTATGAGAAAAAAATGAAGCATAATTTTTAGAAAAACTAAGTTCTTTGGAATAGCTGCACATTAATGGATGAAGCATTTATTTTTCTTTATATTGAATCTCTTTAGGCTCGTGTTTTTCTCTGTTTTTATAACATGTTTTGTTTTCTGTTCTTTCAGCTTATGACTTCTATTAATATTTGATATTGAATCAAGTTTCTTTAGCAGGAGTTGTAAAATCAACTTACATTAAGAAAGAAATACAATTTCTTTTGTTTATATGAATAGAATATTATTAATGTATTGATATAACCTCTACAGTTTAGGATAATTTCATTCAAAACTTCAAACTCCAGTGCACACATATTTAGCTTCCTACTGTCCTGATTTATTAGGTAAATATAAATTTTGAAAGAACCACTTTCAGTAGTTAAAACTGAAGTTAATAAGAAATCTCATAATTTTACAAATAATGATTTTCTTCCAAGAAAATCGGTCATTTGAAATATTTATTACTTCAAGGACAATCAAATAAGTAGCCATATATTACTAATAAATATTTTATTGTGCTTGAATAGATAAAAGATAATGATGTCGAGAAAGAAACATTTTAAACATGAAAATGATACAAATAGTGACTAAATAAAATGCAAGGAAAATTTTATTTGAACCATTATTTTCGTAATTTGATTTTGCTTACATCCTATACTTATGACAATGGAAAATTAGCATGTAGAAATACAGTTATATTTTTCAATTTTTATTTGATAGTTAAATGAATATCATCATCATCATCATGATTTAACGTCTACTTTCCCTGCTAGCAAGGTATTGATTTATCTTTAACTGAGTCCATACTGAAGCAGATCTTCTGACCACCCAGACAGGCTGGTCGTCCACATATTGCTCACATACGATCCGATGTTCTACTGAAAGCATTTTATTTTGGTACTTGACCAAGAAAGATCGTGATGTCTTTGAAGCAATTGAAGGAGCCTTGGAATCCTTTGGTAACATTCTATAGCCGAATGCTGTTCCTATCACCAACTACTTTACAATGTATATTGGATGCATTTATTGTGTAGATCACCAACATATCCATGACACATTTTAAGTTGATTGTCACAAATAATTATATATATAACAAGTATCACAGAAAAGTCACAAGATAAGAGTAAATGTTATTTAAATATGAATTGTATATACACAGCTAAACTGTTAAACTAGATTACATAAATCATCTCATATGACTTTCTACATATATTGCAACCTGTCATAGGACCAGTAAGATCAAACTAATGCTTTTATAGTGATTATTTCATTTGTGTTGCATCCATCCTTTCATAATTACATTGATCAGATTTTTTTTGAAAATGTAAGACTGTTTAAATACATATCTTAATAGTAAACATGCAAATGGAAAGTGAAAATATAATTCAAATAGATTAATTGAAACAAATAAAAGAAAGGATAAATAGATTAAAGAGAGAATGTTACTCCTGCTGACAACTTCATGTGATGGAATTTGGGTCAGTAATCTAACACAGTTTGCCTCTCAGCCACTGTATGAAATGTGAAATGGAAGGAAGAATTTCATCTTTTTTTTTTTAAACATGTAAAAATATATATTTATTGCTATTTTATTCCCAATGGTATTTATAAAATAGTGCTTTTAATAATTAATAAGGATTTGATTGTTTAAATGCTCAATAGTTCTTCTTTTTGTTAATTTATATTAGTCTTTGACAAGTGTTTACTTAAGAATATGTTTTTTAAGTTTCTTTTGCAACTTTCCTCTAAGAAACACCATTCTGTTCTTTTTCACTGTTTTGTAGGATTATTTTCAATTTAAATTCTGTTAATACCATCAAAAATTGACATTTTGCAAAAGGTAGAGATTTTAAACAAAAGCAAGCTAATGGTAAATAAAAACACAAAACAAATACGGATTAGCATGACTGTAGAGAACATTTCAGAAATGTTAATTAATAATAAATGCATCATTTTCTTTTTAACTCATATTTAACATTAAAATAAATATTTTGGATTTGACATTTCCGAAAATTGACATAATTATAAAAAAGATCAAGAATGGAAAATATCCCAAGTGGGAAAATGGCATAAATATAGTTAAATGAAATACGTGTTGATGTACTGGATGATATATGCAAGTAATACTTAATGAAGTGAAATTTGACAATTAGTTGTTGATAGAAAACAATCACCTAGTGTTAAATGTTACAAACTCTGAAGGAAAAAAAAGGAGAAAATTTCAAAAAATTGAATAATTAATTGTCATACTAATTAAATTAATTATGATACTGATGTTTTATATCTTGAACTATAACAGCTATGAACATTTACATTACTCTATATATACTATTATATTTTCACAATAAAGGCTTGACCTCACATAATTTTCTTACATAATATGAAAGCTATGACATTTTGATAATATTTATATTGAGAACAATACCTTAACATCAGTATAAGCGACTGATTACAGCTGGTTTGAACAGAAAGAGGTTAGAGAATTCTGGCCAGATATGGCGGGTTTAAATTGTAAAGGGGTATTAGACCTGGTATTAGACCATAGTTATTTTGAGCATGATAGATCAATGGACCTAGGTTATTACCTGCAGAAAAAATGTTATTAACAATTTTGGTAAGAAGAAAATCAACCAGGTTACATATCTAAATATGTTTAGGAAAACACTTTTCAATTGAGTCAAATGTCCCTATATAGTTAAAAATGTTTTGTTTTAGTTTATATAAAAGCAAAACAATCTCTAATTTTGGAGCAGAATGTAATGTTATTCCCACCATCGGACACTATGCTTTGCAGCATAGAGTTATGGCCCATTACATTCTGAGTTCAAATCCTGTGGAGGTTAGCTTTGCCTTTCATACTTACAGGGTCGATAAAATAAATACACTGGGGTTGATTTAACCGACTTTCCTCTCCCCTTCAAATTGCTGACCTTGTGCCTAAAATAGAAATCATTATTAGATTGTGTCTGAAGACAAACTTTTGTAATTAGAATGATTAATGGACATTATCATTGTGAATGAAAAGAAACTGGATGTATCATTTCTCTTTGTTTCATTTTCAGAACAGTTTAAACACTTTCATATAATATATAAAAAACAATTTGTCAAAACGTTTGTGGACACTTTGTAATTCATCAACCTCCCATTATAGTTGTTCCTCTCTCATGTGATCCTTTGAAGACAAATTCTTATTATTACCACAAACCGGGTGGTGGATTAGCAATATCGGTTGAATGTTAAGCAAAATGCTTTGCAGCGTATAGTTACATTGCTTTACATTCTGAGTTCAAATCTTGCTGGCGTTTGCTTTGCGTTTCATTCTTTCAGGGTCGATAACATAAAGTACCAGTAACACACTACGGTTGATTTAATCGACTTTTTCCTCTCCCAAAATTGTTGGCCTTTTGCCAAAATGAGTAACATAATTCATTAAATGTAGTTCATATTTATGAACCAGTATATGAATATAAAGCATACAAAATATACACACTGAAACACCGTCAGAAATTTAAAGAGGGGATTGACACATGAGGATGGAAACATGATTGAATATTTTAAATTGATGTGGAGTCACAGGCTAACCAGTCTTGATCAGATTTATGAATATTAAACATTATATTTCTACATTGATTTTCAAGGGACCATTTTTAGTATTTTTGTACTTAGTAGAATTTCGAGTTTATTTATTTATAGATATAAAGGAACTATGATTTTATAATTAAGGAATTAAGTAATTTTTTTATTTCCAGGGTAAAGATTACTTACAAATATTTCTGTTTTCAGTAACACACAAGACATACTATGTTACACAATAAGGATTCGGTAAGCCCATGACTTTCTTTTGTTGATGAAGGTCTTAATTAATTTAATATGATGGGAGAGTCCATCATATATATTTTCATCATTTTACGTCCGCTTTTCCCTGCTTGCAAGGGTGGGACAGGAACTGATTCTGGCTTGATTTCTACAGCTGGATGCCCTTCCTAACACCAACCTCATTTACAGTGAGTGCTGGGTGCTTTTTTGCCGTGGCACCTCCACAACCACTTTGCAGTGGAATGATAGGGACCCCAGTCCCTATCATCTCATTTCTACAGCTGAGTAAACTGGAGCAATGTGAAATAAAGTGTCTTGCTCAAGGAAACAACACATATATACGTATGTATATATATACATATATATATGTATGTATATATATATATATATAAGGATTGAAGCACTTACTTGAGTGAGGGTTGCTTCTGTAAAGACCTTCTATCCAGCTTTCCTGAGAGATTCTTACCACCACAGTCTTTTGCAGTATATTACTAGTATTATTAAATCCCGTCGATGTTAACTTTGCCTTTCATCCTTACGGGGTCGATAAAATAAAGTACCAGTAATGTACTGGTTAATTGCTGGCCTTGTGCCAAAAGTAGAAACAATTATTTTATTCATATCATTGGGATAACATATAATAAAGTAAGCCAGTAAGAGAGCCTCTACATGATCATATGAATTTCTAAAAATAACTGCTAAATCTTCCTCAAATCATATACAAGTCTTCAAAAAGTTAGAGGACATCAGATAATGTGATACTATATGTACTGTGTCAGAGAGACACTGGATAATATAATACTATATACATTATGTATGATAGACACATTGAATAATGTAGTACTGTATGTACTATGTCTGATAGATACACTAGATATTATAGTACTATAAATACTATGTCTGATAGACATAGGAGATAATGCAGTACAATATATATTTTGTCTGCTGGAGACACTAGATAATGTGATATTATATGTACTATGTCAGAAAGACACACTGGATAATGTGGTATTATATACATTATGTCGGGTAGACAGACTCGATAATGTAATCTTATATACATTATGTCTGGGAAAATTTGGAATGGTTATGGCTGGAATGCATATCACAAGAAGTTTAGCTCCAGATCAAGACTGATCTGGAGCTAAACAACCACAACAACAACAACAACTACAACAAAGGCAAAGACATCACAAGGGACATTTGAACACACAATACTGATACACAAAACAGAATTGTAACAAGCTACTCTTTTTCTCTCAATTATTTCCCCACAGAAATAAATGTGTTCAATTTTTCAGAGATGTGACTTTTGTGTCTATGCCTTGTAATATTAGAAACAGGAAGTATTTTCAACCAGAAAAGAGCAGTGTTTTAAAATATGAAACATCATCATATTATGAAGAAGTTCTGTATGGAATCGGGTTAGAAAACCAATTGAATTTGGATACATTTAAGATAATTTACAGGAACAAATATAGATTTTTTTAACAAAAAAAAAAAAAAAAAAATCTCTCTATTTTCGAAAGAAAGAAGAATACTCCAATTCAAAAATGAACAGGTTTTCAAATACCAAGCAGGTTTTCATTTCAAGAACATCTAAATCAGACTGTTCTCTTATATTTTCCTTCAATTCAATATATATATATATATATATATATGTATGTATATATTTGCTCCAGAATCTTTCATTTTACCCACTCTACTACCCCTAGTATCGAGTACTCTCGTGAGTAATGGTCTAACGGATTTTTACTGCTTCCATTCTGATATATATATATATATATATATATATATATATATATATATATATAGATATATATATATATATATATAGAGAGAAAGAGAGAGAGAAGATGAAATAAGTACCTTTTTGTATATGGCTTAACATTTTTTGTTCTTTTCTTGTTTTAGGTATTTATTTATTAGTAATTTTATATTCACTTTAAGAGAATGTCATTTTAAAAAATACTTTTTTTTAAAATCAAATGTTTGTATTTACTTTATTTGGAAAACATTGCAAAACAAAAGCAAGATATTACATTCAGCATTTGCTCATGTTTGGAATTATTGATGGTTCTTTTAAAGCACATATCAATTCCATTTAAGTTCTAAATAATTCTATATATTTTTTCTCACAATCCTGCAAATAATTTCCTGTTTTTTTCTATATAAATCCAACAAATACATGTAGCAGTTACTTTTATAATTTAATTTACTGTCCTAATACTGATACATGATACATGATACATATACACTAAAGAATGTAGCAAGCAGTCAATCACGGAACAAATAGTGAAAAACTATTTCATTTTAATATATATATGTGTGTGTGTATGCATATATACATGTATGTAAATAAATAAATAGACACACACAGACACACACAGACACATACACACACACACACACATATATATATATATTAAATGTAGAATCATATTATTAATTCTCAAAAGAAAGTAGAGAAATAGACTTATAGAATGTAATTGCCAGATAAAGGAATAACTTAATGTATGCGTATATATATATATATGTGTATATGTATATATATATATATCATCATCATCATCATCATCATCACCGTTTTATGTCTGTTCTAGCATGGGTTAGACGGGTTGTCCTGTTGTGGGCAGTGTCCTGTCGGCTGACCATGTCTTGCACATACGAGAACTGATTCTGGTTATATATATATATATATATATATAACCAGAATCAGTTGGTTATATATATATATATATATATGTAGTCTTAATATTTTATTTGAAATAATGAATCTTGAAACAAATAAAAACAATTCTGTTTACATATCTGCATATTAATATTTACTTTGAAATATAAACATTTCTTGTTTGTATTGTTTATTAACTTTCGATAAGAAATCTACATCAATATTGAAGGTTTAGATTTTTTTTATTCCATAATTATTCTCTTAAAATTTGATTGTTAATTTATAGAGAATTGATTAACAGTTAATATAAACAATATTGAATAACCACTAACTAAAAACCACTTCTATAATAGATTAATAATATATATATATAGATTAATAATTGTTTCTACTTTAGGCTCAAGGTCAGCAATTATCCAGTACATTACTGGTACTTTATTTTATCGACCCCGTAAGGATGAAAGGCAAAGTTAACCTCGGCGGGATTTGAACTCAGACTGTAAAGGGACGTAACTATGCTAGAAAGCATGGCGTCCAAGCCTCTACCGATACTGCCAATTCACCGCCATAATAGTTTAATAATAAGTCTTTCTGATGATTAGTTTACCATTTTCTCTGTGGGATGCAGCTGAAACACCACTCTGAGTTAGGTGTGGAATCTGTCAACCATCATCTTCTCCTTTTGTTTCTTCCTCTGCCTAATAGTCCTTGCTGTTTCCCTCTTCTACCTATCATTTGTGGCATTTATAATTCTTTCCAATACTGCTTTCTTTTTCTGTATGAATAATTTATAGTTATATCAATAATAAATTTATCTCATTTGTTATATAAAGAATAAATTAAAAAATATAACTAGTCTTTAAAAATGCTGTTTATAATATTCTAACCGAAGGTGTCGAAAATTAAAATATTTAAAAACAGAGATGAAGATGTATAATATTTTGCTATGTAACTAGATATCTGATTACTTCTTTTTTAATGAAATATCATAAAACTAATAAAAATTACATTAAATTATATTTTCTTAGAATAAAGCTGAATGAATTAAGATAAATAAATTATATACATAACTTTCTTAAATTCTAAAATATGAAATTTTAGACATATATATTGCAGGAAAAAAAATAGTGTTATGAATGAATTGTATGAAAGTTGTGTTGAGAATCTTAATAATATATTTATGCTTAGAGTAATAATGGTTTCTTATATAGGCACAAGGCCAGCAATATTGGGGGAAGGGAAAATCGATTAAATTAACCCCAGTGCGAGACTGGTACTTTATTTTATCGACCCCGTCAGGATGAAAGGCAAAGTTAACCTTGGCGGGATTTGAACTCAGACAATAAAGGGCCGTAACTCTATGCTGCAAAGCATGGTATCCGACTCTCTACCGATACTGCCAATCCACCGCCCTTATGCTCAGAGTAATAATGAAACCATTAATGTATGGAAGACATAAGGAATTGTGCACAAATGTTTTATATAAATAGTAAAAGGGAATACTTCCTATTTTACATCATATCTCAGGTGTATCTGAGTGGTTAGAAAACTTTACACCTTTTAAAAGGTTGAGGTTCGATCTCACCTCACAAAATGTGATATAAATGCATCATCATCATCATCATCACCAACATTATTATCGTTTTAACACCTGCCTTTCCTTCTAGCAAGGGTTGGATGAATCTACACAGATCAAATCATTACTGAAGCAGAGCTACTGACCTACCAGACAGACCAGGGATCTGCTTCTCACTTACATATGGTCACATGATCTACTGAGTGCACAATAGAGGGTGTCATGTATTTGACAACTGAAAAGTCCTCTCAATCCTTTGCTTGGCAAGCTTTCTCTGACTGAATGTCCTTCCTAAAACGAAATCCATAAACTCATGAATTTCTGAAATTTCACACATCTATCCATATCTCTTCTTACTTTATGTGAACACAAAGACATACAGAAAACTTTATTACAATCTATAATATATTCATTTATTTTATTATTATTTTATTAGGGTGGGTATCATTTCTGAGATCCATGGATGAGTTCTCTCCAGGTGTCTCTGCCCTACATCATTACCACTATGTCCTGTGTCTTCTACAGACCAATGTCTACCCTTATAGTATCACCATATGTCATTCTTGGTCTCCCTCTTCCTGTGTATCCAAGTAGGAGCTCACACAGGACCATTGAGTGCAGTGTCAGCACTGAATGTCACTGAGCATGTCCAGCTAACCTCAGTCTCCCCCGCTTCATTTTCAAGCTGACTTTTAGAAGGTTCCTTTACAACTCTGAATTCTTCATCCTCAGTACATATTGGATAATGTTTAGAGCCATTCTCAGCATCTTCATGTAGCACTCATTCACTATCTGAATGAGTCCCTTGGTCAATGTCAAAGTCTCATACCTGTATATCAGCCCAGACTCCATTGTGACGATGAAAAGATGGATCTTCAGGTGTTTTTGAAGATCCAACTTCCACGCTGACCTCATTTATAATATATTTTATTCTCCCTATCTTTATTTAAATTAATGTCTATGCTTGTTTAGATAAATATGTTTATCCTTGTACTTGTTGAAACAGCTAATTATGTTTTATTCACTAGATATTATATTATATTAATACGTTAAACATAGGATTCAGAGTTTCTATGAAGTAAGAGTTAGGAAAAGGTGAACAAATTAATGTGTAAGTTGTTGAAGTATGTAACCACTATCTAGATTTAAATGTATGTTTAACTTTTATGAAACATACACAACAGACCCTATAAATTCTGAAGTAATTGACATTTATATACATTCTTATTGAATGGCATTTTACTGGCTTCCCAACTACAGCTTCTTATTTTCATAGCTATCCAGAGTTCTAATTTGTTTAAAACTCTAATTATATTAAAACATAAATGTTCTGTTTTGCTGCTATATCTCAATATAAATGTCATTTTTTTTTCTGAGTTCATAACATCTACTTCCTGCCATATTCCTCTCAACAGAAATATCTCCTTTGCTCAAATATTTTATCAATGTTCCTGCAAAAATCTCAGATTTTAAATATATACAATTTTCCAACAGCGACGCATAGCACTTATATACATTAGAGAGAATTGATAAAATGATAAAATGTATAATATATATATATATATTCTATTATTTACATGTTTCAGTCATTTTTTTTTCAATCTGATGAGCTATACAAGAGAAAGAGATGCGTTAAAAGACACACACACACACAGACACATATATATATACATACATGTATATATATATATATATATATATATAATATATATATATATATATATACATGTATATATATATATATATATAT
>OZ024750.1:32449989-32477489 GCA_964016885.1 Eledone cirrhosa | reverse complement strand
TAGATAGCTGTAGAATGTTTTGTTAAAATAAATTATATATTCATACAATTAATGACTAGTTGAAATGCAATTAAAAATTCAAGAATGATTTTAATCATTTAGATATAATTTTAATGGAAAATTCTTGAAATTTCTAAATTATTAAATGCTAATAATGTCAATGATATTTATGAGATTTTTAGTTGATTACTAAACAGAGTTGGTGATCCTACTGTGAGACACCAAAGTTAGTTTTATTCTAACTACAATGTATAAATTTGAGGATTGAATCTCCATTTTGTTTCACTGTATATTGGAAACATACATTTTGTTTCACTGTATAATGAAAATATTTTAAATTAGGAAAACAGACATGCAGACAAGCTTTATGTTGCATTAATATTTATATATTTATATATGGTGGATTGGTAGAGGGTCGGACGCCATGCTTTGCAGCAAAGAGTTACTTCCCTTTACGGACTGAGTTCAAATCCCGCCGAGGTTAACTTTGCCTTTCATCCTTACGGGGTCGATAAAATAAGTACTAGTAATGCACTATGATAATTGCTGGCCTTGTGCCAAAAAGTAGAAACAATTATTTTATATATGCTATTGAAAACATTTAATTGCATAATTTTAGCATGATTTTTTCTATACTCTCAGTGGTACAGCTATCATATTCTCTCTTAATGGTTGAATATTTTCGACTGTTTAAGCTCTTTGTATATTTGGGTTTTATCATAACAGTTTTATTTTATAGCTTTTATTAATTTTGAGTTGTGTTGTTGGGGACAGGAATCCTTACATAAGAAAAAGGATTGCAATATGGCGATATTCTACTTAAACATCAGTTCCATACATATTAATAAAAAGAAGATAATAGAAAATGTAAAGATAATACCACCTATTAGATTTCAAGTATCACATTATATAAAAGCACTTAAGAATAATAAATGCTTGAGAAATTAGCTGAAAAGAAGAAAAGAAAACGCAAAAACACAAATAATTCTATATAATCTATTTTATTTCATTTAGAGATTCCATATATTAAAAAGAAACTTTTATCAATATTTTCAATTTGTTTCAGGAATTAATTTGTAGAAGTATTTTTTAATCAATATTATAACTATCTTAGCAGCCTGTATAATTATGTATAAAATTTGCTGAGGTTCATTAAAAAAAATTAAAAATGTATCACAAAATTATTGTGAAAATAATAGAATTATAGTCCTGAAGGGAGATTACTGTCAACTATTCTTGTTTTTCTCCAATTAAGTTTCTCATATATAACATGCCTTAAACTTAGTAAAGTAATTGAAATACTCTTTATTATTGAATGTTTTAGAGTAGGTGGGATATTAAGATTTCACATAGAATTAATTATGTTTTTGTCTTAAAGCTGTTATTGAAATTTATTGCAATCAATCTAGTAGAAAAAAAAACAACAATATATATATATAAGAAAAGAAATTAATGGATTAATAGTTGAAACAGTTTTTCAAATAAATTGAAAAATTTAGAATTCTTAGCTGTAGTATTTCTTCTTAGGAGATTTTATAATATGATGCATCATTAGAACCACGCTTATGATTTACACTTCTCAATGTGTTTGTGCACACCAGAATGCACCTGTATATGTCTACACTCTCACAAAATCGGAGCAGTGATATATGCATGTTATATATGTACAATTCTCCTCACTACATAAATAGTATTATCTTCATGTTTCCAATATTTTTATCACAAATGTATTATAGTATGTATAAACACTAAATGTATGGTCTGTTACACTGATTTTGCTTTACATTATAGAGTGTATGTATTATTGTATCGTTGATATTTGATTTTAATTGAAAGAATTAGTATAATGTAATGTATCAGAAAACAAACCTATTCCTTTCCTCCATACACACACACCTATATATGTGTATACACACACACACACACACACACACACATATATATATATACGTAGGTCCCGGGTTGAGTCGGGGATAACCACAGTAAGTAAGGTACTCAATACATGGCAGAGTAAAATTTTTTTATTTTATAGAAGGAGCTTCTACAGGACTAGTACTGTTTCATTCAGATGAAATCTTCAGGAAGCTCTGTGCTTCCTGAAGATTTCATCTGAATGAAACAGTACTAGTCCTGTAGAAGCTCCTTCTATAAAATAAAAATATATATATATATATATATATTTACTGTAGTATAAGTTTGGTAGAAATATCCAAAGGTAAGAGCACTCAGTCCATAGGAATAGTTAAGTATAATTAGTTAAAACAGTGACATATACCGGTACTTAAGTTTTGTTGGGTTATATAACAGGCTGACTGAGTTGAGGTGTATAACCCAATGAAAGTTACGTACCTGTATATATCACTGTTGTAACTAATTATACATACATATATATACATATATATATGTGTGTATATATATATATATATATATATATATATATATATATATATATATATATATATATGACTTAGTGGTTAGAGCATTGGGCTTGCAATTGAAAAGTTGTGAGTTCAATTCTCAGACCGGGTGATGTGTTGTTTCCTTGAGCAAGACACTTTATTTCACATTGCTCCAGTTTACTCAGCTGTAGAAATCAAGCCAGAATCAGTTCCTGTCCCACCCTTGCAAGCAGGGAAAAAGCAGATGTAAAATGATGATGAGGATATGTGTGTGTGTGTGTGTGAGTGAGTGTATGAAGGCACATGGCTTAATGGTTGAGCTAGACACTTTATTTCATGTTACTCCAGTTCACTCACCTATAGAAACGAGTTATTACACCACTGGTGCCAAGCTGTATTGGCCAATACTGGTAGCGTGGAGAGAGCAGACTTGTATTCATAGGCAACTGCTTGTCTTCCACAAACACACCTTGCCTGGGCTTGTGCCTTGGAGTGAAAGTTTCTAGGTGAAAATCCCATGGTCATTTGTTACTGAAGGTGGTTTTTAAAAACAAGAATATATACATATATGTATATATATATATATATGTATGTGTGTGTGAGTGTGTGTGTGTGTGTGTGTATGCATGTGAGTGTGTATATAGATTCAACGCCTTGCTTGTTTTGATATGCATCAATTTGTTATGCACTTTCACACATCAACTGTGATTTGATGGGGGGTTATTGGCTTTTTAACATTGGTCTGTTAACATTGAGACATCTTCACCTAGGCTATTGAACTGGTATTAATTAAATCCACGTTGTGTTCATATACCACACATGGCTCACCTCTTAAGAACCACAACCACCATTATGCTACTTCCTCTGCCTTGAAGATCAACTTAATGACACTTTAATTACTGGCTCCTGTGATTCCAGCACATTGTAAGCTGTTTCTCACCTCAGTGGCTCACATATCACTTACAACTTGTTAATTCCTTATACTTTTCTCAGTTCAGTATAATTTTCCCTCTTCCTCTGGACATGATTCTCATTTCATTCAACCTTATATCATTCATGTTGAATTGGAAAATGTTTAATTCCCTTGCCTCTATTTTAGTAATAATTTGTAAATAACTATCTTGATAGATTTCATTTACATGGTTTTACTTAATTAAACATGGAATATTTGAAGAAATAGAAATTTACTTACTTTTGGTAAATTCAAATGTAGTAAAATATTTGAAATATTTGATTTGTATGTCAAAGTAGCAATTCTTTATTTACATATTATCTTCAAACAATTTAGCCTCTCAGCTAATTTAATTTGAAAGAATGAGAATATACGACATAAAAATTAATTCTTCCATAATTCAATATTTTCTAGAATTTGAATGTTTTAAATAACTATTGGAGGATCATTTGAAGTATTGTAAGTAATATTCTGCAAAATTAGGTTGAAGAATGTAGAAAAAGTGATAGTCATAAATCACCTATTATTAACAAACAAAATGGTAGTGGTTTGGCAGAATCAGTAGAGCAGCAGACACCATGCCTTGTGGCATAGAGTTACAGCTCTTTATATTCTGATTTTCATTCCTGTTGAGGTTACCTTTGCCTTTCCTCCTTCCGGGGTCAATAAAATAAAGACCCAGTTATGTACTGGGGTAGAAATAATCGAATTTCCCCTCCTTCAAAATTGTTGGACTTGTTCCTAAATCAGAAAACATTATTGAGGGCAGGGGTTTGGCTTTATTAGTAGGGCATCAGGCAACATGCTTTGCAGCATAAAGTTATGGCTCTTTATATTCTGATTCCATATCCCAGGGACGATAAAATAAAGTTCCAATCACGTACTGAAGTCGATGTAATCGACTTTCTCCTCTCCTAAGATTGTTAACATTCCTAAATCAGAAACCATTATTAACAGACAAATGGTGAGTGTGGATTGGCAGTATCGGTTGAGGGTCAGACGCCATGCTTTTATGCATAGAGTTACGGCCCTTGCCATTCTGAGTTCAAATCCCGCCGAGGTTAACTTTGCCTTTCATCCTTACAGGGGGTCGATAAAATAAAGTACCAGTAATGCACTGGGTAATTTCTGGCCTTGTGCCAAAAGTAGAAACCATTATAAACAGACAAAACAATAGCACTTACATTGTTCACATTTTCTATATATCTGAATCAACAATGAAAAACAAAAACTGTTGTAGAAGCAGAATCTCAGGAAATTATATTAGAGATACTCCCAATTAGGTGAATATCATTGTGAAATCTTAGTTAATAGATTTGGATCTGATCAACTAATATTAACTCAGTATACATCCCTTTACGGTCTGAGCTCAAAACCCGCCAAAGTTAACTTTGCCTTTCATCCTTACGGAATCAATAAAATAAAGTACCAGTAATACACTGGGTAATTGCTGGCCTTGTGCCAAAAGTAGAAACAATTATTAACTCAGTTTTACTGAATGTTAACACAACAATTTCATTAATTCATGTTTATTGAACACATATATGGGAATTTATCTTTGGGGGAAATAAAAAAAATGTGTTCTTTGATATCTTGTAAATAATTGCAATGAACTAATAATACTGCAGATAATATCTCTGATATATCAATATATTAATATCATATATCACATTTATATGTATATACACTCGGCACCAAAAGCATGGCTTTAATTTTAATTTCTGCAAAATTATTATTTGTTTTTTTCATGATTTTGTTTTCATTTCCTTTGCCTGCCAATTTTATGAATTTGTGTTTAGCACTTTTCTACTATCAATCCCTTATAGTGAAATATTATCTCATTTATTGATAAATAACAATTTTATCTTATATCTTAGTTGACTTCTTGTAGTCCAACAAATATTGCTGACACAGTTAAACTCAAGATTTTCCCTCAAGAAGCTATTGTAAATATTACTTCAAACTGAGTTCTCTGATAATCTTTGGAAAAACATCTATCCTTATTTTTTAAATATTCTCTCAAAACAGTCACTTTACTGGATGGAATTGTGTGCTGTTCATCTCTACTGCTGGTGCCAGCTATCCTGAGGGAAACTTGGGAGGGAACCAGCTACTAGACAGATCGCCTATACACCCAAATCCGACGAACGATTTTCATGTTAGTGTCACTTCAGACTTCCACCCGAGTTTCCAGGCGTGGATCTCCACATTGTTAATTGAATCAAAATCTAATATATTGGAGTATTAATAATTATTAGATATACAAAGATGGTGGTTAGTAAAGTAATTATTTAGAACTAAATGAAATATCTCTTTCATTTTGAGTTCTAACAATCCTGAAATTAATTTTATATCTTATTTTCAAATAATGATAATATTTTTGCTTATTTATGTATTTATTTAATTGTCTATATTCCTTTCAATAGATATTTGTTCTTTATAAGAAGTCAACTATTAGATTATTTATTGTTGATGGTAAATTTTCCCATACATAACTGAAATTTGCTAAATTGTTTCCGAATTCTTCGTTATATTCTTAGTTCAAATCCTTCCAATTTCTTCTTCTTACAATTATTCCTGGGAGGGTAGTGGATGTCTCTCTGTCGGAAGCAACGGAGCAAAAGCATTCCAAGCTCATAGATTTTATACAACCATTTTGATCATTTTCTACCTCTGGGTCTCTTGCTAGTTGGCTTTGCCTATAGAATCTGTCCAGTTGATTCTTACTGTTGCTACTACTGCTGTTGCTGCTACAAAGACAACAACTACTACTACTATTACTACTACTACTAACTACTGCTACTACTACTACTACTACTACTACTACTACTACTACAATTCTCACCACCAAATTTAAAAACCCTGACAAGATCAATTTTTGCCTTTCAAACAGAGGAGCTGACAAAATAAATACCAGTAATATGCTGCATGGATTCTGTCAACTATACACCACATCCCATACATAATTAATCCTGTATTTAGTCACACTAAATCAATATTGATAATTGCATCTAAAGCAACAGCAAAACTAATGAAATGTCTAATATCAAATAAGTTTTTAATGTCCATTTTGGATTTCCACAATGGCATCAAACAGAATAGTTACTTGAATATTTGCCATTATTGTTCAGGTAGCCAGTTTTATGGAAAATTTATATTTCACAGTTGATAAGAACAAAGGTTTTATGGCTAGATACTAATTTTAGTATCAAAGATTCCAAATTGGAGTTGAATGAAATTGTTTTAATTTAAACACAGTCTATGGAACCTTGCCCAGTTATTCTAAATCATATATTATAAGGAATTGTGTAAAAATAATCCTACTGTTGAAAATAATAGCAATAATGGTTTCTGATTTAGGCACAAATTCAGCAATTTTGGGGAGAGGGGGAAGTCAATGACCCCAGTGCATTACTGGTACTTTACTTTATCGACCCAGTAAGGATGAAAAGCAAAGTTAACCTCGGTGGGATTTGAATTCAGACTGCTAAGGGCCGTAACTCTATGCTGCAAAGCATATTGTCCAATGCTTTACCGATACTGCCAATCGACCACCCTCTACTACTATTGAAAATAATAATAATAATAATAATAATAAAATTAATTTAATCTGTATAAGACATTCATTTCTGCTTCTGTCTGCATTATCATCTTAATATATAATATATGAGGCTGGTGGATTGGAGAACCAGACAATATGCTTTGTAGTATAGAGTTATGGCCCTTTAAGATCTTGGTTTAAATTTTGCTGAGGTTAGCTTTGTCTTTCATCCTTATGAGGTTGATAAAATAATGTACCAGTAATGCACAGGGGCCAATTTAATCGATTTGTGTCTAAATCAGAAACCATTATCATTTTAATATATATATAATTATAATATAATAATTATAATATCATCAGATAATAAATTGCAGGTTTATATAAAGAAATAGAGAGGAATCAATATTAAAAGAAAAGATAGAAATATATATTTCTACACTGCAGAGTGTTTCCCCACAAATCTAGATCCATAGGAAATTTGCTTTGTATGTATTTTGTCTGAAATATATATTTTATATTTATATTCTTTTAACCAAAGTAATGAAAGTGTTTCAGCCCAGTTTGGATTAAAAACTAACAATGAATGTTCAAAATAGTTCTTATATATACCAAGCAGTCATTTGCTGCTGAATTCACTGCTAAGCTCACCAACTGTTTTGTTACAGTCATTTAACTTAGGTTTTGAGATACATTCTGTTAAGGGATGAAATACTTGCTTGAGTGGGGTTCCTTCTTTGAAGACCTTCTGCTTTCCAGCTCTCATGAGAGAATCTTACCACTGTACGAAAGAGAAAACAATATCAATTTAGTTAAAAAAGAAAAAAAATATAAATGCCAAATTAATATGTAAAATGTAAAGTTTCCATGGAACAAGAATTTGGTGAGAAATTATGTATTAGTAGTATCAAGATTAACTATATTTTTTATATAAAAATCTAATGACAAGAATTCACTTAAATTGATTGTGGCAATTAACATTATATATTGATAAGTGTTTAATGAAAGAAAACTTCAGACCAGTTTCAAGACTTCTTAATATGTAAAAATATATTTTTTATTTGTTGCTATGATTGGAGAATTTTGAACATTTGTATGATGAGTGGAGTTATTGCCAGATAATGGTAATGGAGGAAACACCAATGAATGAAAATATATGTGGAGATATCAAGATCGATAATGATGTAATTATGAAGTGACCGAAATCTTTAAGATATGTTGCTTAATAGTAGCTTTGGTAACTCACAAATGAATATAATTATTGGTGAGTGAGAACATTTAAAATACAGCATCAAGTGTTAATAAGAGGAAATTTATAACCTTATTTGAGTAAAGAATATTCTATTAGGAGTAAAATAAAATAAATAAATACACAAAATTGCACCTTAACAAAATAGTCAATGAATAAAGATTTTAATTGATATTTAGAAACTTTTCAGAATAGGGTGATAGGAATCAGCAAGTAATGAAAGTTTAATTATAAATTAAACATAGGCGATATGGTTTGAGTATTTAACACTTGAGCTAAATATATGCTGCAACTTCATTAAACGTGTTTAATTGTAGCATACAGATTTAAAAATTATTTTCATGCATCATCATTCCACTGATATATCTTTGTGAAATATTGATTAGATCTTGAAAACTGATTCTGTCAAAAGTTAGTCTTGCTAGAAGCAATTTGAAAAAAAAAAAATTAATGATAATGCTAATGAATATTACTCTTCGTAAAACATGATGCAGGTGAAAGATGTTTCGTATAAACCATAGATCTGATAAAAGAAGATTTCAAGAAGAAGCTGGTCTTCAGGAAGAATGTTGTAAAGAATATTTAAAAATAGGAATCTGATTACGATATATTGCTGAATAAGATGTAAGTTGAACATGTATCGTAGTACACTATATTGATTTTGTGAAAAACAGCATAGTGTTATTAATGTACAAAGAACTGAAATGAGAGCTTTAACTGATTTTGATGTCTAACTGGAACCATTATGCCTAATATATATATTGTCATTCTAGGATGAGCAATAGTAAGTAGTTTGAGGGCGATGGTCCTTTTCTAGACTAAAATATATTTGACAAACTATAAAGAGAGTGTTTTCAGTGATGAACCAAACAGCATTTAGTTTAGGATTCATGTTTCATGCAACTGGTACAGCCAGTCGTTGAGGTGCCACTCTAGATGTGTTACTGGGGCAACCAGTTGTTGGGGTGCCACTCTAGATGCGTTACTGGTGTAAACTGTCATTGGGATGCCACTCTAGATGTGCCAGTAGTGCAACCAGTTGTTGGGGTGCCACTCTAGATGTGTTACTGGTGTAAACTGTCATTGGAGTGCCACTCTAGATGTGCCAGTAGTGCAACCAGTTATTGGGGTGCCACTCTAGATGTGTTACTGGTGTAAACTGTCATTGGGGTGCCACTCTAGATGTGCCAGTAGTGCAACCAGTTATTGGGGTGCCACTCTAGATGTGTTACTGGTGCAACCAGTCGTTGGGGTGCCACTCTAGATGTGCCAGTAGTGCAACCAGTTATTGGGGTGCCACTCTAGATGTGCCAGTAGTGCAACCAGTTATTGGGGTGCCACTCTAGATGTGTTACTGGTGCAACCAGTCGTTGGGGTGCCACTCTAAATGTTTTTGCAGTCAACCATTGCCACTGGTCTCTATTCTCCATCATGTGTAGAAGGATCTTGATGTTGTGATCAGTCCAGTTTCTGATGTCAGATTAGGATTTTCTTTGTCAGCCTTTTCTTCACCCTCCCTTGACTGTGCCCTGAAAGATGGTTTTAGACAAGGGGTTGTAGCAGGATACTCAGTTACTAAATGATAAAATGTTGGATGTAATCATTGTTGTATTTATATATAATCAGATGTGCTTCATAGAGCATAAATTACTGTCATGCTACAATATATCAAACAGATGGGACATTATATACTAAAGCAACAAATGATGTACATATATTGTCAGTGTCCATACATGATTGCAGTTAGCTTATCTTTCATGTATCAATATAATCAATAACTCTTTCTACTTCTGGCATGAGGCTAGCAATATGAAGGGGAGTGGTAAGTCAATTAAATCGACCCCAGTGTGTTACAGGTACTTTATTTTTATCAACCCTGTAAGGATGAAAAGCAAAGCTAACCATGGTGGGATTTGAATTCAGAATGTAAAGGGCTGTAACTCTATGCTGCAAAGAATGTTGGTTGCTCTATGAATATTTCCCATCCACTGCCCTTGAACAAATATAATGAATAATTGTTTCTACTTTTGGCACAAGGACAGCAATTACCTAGTACATTACTGGTACGTTATTTAATGAACCCGTAAGGGTGAAAAGCAAAGTTAACCTTGGCAGGATTTGAGCTCAGTCCGTAAAGGGACGTAACTCTATGCTGAAAGCATGGTGTCCGACTCTCTACCAATACTGCCAATCCATGAATAATGCTACCAGTTAATCCCTAGAGGATAGAAATTGTTTTAATAAGAAAACCAGTTAAGATACAATACAGAATTAGTATTATTTTAGTAAATGCTTAAATATATATACGCATATATGCCTGAATAATTCTAAAATAAAGCAAAGAAATGTCTGACTCCACTTAAAGACATAACCCTCTCCAGTACAAACAATTTCATCTGTATTTATATGCCATGACAAAAAGCAATTGAGTTATTGTGGATTTAAGCACCAAAATAAGCAGTTGATTAGCTGATATAAATCAGCAATAACAACAGCTGGAATAATTGGATTTGAACAGATAATTATATAAAATTGTCTTTTCCATATTCCCTCAAACTATAATTAATTATGACATTCAAATCTTCAGTTTTACTTGTTTGGTTTAATCTCAGCAATTTACCATAGAGACTGATTTATTAAAATACAAGGAAAAAGACAAGTTACTGTTTAAATACCATTGTCTCTATTTGTTATATCTTAATACATCTTCTTTGTCACTTACCTATTTCTGAGAGTCATTAAATACTCCTTCCAGTGGGTCCAGCCAAAAGCAACCATCTCCAATTGATCCAGCTTGATCACCAAGAGAGACCAGCCAAGCTCATGGATGTTATTAAACTATCCTGCTTAGTGTCTACCCCTGGCTTGGTTGGTTTTGCCCATCGTCTGTCCAGCAATTCTTTCCTGAGACATTCTAATGACATGCCCATAGTATCGCAGCTGTGATCTCTCAATTTGGAGAAGTAGAAGCTCTACTTGGAGTGATTCTCAGAGCTATGCACTTTATCAAGTAATGTTACTCCAACAACCCTTCAGAGGAACCCCATTTCGGCCACTTGTATTCGTGATCGTATTCTTTCGGTCATAACCCAAAATTCATGACCATATTACAAATTTAAGCTGAAGTCTCTAACAGTAATCAATCAAGTTATCAAATTCAGTAAACCAGACAAAGAGGTTAGCTGGGGAATTAGTTCCTGTTGCATTCATTGCAAAGAAAGACAATTTCACGAAGATATTTTAATCTGTTGTGAATGTTTAATAGAGAATATGCAGAACATTAATTATGTTTCAATGTTAAAATGTAGACATAAGACCTTAAAGGAAAATATATAAATTATTAGCAAGGAAAGCAGATGTTAAAAAGTCAATTACAATGATGATCATGTTGATGAAATATATAGATAATTAAGAGGGAAAGAAAAAAAAAAAATAAAAGAAGAGATATGATTTTACAGTTTTTCCAACTGTTAGATATCATCGTTAGAGATGAAAAACTTAAACATTTATGAATGAGAGCAGTATTTATGAAATATACACACAGACACACATATACAGACACACATGCATGCATATTTGAAAGCAGTATTTATGAAATACTGCTCTTATATATGCAATCATGTGTGTCTGTGTGTATATCATGACTCATACACTGTTCCCTTTCCTGACATCTGAACAATATTCTATGTACTATACATGCACCTTTGATGAGTTGAAGTGCACCTGAGCACTATACACAATGATTTCCATTATTATTTTATACTAGGGCGGTAGATTGGCAGTATCGGTAGAGGGTCGGACGCCATGCTTTGACGCATAGAGTTACGGCCCTTGCTATTCTGAGTTCAAATCCCACCGAGGTTAACTTTGCCTTTCATCCTTATGGGGTCGATAAAATAAAGTACCAGTAATACACTGGGTAATTGCTGGCCTTGTGCCAAAAGTAGAAACAATTATTATTTTATACTACTACGTATCATATTGGTTTTACTTTTGAAACCGAAAATCACACAAAAGTGTAACACTGGGTGATATTAAGATTCATTGAAGATATGATGTTTACAGATAAGGCACATTAATATTTTAAATAGTTTTATCTCAAGTAAACAAATCAATATTTCAGACTTCAGTTTTTAACCTACTCACTAAAATATCCATATATTTTGCTCAACATTAAATGGAATAGTGCAAGATATGAATAGATTATTGACATCAAGACTTAATATAATTAGATTGGAATCTAAATGTCATCTCTTTTGTTGTGACATATATAAATTCATATTATTATGTCTCAAAATAGCGGTGGATTGGCATTATCGGTAGAGGGTCGGACGCCATGCTTTGCAGCAAAGAGTTACGGCCCTTTGTGGTCCGAGTTCAAATCCCGCCGAGGTTAACTTTGCCTTTCATCCTTACGGGATCGATAAAATAAAGTACCAGTAATGTACTGGAATAATTGCTGGCCTTGTGCCAAAAAGTAGACACAATTATTATTAACCTATATATTAAATTATGTGTAAGAAGAAACATATCCTGTGTAGAGTCTAATTTGAAGTTGATTGACTGCTATTTCTAGCAGGTCGGGAGATCACATAGAGGCTCTCTTGTTGACATAAAGTAACTCCGTAGAAAGAAAGATGGCTCTGTTTATCGCAAAATATATTCTTACTAGGATTGGCAGTATCGGTAGTGGGTCGGACGCCATGCTTTGACGCATAGAGTTACGTCCCTTGCCATTCTGAGTTCAAATCCCGCCAAGGTTAACTTTGCCTTTCATCCTCATGGGGTCGATGAAATAAAGTACCAGTAATGCACTGGGTAATTGCTGGCCTTGTGCCAACAGTAGAAACAATTATTATTAAACTATATCATCCTTACGGGTTTGATAAAATAAAGTACCAGTAATGCACTGGATAATTGCTGGCCTTGTGCCAAAAGTAGAAACAATAATTATGTCTCAATCTGTATAATTGACATTTTGTTGTAGACAAGTTATTATTAGAAACTAAAATTTAGATTACAATGAACTGTACTTAGAGAAAGTCAATATAGGAAGGAATATGAGAAGTGCACATTTTGTGATATATGGAAAATCTTTTATGACATAATAGAAGAAGCTCCAATTAGAAATTTAATTCATAATATAAACTTGATTAGGTAAGAATTTACTTTGAGACTACAAGATACTAAATAAATAGAAATGATTAGAATTGCACTGAAAGATTAGGCATTAGCTAAGTGAGTTATATATCAGCTAATCATCTGAAAATGATGAATATATATTTATTAATTATCCCTATTCTGTACCATAGCCAACATAATTAACACTTCCAATTAGATGAAGAAAGAAAATAAAAACATGCTAATGAGACATCTGGTCAACAAGCAGCTTTGGTAGAATACTAAGGTTAGGTCATCTTACAGGAGAATAGAACATATTTATTAATTTTGAGCATCCTAGTGCAAAGGGCATACAATTACCTCTGAAAGATCAAGCTGTTTATCTGGTTTCAGTATCTGATTCAAGTAAATATATTATATTTCATTTCCCGCCAGAATGGTGGCAGACTTAGAAAATAAAGAATCCAAACTATAATTTCGAAGGAAGTTCAAATTAAATTGCCTCAGTGGGAGTGTGTGTCTGTGAAACATATACATATACACCAGGTCTGAATACAAAGGAACCAAACTCTCACTGTCACTGCCTCTGTCCCTTCTGCTCTCCTCATCTACTATTATGAGCAAATGTGAGCCCACATGCTGGCTACCCCACAGCCCTGCTGGGTAGAATAAGAAAGGTGTTTCCCCAGATAATGGTGAGGGAGATGCGCTGAATAAGCTATTCCAGCTCACAAGGTTTACACCTGCAGATAGCCAACTCTGTTGCAGGGTTAGGTTGTTGACAACTAAACTGGCAAAGCATTCATTTCAACTCTTCTTGCTAATAACTGCATTGTTTATTTCCCACTACTAATGGTTTTTGGGAAACTATGAAAATATTTCTGTCTCTATAAATCTTGTACATTAAATCTAATGAAGTTAAAATAATCTATAAGAAATAATATAATGAGATCAGTTTAGAGATATTATTTCCTTTAAAAGAACCTCATAATCAAATTTCAAATAGCTGTATCCAAAACATTTTTATTTTCTTATTCAATGAGTAGCTATTAGTTTTGCTAAATTGTATCAAATCAGATTTTGCAATAACTATTTTTCCATATTAGAAATATTATTTCTCACCTATATGATCTAATTGTCAAGGATATTCCAATTTAGAGAGAGAAAATAACATTAAAAATCCTCAACCTTGGAAAAATAGCGATTTAAAAAAAAAAAATCTAAAATCAAATTATCTTTGTTAAAGTGCTTAACTTAGTATTATTGTTATTATTGTAATAACATTTTGTCCGGTGTTATAATCGTGTGACAGACCTGTTTTGTATATCTGTACAAAACGAGGATAAAACCCAAGTTATTCACCAGGTGTAATTCCGAACTACCAACGAGAATCTACAATGAGACTCCATACACACAGTTCTCCTGACAGTTCACTTCAGTTCTTATTTATAATTTCGACTCATCCACTTTTAGTTAAATGGGGGTAGTCAGGGTTTTTTCCCCGCAAAATCTGGCAGACTAGCAATTTATTGTTCCGTATATATATGACATATTTTTGTTAATACTCTCCTTAAATATATACATTATTCATGTTCTCCTAATGTAAGCTCTGTGTGGTTAATAAAGGAAACATTATCCATGTTTTGTAATATGAAGAATGTATAAAGTGTTTTGAATATCCTTACATTTGTTAAAAACAAGATGGCCACAATAAACTTTCTGACCAAAAACAAGATGGCCAAAAACAAGATGGTCACAATAAGCTTTCTGAGATAAAATAAGCAGATATGAGGGTGAGAAAAGAAAGAAATACATGGAACGGGGTTAATATATCATCATCGTTGCTATTTTATATTTATTTTCCACACCTGCATAGGTTAAATAGATTAGTACATTCTCAGGCTAGACAGATCAGATGTGATTCATTCTGGCATGGTTTCTATGGCTAGATGCCCTTCATAATGCCCAAAACCTCACAGTATTCTATGGTTGTTGAATAAGATGCTTTAGGAACAAACTGATTTATATATAGTGTATATGAGGTTTGGAAAATCAAAATTGTAAAATCTAGATAGAAAACATTTGGAAAGATTAATATATGTGTTCCATGTTTAATAGTTTTGTAAAGTGTAAATGGTCCTGGAGATTTAGGTAATATATATAAGTGTATATAGAAGCATATCCAATAAGTCTCACTATGGGTAATTTAGTCGGTGATTATGTCGCAACTAACTTAGTTACCATGTGAGAATGCCAAATACTAATATTTCAGAATCTTTATCCATCATCAATGAAGTGTTCTCTCACTCTGTATTGAGGTAGGAAAGTTAATTGCTTATATATGGACTTTACAAATAATACATGCTTGGAAATTATCATTTTTACATATAGTGGAGCTTTACAGCGTAGTGTTAACTAGAAGCAGCACTAACACAGTTTGATTCACAATAAAGGTGTATATGAAATCATATGCAATATGTTTGTGTTAGATAAACATGCATGAGTCTTCTGTGGGTATCTATATTGTTTATGTCACATCTGACATATATATATATATATATATATATACATACATATATATATATATATTCACTTACTTTCACATTTTATACAATTGCACCTATATAAGTTTACATACATGCATGGTATTTGGATATATGTTGTCTTGACAATTTCTTACACTTGAATTATTGTTCCTAATGAAAATTGTTAAATTTTAAAGTAGTAGAACTGACTTTAGGTTTTAACGGTGGCTATTTTTAGCAATCTGGTTGACCTGTGCATTTGACAGACAATATGAGTAATAATTTTACTTATTAATCAACATTTTAATATATAAAATATATATACAGGGGTGGAACTATTTAAATCTCATCCCCTACCGTCATGTAAATTTCTGAAAACTGTAACCAATCGATTGATGACATTGTAATGATGCATAGGGATTTCAATTGTTTATGTATTACTGGAATAAGAATCACTGATTATCACTTCACACCCAGCAAACCCTTCCATTTGGAGACAGTTATCAATCTAATCACTTGGAACATACACTAAAGAACAAATAAAGTTCTTCTATATATATAGTGTATATATATAGAAGAATATATCTGTATATCTGTATATATAACAAAAAAGTACACATGGCCCACATGGTAAAATGGTAATCAAAGATTTCCAATGAGGTGATTTGTTGTATCACATTCTGTGATGAGACAAATTTTCTCAACTCTAAACCATATTTGTAATTACAAATTATAAAGACTAGTCTCTTTCTCTCTAAGTAAATGTTAAGGTTGATTTTCATTCCTATTCAATATATATATATATATATATATATATATATATACAGATATTCAAAATATTGTGTTTCTATATTTTTTGTATATTATTGAGCCATTTCTAGAATTATGGTGTTTGTATTTCAGCACTCCTCGATGTAACACAGTTGGGATTCTGGCCTTTACCTTCCGTTCACCAGTTCTTACATAAAAAAGCAATGTTATATGTAAGGTACCAACAAGATGTTTCAAAGTCAGAACAATCTGACTTCAGCACTGATGTTATTTTTTTTTCTTTTAAATTTTTATTTATTTGACTTTCGTTTTATTTCATTTAAAATGTGGATGTATGCATACAAATCCAATTAGTTGGATAGAAATAGAGCTTATCAATGTCAGTGTATGTGACCCTTCCTCTGCACACACACCTATACATATATATATACACCATACCTGCTTATTTATTGGAGATGGTGTCTAATCGGTGTGAACTGACACTAAATGTTTTCCAATTAAAATATAAATAAGCATGTAATGGTATTTTTCCCAAGAATATTTTGTTTATAATTCATTTTTCCAGTGTCATTTCTAAGCATAATGTTTCTTTTGATTTCAACGTTCTTTTTACATATCTCTTTATATTTTAATATATTTAGTTAGGAAAGTAATCATTTATTTTGTGTATAAGTTCGTGTATTGTTTAGATTTTAATACTCATAAAAGCTGTCCATCTGTAAAACATCACATTACGATAATGAAATATACATACATTAATAACACCCCCTCACATCGTTTCTATTTTTAATGTAAAAGGTTAACTTTGTTAACCACAATATCAATGAAAGCCTTTTACCTAGGCAAACAAATAACAAACAAAAGTAATTAACTATTTCCTATCAACAGCAATAATGGGATTGAAGACATAGTGAAGACAAAATTATATTTATATTTATTTATGTTTATGATGTACAAAGAGATACTATTAAGAGTTGCTCTCTCTCTCTCTCTTCTTTCTCTCTCTCTCTCTCTCTTCCTCATTAGCTGTGGAAAGGAAACAGTTGATACTTTTGAAGGATAAATTATTCCCTCATATCTATGAAGAATGATAAAAAATTATTGTAATGATTTCTTATATTTTAAATAATTGTTTCAGAATAATAGTAACTTCAATTAAAAGATTTAAGAAAACAAATGAAAGTAAATAAAACAATAGCTTGATTATAACATATCCTCAAATATATAAAGACGACTTTTGATACCACCTTGTTTATAACACTTTGTACTACAGCGGCATATATTAATAAATATTTATAAAAGGTACAGACTGTTATGACAAGGATCTAATAAAAACAAACTGTGTCGAAGTTATCTTTGTATTTCTGAATATATGTTTGATACACATTATATACACACACATAACTATATATACAAATTTAAAATTGGCAATGGAGCTCATTGTCATTCAAATGTTAAAATATCTTGCATAGAAAATATATATAAATTTGTGATGTTTACCATAACATAAAATAACTAATCGTATACACACATACTATATATATATATATATATATATATATATATATATAAATAAATATATAGATTTGTATATATATATATACATATCAATGCGTTCATGTGGTAAACTGTTTAGAATACCAACATGAATTCACATGAAATTAGATAAATATAGTAATCAAATAGTAATCAAATTACAAGATGAGAAATTATCTAAGTCTAAAACAACAACAACTTATATATATATATATACCTATATACATATATACATACATATAAATATACATATACATGCATATATATATATATATATATATATATATATATATATATATATATATATATATATATATATATATATACATACATATGTGTGTATATATATATATGCATGATTGTGTGTGTGTATTATTTTATGCATATATATTTCTGGTTTCGATGAAAAAGCAAACAATTTAAATCTCACATTGATAGTATTTAAGAATATCAGTGAAGTAAATGTTATTCTCCTTTTTTTCTTTTTCCTATCTTAAGGTTTTGTGTGTGCTTGGGATCAGTGTCAAAAATACATCTCCTTATTATTTCAAACATTTGTTTAATTCTATCTCTTTTGTTTGTTTCGTCTTCCTATTTATCAAATGAAAAACTACATATCTTTTCTTTAGAAAAAGAAAAAATAGTTGTAATTATTTTTTCCCTTTTTACCTCCACTTATTTGGTTTTTATTCAAATGCAAATGTATAAAAAGTAAGAAAAGTAATTACAACGTTAATAAATATGATCATCATCCCTTTGAAAAAACCTCAAACGGATTGTTGAAATTGAACAAAAGGACTTTTAGAAGATTTTAAGATAGTCTCTCTAAACTTAAAATCTACAATTGATTGATAAATTGTACTGAACGAAATATGTTCAATGTATCAAGAGAATGTTTCATTTGCTTAAAAATATAAGCCAGTTTAACATTCACAACAAGTCCATATATAAATGCAAAAAAATATAAAAAAGGTATTGTAGTTTCAGATGATCAAATCATATCTGTTTTTGTGGGTATGTATGTGTGAGCATGTGTTGTTCTTTTTATAATGAAATATACATATATATGATAAAAATTATTTAAAAAAACACATTTTTTTAAATGAATATTTTGTTGGATAAATTGTTTTTTTAACAATCTACTGTGAGTTCAAAACAAACAAAAAAAGAACAAAGAAAAATAATAAAGGAAATAAAAACAATATACTCTTCCTTCCCATAAAATGTTCTAATACAATATGTTGAAGTAGCAGCATTTTCTGATAGAATCTATGTGTTCTAAATGATATAATAATAGACGACAGTGTACTAAAATCAAATTGAAAATATGAGATACACAAATTCCTAAAACTATACATAGTAAATATGAAATGGTACAAAAATGAATAAATATCTTAAATAACTAAAAAAGCTAAATGTTCCTAACAATTCTAAGTTATAAGAAAGTGAGAATAACATAGGACTTTCTGATATTTCGTTCTGATTGAGATTATAATTGGAAAACATGGCATAAAAAAGGTTATGAAGTTTTCCAATTCTTTTGATTGCGTTCTTGCTAAAACGTGTATATATAGAGACCAAAATTAATTATGCAAAATAAATAAAACCAATCAATGGAAAACAAATTTAAAGCAATTTCCTGGAAATGAAGATAAAATTCAGTAAAAAAAAAGAAGAAAAATAAAGAAAAATTTATATTTGTTTTTCTTTTTGATTTTTGATACTTGTTTTTGTTTTAAAACAAATTTACATAATCTTACTTCCTGGTTCAATATCAAATTAGATTTTGTTTATTCTTTTTTCAATTAACCTTTGACTGTATATATAATATACTTGTTATGTAAATTTATACATATGTGATATGTATATATATGAAACATATACATCCATATGCATTTCATTTGATATTAAATTTCTCAAAACCATAGCCTTGTTTAGATATATCAAATGTTATGATGAAAAGCAGTATTAATTACAATAATACAGAAGCTGATGATATTTAATTACTCCTTATTAGTACCCTAAGTGTCATATTTGATTTCATCATCATAAGGAAAATATAATTAATTTTGTAAAAAAGTCAGCATGAAAATTAGAAAAAAATAATAAAATGATTTTCTTTGTTAATTTGTATAATAACATCTGATAAGGTTAGCTTAAATTAAAAATGAAGTATTTCAAAATGATTATGACAAATGTTTTCAAATAGAATCTGAGTTACCATCTAGATTAGATTTTAGTACTGTTTAAAATGCAGGATCTTGCAGTTACTATACTATGCATGAAAATAATGAAATATTTCCTAGCAAGTATTATGTGAAGTGTTATAATTAAATTATCATAATTTGTTTATCATATATCATTCTAATTAGTTATTCCTCTAAACTATGTTTAATATCTGAAGAACTAGGGACATTTTCAAATTAGTTGAATGTAAACGTTAGCTATTTTGATATTAAAGCAATATAGATATAAATATGATCAATTATCAGAACTGTTTTTCATATGAAATGCTGACTTTTTAACTGTAATTATTTTTGTTGGATTAATAATAAAAAGCTACAAAACTGTATTTTGGCTTTCCCCAAAGTGTCCTATATATATATACATACACATGTTTATTTAATTAAGAGAAATAAAAATTGAAATGAAAAAATAAATGCATTTCATACAAATAAAAATATTGCTAAAGTATTGTATACAATTTTTTTTTCAACCAGAGAATTTTTTTATTGTCATTTTTTGACAAGTTTTTAAAACATGCAGCTCAATGAATCAACAGATATCAGCATTTACACATACCAATACCAATATATTGCTCCTGTTGAGAAAATATAGATACCATACACCCAACTGGAATTTTTGTAAGGTTTTAAGTAAATTACAAGTTGAAAAGGAAATTTTTTCTTATATCATCACTGATGAAATACATACCTAATTTATTTATTGAATTACAGCATAAAATTACAAAGACTTTTCATACAAATATAATATTTACAGTCACAGCCTTAGTGAAAAGAAAACAGTCCAAATACTCACGCATATGCAGATATAGAGGACCACACAAATTATATCCAATTCTGTAGTATTAATTAAACTGTTAAGTATATGTACAGTATATTATTAAACTTCAAGTAATTATTATTTTCAAGTATTTTCAATTTAATTAATTTGATGACCATAATTTACTCTTAAAATCTATTATTATTATTATTATTATTATTTTTATTATCATTATTATTATTATTATTATCATTATTGTTACTATTATCATTATTGTTATTATTATTGACAGTATTGTGGGTGGGGTGGTGGATTGGCAGTAACAGTAGAGCATCAGATAACATGCTTTACAGCATAGAGTTACAGACCTTTACATTCTGCATTCAAATCCTGCCGAGACTAGCTTTGCCTTTCATCCTTACGGGGTCGATAAAATAAAGTACCAGTAACGAACTGGGTTTCGAGTTAATCGACCTCCCCCCCCCAAAAAAAAAGAAACATTACTGGCCTTGTGCCTGAAGTAGAAACAATTACTATTATTATTATTATTATTATTATTATTATTATTATTGTTATTATTATAGTTTTCACTATTATATTTGCAATTGTTATTCATCCCACTGCAAAATAAAATTAAGTGAAATAAGGCATGAACAAAATAGAAACAATGCCGGTGAAAATAACGTATTCCTTAGACAAACATATTTACATATTTACATAAAATATATATATATATATATGATTCATAAATATAGTAAGAAACACTGCTGTTGGTTTTTAAGAGATGCATGATAAAACTTAAACCCTTAGAGATTATTTTCTTTCTAATAACTAGGATTATTTAATAAATACATAAAAGTTTCAAGCATTATGTCAGATTATAAGATTTATTCATTCTGTTAAACAAAAGGTACTTTCTGTTTAAATAGATTTGAAAATTAATAGTATTATCTTACTATAACCAGCAGACTGTAAATCTAGAAGTAGACATCAAATAATATGTTATTATTAAACAATCTTTGTTGGTGGAAGTATATACCAGCATTTTAATATTATGATTTTTTTACTGATTTGTTACATATGCGCACATAAAGAAAAATCTATACACACTTTTTTATTTCAAATTTGACTTTTTTCTTCAGATTATAGTTGAGAAATCTTGCATCATCTATATGGGTTTTTGTTATTCTCTGTTTCATATATTCACCAGAAATGGTGAAGGTTCATCAATGAGCTTTTATCCAACAGGTTATCCAAACTTAATTCCATTCAAAATTAAGGAAGATACTTCTTGAAGGTATTAAATCTCAAACATCCTGGCTTTGAAAGCCAGTGCCTTAAATATACAGGCAAAACGAAAAAAAATATATATAAACAGATACATCCAATTTTTATTTCTTATTAATGTTTAGTGGTGGCTATAGCAGCAAATATTTACTGAATTTATAAGTAAGTTACAGGTATGTAATACTAGTTGATGCAGATTCGAATTTAAGAAAATGAAATAGAGAATTTTTAACTGAAGTGTAACGTTAAATGTAATTCAATATAACCTCACTTTTAAATCTTTACCCCTGTATTGTACTCTTGTATTCTCATACTGGTTTCAGTTTGTTGGCTGAAACAATGCTGGGAAACCACTCTTTTATAAACAATTGTTTTTTGTGGTTAAATCTAATGTGTCTTTAAACTTTACAGAAATTTACCTATCTTACATGAATATTTCTTTCAAAAGAAAAACACAAAAAACAAAATATTATTAAAATTGATCTAATCATGTAGTAAGAAAGATTGTTATTAAAGTCATTTTCACGGATGTCTTCAAAATAATTTTTTCCATGTGCAAAAAAAAAATCACAACAAAAAAGCAAACATAAATAAATAAAAATATAGTTAATGAACATATAAAATCGATTGTTGTCAGTACCAGTTCTTTTCAATCTGGTTTGTTTGAGTAAAATAATGGTTCAGTCATCAAATAGTTAAGGAAATGATTTTTAGATACTCACCTGAAAACACATCTGTGTTTTAGGAAGCAAAAAGGATGAAAGGTTGTTTAGGATTTCAGTATACATACACACATATATTATATACACACATACACACATATATTATATACACACATATATGTATACACATATATATATACACATATATATATATGCATATATATATATATATACATATATATATATATATATATACACACATATATATATACATATATAAATACACATGTATATATATATATACATATATTTATATATATATATATATATATATATATATATATATGTATATATATGTATGTATTTATATATGTATGCATTTATATATGTGTATGTGTGTGTATATATATGTATATATGCGTATATATATATGTGTGTATATATATATATATGTGTTTGTATAATATATACATATATATATATATATATATGTATGTATGTATGCATGTATATATATATATGTATGCAATTTCAATTTTCTTTAGTGTTAATTTATGTTATGAAGTCAGAAATTCAGGTATTCATCATTATAATTAAACAGAAAACAAACTCTTATTTCCATTGGAATATATTACATCATGAAATAAGAAGTCTGGAAAGTTATACACTGAATAATATTTCAATTCATTTTTTTCATTTAAATCATAAATCTACAAAGTTAAATACCATTACGTATTGGTATTGGGCTTGTATTTTAATCACATCACTTCATATGGTTTCAATCACTACCTACATCTTTAAAAACAACATATTTGAGATGAAAGATGCCGAATATTGGGTGCGGATGGTTTGCAAAGAAATGCAATGAAAATAATCAGCTCCTATTTCTGAAAAATGATTTCTATACCTATCTGCAATTATTTTGATAATAATAAAGATGATATTGATGATGATGATTATGATAATAATGATAATAATAATAATAATAATAATAATAATAATAATAATAACAGCAACAATAATTATAACAATACTAATAATAATTATGATGATGATGGTGATTATGATGATCTTAATAATGATGATGATGATGATGATGAAAATGATGATGATTATATATAATAATTTTTTGTAGTTACCAATTATGATAATACGTTACATAATAAATGTAGATGACATTATGCAATTAAATTAAGTACGTTTATATCCAGATATTAGATCTGTTGATTAGAATTCTTTATGTTATTTTTGATATGAAGAAATGTGAAAAAATGCAAGATGAATCTGAAAGAAGTTAGGATATTATGCAACATGGTATGGAATAAAAGTCATTCAGAAAAAAAGCTGTATTCAAAATTCCTTTATTACTTAGAAATCTACAGATAATCCAAATGTTTATCATCACATGAATAAAAAAAAGCCAAAAAAAAATACTATTACTCTTGTTTGTTGTTGTTGAATTTTCTCACAGAACTTCCTTCCTAGCTTACTGTGTTGTTTGGAATGCATGATGCAAAAGCTTCGAGAAAAACAAAAACCAAAAAAAAAAAAAATATAATGAAAATAAATTGAAATAAGAACGGAATTAAATACGGGGTTTAATTTTATAAAAACATACATTGCAAATATCAACTCGTACACAAAGTTGACAATGACAATACATTTGTTAAATATTATATCTCTTGTATATGGATAAGATGGCTGTAAATCTGTCTATTCTGAAGATGCTTGATTTAATAGTATGCTCCTTTTTTTCATGTTATCTTGTTATTTGTACAGTTTAATCACAGGGAATTGTTATTATGCAGTAGACATTTTTAGCTGAAATTATTCAGCATCATTATACACATATACATACACATACACACACTCACACATACACAAATATATATATATATATATAAATACACATATATATACATATATATTTACATATATATATATATACATATATATAAATACACATATACATTTACATATATATATATATATATACATATATATAAATACACATATACATTTACATATATATATATATATAAATACACATATATACACATATACATATATATATATATACACATATATATATATATATATATATATATACATATATATATATATACACATATATATATATATACACATATATATACACATATATACATATATATACATATACATATATACACATATATATACACATATATATACATATATATATATATATATATATATATATATATATACATATATATATATATACATATATATATGTATATATACATAAATATATATATATACATAAACATTTTTTGTTATCATATTAGGTGCTGTGAATAAAATAACAACAGAAAAGAAAAAAAGTATTAATAATAATATTCATAATCATAATTAAAATAATAATGATAACAATAATCTTTTTTTAATACAAATCTTTTTGTGTGAAAGTGAAAAGCAAGGAGAACAAAAATGGTTTAAACTTTTTTCTGAACAATAAACCATTACATCAACTTATACTGCAATAAATTTCTTTAGACACTTGAAACAGAACTACAAAGTATGCTCACATGGCAGAATTACAATTTATTCCAGAGAGAGAGTCTCGTATGTTTATCAAAGCAAATGCATATATACATATATTTATATATATATATATATATATATATATATAAAGGAAACAAAACAAACACAGGGGTGCATAAATACAGAGTTATATTAGTTTCACACTTGGAGGTTATATATATATATTATAAACATATATACTGTAAATATATATATATGTAAACATATGTATATATGTAAACATATGCATATATATATACATCTATATATACATATATATATATATATATATATATATATATATGTAAACATATGTATATACATATGTATATATGTATATATATATATGCATTTGCATATATATATATACATATATATATTTGAAGTGTGTTTAGGTACAGGAATATGCATTGTTTAAGACTCACACCCACCACACAATTATACATGTATGGTAATTATCATTTATCAAAAGATGCCATATTATTGTATATTGTGGGAATAAAAGATATAAAGAAGCAATGATATAATATATATCGAGAAAATAGTGGAAACCTATAATACCAGGTTTAACATTACTTTCACTTCCATTACACAGTGTTATCTGCATAACATATTTAGATATATACCCATATTCATTATATAATGATTTGGTTAAAAGAAAAATCATAGTTACTACAGATTATTAAAACAGAAAAGTTCTAGATGGTTTCACATTCTTAAACACATCCAAAATAGATTGAGATTTTGATAGAAATTGGCATAATTAAATATGTTAAATATGTTGAGAAAAAACCTAGAATAAAAGAAAATTGTTTTATGAAACAATAGAAGCAATAATATAAATAATGTAAGCTTCTGGAATATTGTAACATCTTTCATAATCAGCGATATTTGAAAAAAAAAACGTCTGTTTAGTGTTCAATTCGAGACAGTGGTGATGTAATGGTTATGCTTGGATAATAACTTATTCCAAAGTTCTGGTTGTCATTGTAAATGCAATAAAATTTCTCTTGTTTATTCTATTCTGTGTTGTTTTTATTCCATTGATTTTTCTCTTTCTGCAATGAAATATTTCTCTTTAAGTTCGCGGATATCATTCACCGAATACAAAAACCAAAAGAAACCAATGCTTTAAGACTGAAGTCTACAAAAACATTTGGGCCTCAAGGTTATTCATTGATTAAAATTTATTACCAGAGGCATATTGAATGGTTCTAATAATAATTTAGCACAAGATCGACAATTTGACTTTTCTATTAACTTATCACGCCCAGTCATTATTTGAGATAATTATTTGAGATAATGAGTTTAATTGTACAGCAATATTCTTGCAGTCATTATATTCATCAAATTCGTTACAATGCAGTATTTCCAAATGGATAATAATAATTTCCAAATGGATAATAACTCAGAACATAATTTTAAAAAAGATAATAATCTTTCCAACTTTAGTATTTCAGTAACAGAAATTATTTGTTAAGAATCTGATGGAATATTTTATTTGAAGTAGTGTGCTGCTTCCGATAAAAAAAGTAATTTGAAAGACATGCGTAAGAGAAATTGTTAAAAGTGCGATGATTTGGATTACATTACCTAATAGATTGCATTAAAATTATTATTGAATTCACTTTAACAGCATTCAGTTGTTTTAACGATGGGTTTTCTCATTCTTTTTTATGTTATACTAATATCTATACTAAACGTTATACTGATATTAATTTTGTTATTATTAAAGATAGAAATTATCGTAGATTCGTCATAACTTCGAGTTTATTTTCCTCAATTTGAAATTGACTAAATTAATGGTGTTACGAGAATCAGACGAAGTTTTAAAATACATTTTATCATTTTCAGCCTAAATTATTTTTTGCAAAATTATTTACTTTTGTGAA